>JBBPBR010000006.1:22181763-22251064 GCA_037974775.1 Cicer pinnatifidum | reverse complement strand
TTTATTTAAATTATTAATATTGATAATATTGAATTTGTTTTAAATATATATATATATATATATATATATATATTTATATTTATATACAACAAAACAAAAAGTAAATGGGTGTTGCTGCTAACTTTAGCACTAATTGAGTTGGTTTTGAAATGTTAATAATAATAATAATAATAATAATAATAATAATAATAATAATAATAATAATAAAACCTAAGCTGGTGAGACTAATTAATAGATACCTAAAGCTTTCTAGTATAAAAATAGGATTGCCGCATTCCCTATCAAAATAATATAGCCGCCCTCGTACCATAAAATACACCAGTTCTAGTTATATAGAGTGCAAGAGCTTTAGTCTTAAGGGGAAGAAAAATAAGAGGAACTACGACTATTGTTATCATATTAAAGTATCTCTCTACAAGACTTTTCATTGTTCTGCTAAGTTGCTTGTCATTCCGAAATTAATTGCAAACACCTATTATTTATGCCATTGTTATTCGGTTTTGTTTTCTGGTATATAATTTATTCCATTGTCATGTTTTAGTTGATTTTTCACAATCATGATTAAAATTAAAATAATAATTTTTTTATACATTTTGTTTGAATATCAATTGGTTATAAGTTGAAATTCAGACCATAAGAGTAATGTGTTCTAAACGAAATCTGTAAACCTTATTTCTAAAATAGCATAATTGTTTCTTGTGATTTTACAAGTAGCAGAATGTTACGTTATAATAAAATTAATTTGAATATCTAAATCTATTAATATTAAAATTTTATATAATATAATTTTTGTTAGGCAATTTTAAGTGTTTAAATCCACCTTTATATAAAAATTGCAAATATATTTTCTATCGTATAAGTGAAAAGCATAATCGAGGTACATTTTTTTATTTGAAGTTAAAGATAGTATATACTATATTTATGGTATATATACATACACCTACGGTTTACAATTTTACATGTTAATAATAAATAATATATTTTTATTCTACATCTAATAGCTTTATTATTTAATTTTAAATATGTATGATATATTGTGCACTACTGTAATATCAAAATTATAAATACACCATATCTATTTAGCAGTACATAATTATCATTTTTAAGATACCGTTTATATTGATATAACCAAACGTATATATGGTAATAAATATATATTTGGATGGTGTTGTAAATAGTAAACAATTTATTTACCTATTGTAGCAAGTAATTAATACGTATTTGGTCGTCGTATTGTTTTATTTCTTTAGCGGATTATTAGAGACGATAGATGACGAAGACACGACACGTTAACATATCATATTTTTATTTACGGCAAGATCTTCAGTCGAGGTAAGGGGTGAGATGAGGTTCGACATTATGAGTATAAAATAACGTGAGATGAACGGGAATACCAAAATTCCCAGATTTTCATCCAGGGCTTACTATGTGCGGTCGAGCCCTATTGAGTAATAATAATCAATTAATAATATATGAATGGTAATAGTGAGAACTAAAATACAATTTAGCAACCATAGAATTGTCGTGAATCCATTTATATCAAGATTGCATGTTATCTGATTTTATGAAATCGTATGCTAATTATTATCGTATGAATGATATGTACTTGAGTGTTTTTGTTACTTGATTGAAATTGTGATGTTACTTGAATGTGCTACCTATTTGATTCCTTATCATGTGATTGATGAGACTGGATTGTGTATTATGAGTAGTGTAAACCAAATATTGAGATTTTATTATGATTGAATGATATGTATATATAATGATGAATATTGTGAAGTCAAACTGAAACTTATTGAGTTATGATGATTGAGTAAGTATGAGATATGTGTTGTAGATTTTGGGGTTAGGATTATTTTGTCATCATATAGGGAGGGTCTGACAAACCTAGTGATTCAGGGAAGTACAACTGAATGAGTCTGGTCGTGGAGGGCTACAGTCGAACTATAAGGTAAGACTTATAGACCTTGGGGGTACATCTAGTGGGGAATTCCTAGGTGGATTAGTGGGTTATTCCCTAAGGCCGGGAGCTACCGTGCAACACAAGAGTACTCCGACCATCGCGTTTATGTGTCTCGGGTTGAGTTGAGGGGATCTATGAGGACTTGGCCATTCATGAATTGTTCGTCCACTCTTGTAGTGGCATAGTATCAGGCCTCCTAACCAAGTACTTCAGAGTAGAATGGTACCAAACGATGAAGAAGTATAGAGTATAGGACATACATAATATTTCATCCTTGTAACTGTTTGATTGTGATTGAATTAGATTAACCTTTGATATTATGTTCTCGAATGTTTCTGTTTACTTGTGTTGTTTGACTATTTGCGTGTTCTCCTCGTTTATCTTATACTGTTACATAATTTCGAAACTCATCCCTCGTTGCTTGTGTTTGGGGCTTGCGAGAGCGCAGTTATTTTAGGTTATCGATTGGTGATTCGCGTTCTGAATATGTGATACTAGGTGGGAGTAATTTTTGTATTTTGTTGAGTTTTGAACTAATTTCGAATTTTGTAAATATGATCGATCAATTGTGTTATTTTTATCTTTTATTCGAAGGTAGAAATTAATTTTCTCTGAGTTTAGAACTTGTTTCTATAAGAGAAATATTTATTTAATAAACCTCAACTATATTCAATATTAAAGGATTTTTTTTTATTGAAAATTTTTATGCAAGCATTTTGTGTAAGTGTGAATGTTCCATCTTGAACCTTATAGTTTTAAAACAAAAATTATACTCTATTACCGTTGTGAATCTCTTTAAAAACTAATGCATTTTACTTTTATTTGAATTTGGGTTTAGGGTGTCACACTTGGCGTTTCTCGTAATCTATCTTGTGCAAAATCTCCTCAACAAAATGGAGTTTTTGAAAGAAAAAATAGAGCCTTACAAGAAATAGAAGAACAATTTTTGAGGAGTCTAATGTGGAAAAATATTTTAGGGCTGAAGCTATCAATACTTCATGCTACATTCCAAACCATGTATCAATAAGAAAAATTATCAACAAAACACCATATGAAATCTAGAGAAATAGAAAGGCAAACATCTCATATTTTCACATTTGTGGATGTTATTGCTATATTTTGAACAACAACAAAAACCTTGGAAAGTTTGATGCAAAATCGGACAAAGTTATATTTTTCGGATACTCAACTGATTCTTTTTTATCTTGTAGTTTACTGCGACGCTGATTATGCTGGACAAAAAATTGAACAAAAATGTACATGTGGAGTATGTTAGTTTATTAGAGAAGCATTAATAAGTTGGTCGTGCAGAAAACAAAACACGATTGCTCTATCAACAATCGAAGCTGAATATGTAACAATTGCAAACTATTGTTCTCAAGTTCTATGGATAAAAAATCAAGTTGAAAACTTCTTTGTAAGTTATTCAAGTATTCTAATTTCCTGTGATAATACTAGTGCTATAAATCTATCAAAAAATCTCATTCAACATTCAAGATCCCAGCACATAGAGATAAAACACAATTTTATTCGTGATCATGTAAATAAAAAGGAAGTTGAATTAATCTTGGTAGATACTCAAAAACAACTTGCTAATATTTTTACCAAATCCCTTGTAGAGGAAGGTTTTAATTTTATCAAAGAAAAAGTAAGAATTATCAAAATCCAATTAGCTTTCATTAAAAAAAATTCCGCTTAAACAGAGAATGTTCATTAGTCTTCATTTGTACTCATCATTCTTTGTTCCTACACTCATCTTTCTCTGTTTTCCTCACAAAATCAACATAATCGCTTCTTGTGTGGCATTAATTAGACGTATTCCCTTGTCTGCAAAAGCAATTGTAACGCTATCAATTCTCCACTTTTCCAACACCCATCAATCACCTCACCTTCCCTCCACAAATAGCAAAACTCTAACTTCATCATCACGATTTTTAATCTTGCAAAACTACAACTTCATCTTCTCAAAACCTTCAAACCACTTATGCGAAAAACTCAAAAATAGCTCGAGCAAAAATGTTTGCTCGAAACCCTAACCCAAAAACGCTAACGTCTTCATCAACATATCCATCATCTTCTCCATTTCTAAATCGTTAACCCTCACCACCACCTAGAACAACTCCTCCAAAAGAATCATCTGTAAACACATTCCTGGACTACTTGTCCCCATCTCCAGATTCAAACCCTAATCCCATTTCTCTCAACCCATTATCAACAGTACTTCCTCATCTCTTCCAAATCCCCACCCCTAATCTATGCAAAGTTCCTCCACATCTTCACATATCTTTTTCCAAACCTACTGAAGCCAAGAGAAGTTTCATGCGCATCTCGGTTGGAATCGAAACATCAAAGGCAAAACACACCAAATCCAATGTGTTTGTCATATCTGATTGTGACGATTCTGAACCATCTACACCAAACCCTGCAACATCTTCCAACCCTCTCGAAACCTCAAAACCATCTACATCTTCACTTCCAACCAAACCCTCTCAGTCAACACCTCTTAATCTAAAAAGGAAGTTCATGACTGAGATTTTTTCATCAACACACCTTTCTCAACCCTCTCCGAAAACCACCTCAAAACCACAAAACCTAAATGTCAAAACCACCATCACATTATCTCAGTTTTTCGCAAAAGACAAACTAAAATACCTCCTAATGAGGCAAAACCACTACTCCAAAACAAAAGCCTCGAGAGCGTTCTTCACCATCTCTCGAACGTTTTCATTCTCCCTCCCCAGAATGTTCTGCTCCTACCACTGAAAATCCAGAACATTCTCCATCACTCATTTTGTCCAATCTCCAAAAACTATACGCTAATAAAAGGGTCGAGCGACCTGTTGGTATTGGTAAAGTGTTTATGCTTGAAAATCTGATCGTTAACGGAAACTCTATCCAACACCACATAAACACCCTTCCATGGACCCCATTTCTTCATATTTTTGATTATTTCTACCCTTATATGGTGTAGACATTTTACTGCAAGGCCCAAACCTTTCCTAAGAAGTCACTTCTAGTGACTAATCTTAAGGGTATTGAAATAAGGTTAACCCTTGTCATTCTTGTATCCATTCTCAATCTACCAAATGATGGTTCTTCTGTCTTTGGTAAGAACTGGTACTCAGTTCTAAATGTTAACAGGTAGGAAGTCATTGCTGGCCTTTTTCAAGAGGGTTGCAAAAACTATATGTCTACAACTTTAAAGCCCATTTGCAAAGTTTTCAACAATATCAATTAACATTCGATATTGCCTCGTATTGAAAGTCACGAGTATGTCTCCAATAATGACGCGTTGATCATGCATTACTTCCTTAATTGCAAGAGAGTTAAGTTTACTTACATCATAATTAAGAACATGATAGTTGCCACGAATATGGACTACAAGAAAAACGCAGTCCCTTATGGCATGCTTCTTTCCAATATTTTTAGGTATTTTAACATCCCTCTATCTTCTGAATCATCTACAATAATAATTTTGAAATTTTCTTCCAAGAATGTTTCACACATAAAGAAACAATCAAACGCCAAAAACATTCTCAAAACTGCACTTCCCTCCACCATTCACAAATGCAAACATTATGCGCGCAAATATGGTGCCCCCTTTACTGTTCTACAATAACATTCTCCATCACCTCAAACCACCGCACCAAATCATTCTCCACCAAATCCAGAAAAAAAAATCATCGCTCATGAATGTTCTCCACCTTACACCTCTACAACAGTAGCTGAAAAAAGTTTTCTACCCTACACCCCTCCAATTGCTGCTCAAGAATATTCTTCCCCTTCATCCAACATTCTCCCTTTGCTCTCCAATCCACCTAGCCTCCCCAATTAATTTCACCATACATCCATTGAGGTACCTGTCGTCCCCTTTCTCTATCATCCACTAAGTGACATGTGCTCCAAATTCCCATTTCACTCTACATCAATCATGTCACTTGCTTTTGTCCCTCCATAAAATACAACTTCATCAATCTTTGGCATCAATCAGTTTCTGATCTTCCATGACACCCCTGATACGTCTATTAATCCTCTAAAATCACCAACAACTACCTTTCCCACCATTGTCACTTCCTTTGCAACTCTTTCATATTTTTGCACTATCGCTTCACCCACACACAACACTCTCCCTGCTACCCATAAAGACAGTTCCAAGCGCCCTACCAAACGTTAAAGAGTTCAGAAAAAATCAACCAACCAATCAATCAAGGATGCTCTTCAGATAATTATGGTGCACCAAGAACATCAAGATAAAGAGTATTCTAGTTTACAAGATTGGATGGAAACCCAACTTGCTCTAAAGTTAGGGATTGATCCTCCTCCACTGAATTCTCCTCTACTAAATCCTCCTCCCTCTTTCCAAGAAGTTCCAAAACCATCTAGATCTTCTTTGTCTGATGGATCTTCTCCCAACCTTTCAACTTAGGCTTTAATTGTCATTTTTTCTCCTATTCCTTTTTGCGTTGACAAAGGGGGAGAATTAGTTTAGATTTTATGTAATCTCATATGTACTAAGAAGTCATTTTGTAAATTGAACTTATGTATATTTTATCTGCTTGAAACATATGCCTTAATTATGTATATTCATCATTCTAAATGAATCAATGACATTCTATATTGGTTCAAAATTTGAAGCATATTCTGAGGGGGAGCTGTTAAGCTCTCTATGATTAAAATTAGAATTAAAATTAAAATTAAAATTAAAATTAGAATTAAAATTAAAATCTAAATTAACATGTTTGTCATTATAAAAAGGGGGTGATTGTTGAGACAAAATCCTAAATGAATGTTTTGTTGAGACAAAATCCTAAATTAAGCAAAATAAGTTTAAGGGAAAAGTAAAAAATGAACAAATAGAATCAAGAACGTTCTTAACAATATTGTGGAAAACCAATAACGTTCTCCACATTTTTCATTTTCATCAAGCAAGTTCAAATTATATGTTAATGCAATGAAAGCTTCAACAAATTATAAATGCATTTATAGTACATCTACAAGGAACATACATCTCTCACATTAGTCAAATCTGACACATGACAGATGGACACTTTTTCAATAGTCAAATTAGTTGTCATCAACCTTCTTGAAGCCTATAAAAGAAACCCCAACCTCAAGGAAAAATCAAAACTTCAAGTGCTAAAAAAATCCATCACTTACTTACATTCAAATACTCGAAAGTCTGTCATCCATCAAAAGAATCAGTGTTATTCATATTTAAATTTCTTGTTATTCTTTTACTGAATCTTTTGTAAAGAATCTAACCTCAAACAAGTGTTCAGATTACTCAAATTCTGCCAAACACTTTAAATCATTATTGTGTAAACTCAAGACTATAAGTGTTGTTTATAGTTTGAGTACTTATAGAAAATCCTTTTGCGGTTAAAAGGTGAATTGTAAAACCCTCTCTAAAGATTGATAGGTTACCTGATTGAATCCTTTTCTGGGTGGAAAGGAATTATTGTAACAAATCAAGGTTAATATGAACAAACTGTGTAAAACCAAGAATGTTGTGAGGATTGGACATAGCCCGAGTTGGGTGAACTAGGATATATCATTGTGTTAAATCTCTTCTCCTACCTCTATTTACTTTCAATCCATTTGATTATCAAGTTAAATAGATAAGCTTAATTGTTGATTTTAACTAATCAAGAATTCTCTGTTTTTTGTTTCCAGAACCAAGAATGCTCACCATTTTCTATTTTTACAACCAAGACCAATCTTGAGTTATTTTCTTAACTTTTTAATATGAAATTTTAAATAAGTGAATTTACAAATCAAATCCCCTTCCTTGTAAATTGAAATTGTTACTTCAGTGTTGCAATCAAATAAAAAATTACTATATAACTTTCTTAAGAACTTTCATATTTATTAGTAAACATAATTAATAGTTTATTAGATAATAATATTATTTGTCTTGATAGCACTAAGATTATTATTCGTAACTTACTCATATATTATGATATCTTAAAATAAATAGTTATTAATGTAAATTTTATTTTCTAACTAATCAATCGAGACCTCAACAAACACAATTAGGGGATAATTGTTATGTAGTGTTTGTTATCATCATAACTTTAACAAGAGGATTGTAGTTAAATCACTATTACATTTACAATCTCGTATTTTTTTATGATAACAAACAATTATACAATTGACGAACAATTTTCCGTCAAAAAATATTTAAAAGTACTTCTCCTAAATGTAGTACTAAAATATATGTTAGATTGAATAAACTTTGGAATTTCTTAACAAATATATTTTAGACAATATTCTGGAACTCACCTGGAATATGATACACATGATTTCTAATTAAGAGTGTTAAACTTATTAATTGATTTGATATTTTGGATAAGCATAAGGTTTAATAATATAAAAACAAAAAATAGAATAGAATATTAAACAAAAATAAACTAATGGAAAGATGTGACACATATTATATCATAATTTTGACAATACTTTTCAATGAATCCATTTATCCTTGGGACGGTTGGTTCCTTTTCGATATATATGAAATTTGTTGATTAACCATTCACAACTCCTCAAGATATTAAGCATATGGATTCTTATTCCTCTTAGAATATTAATCCTAACAAAACAATACATATATTTTGAGGATGTTAAGTCTTTCCAAAACAGAAGTGAATTGCAAGTACCTTTCCTAACAATGATACATTAGATGTAAATATGACAAGCAAATATGAACACAATCAAATGCAATAATGGGAATTAGATGTAAATGAACACAAGCAGATGCAGATGAATGTAACCATATGCACATTCACACAACCAAATGCACAAGATTTTTTCCATCTTAAATATATCTCCCCTTGGTCATTATCATAAAGGGTGTAACCATAATTAAATAAAATTATGTCAATCAGATTGAAAGCGCTAAAAACAATCTCAAGCACATAACACACACCAGAATAATAATAATTTAATTAAATACCAAAAAGCAGGCATAGACACATAAACAAAGGATAAAATCAGCACAAAATTAACTAAGAAATAAATACAAACACACTAAGAAACAAAGAAACAAAGACACATTCACACATATTAAATGAAAATTAAATAGTCACAAATACAAACATATAAGAATAATGATACCTATTGAAAAATATACATACATATAATCAGAAAAACAAGCATAGGCACCACTACGCGAAAAATGTCATTTTATAGCACTTCTTTTACAGCGTTTACTAAATACAAGCGTTGTTGTAAATATATTTTAAAAATAGTGGAGCCTATAATAGCGTTTTAATGCAAAGCCACTACTAGAAAATTGCATTTTAGCTGCCATATTTAGCGTCGGCCCCCGACTCCGACGCTAAGGCAACAAATTTTATTTTTTAATTTTCAAAGCAATTAGCGTCGGACGGCCCGACGCTACGTAAAATAAGGCGGACGCTAGTCTATTTATTTAGTTTTTATTTTTTATATTAATATGTAGCGTCGGAAAGGGCGACGCTAAGTTTATGATTTTTTAAAATTAATTTTTTAAATAAAATCAAATCAGCACTCAAATTATAAAATTAAATTTTCTTTCTTCCTCTCTTTCATCCAGCCTTCCTTTCTCCCTCTCTCCCTCTTGCTTACATGTTAAAATCTTCCTCTCTCCCTCTTCCATAATCAGATTTACGAATCAATCACGACAAACGCGCTGCCAGATCGCTCCTCTACTCCTCTGCAAAATCACGAATCGCTCCTCCGATTGTTGCGGGCCTATGGCGGCCTCTGCCTAACTGCGTCTGTGGCTGTTTGTCGCTCTCGCCTCTCTATTTGCCGCAACCTCATCTGTCTGCAGATCGTGTTGCTGCTTTGTTCAAAAGGTTCAAATTTCTATTTTGTTATTGCTGATTTTTGTTAGTTAAGGATGATTTTAGTTAGGTTTGATTTTTGTTAGCATGAAATTTAAAGTTTATATTGTTAGTGTTGAGTTTGGAGCTTTTTTATTTGGAGTTTGGAATTTTGATTTGGAGTTTCAATTAGATGTTAGTGCTGATTTTTCTTTAGAGTTTTTGTGTTGCACATAAGGTGTTTGATTTTATGTAAATATAAAGTGTTTGAGTTTGAATTTGTGGTTGTTTTGATTCTTACGTTTACTAGCTCCTGTCTGATTCTTCCATATTGAAACTATGTTTCATTAATGGAAGATGAATGCAATGTACATTGTGATTTTTCACTAGTACTGAATTGGATGTTTTCACTGGCTAGAGGTAACATATGTATACTTTTTAGTTTGAATTGTAGCTTTTCTGAAATAAATCTTTGATCCCTTATGAAGCATCTTGAATGTGTATGAATATTATTTTATTGAAACTTGGGTTGAGGGCAATATTAATTTATGAATATTGTTCCAAATTGAAAATTGGGTTGAGAGCATTTTGTAAATTATACACTACTGTTTTTTTTTGTGTAACTTAGCTGAAACACTATTTTAGAAAGTGTTTTTTGTTTGAGGTACATGATAGATTTGATCATGTACATATTTGTTTAAATTGCTATTAGGTGAGTAATTTTGTATTTTCATTTATGTTTTTGTTACAATCAAGTAAAGTGAGTTGTTAGGGTTTAAGTTAGAGTTGCTTAATTTGTTGTTTCACTTAACAGATAATGGCATCCAGTCTTAATGGATTGACAGTTTGAAGCTCACTTCCTGATAATCTCATAGAATCTCCAGCAAGTTCTGAAAGTTTGTTCTCTTTGAGGTAAAAATTAAATCATGGCATATTATGTTTTACAACTACACTGATATACTAATCCTAGTATGGAAGAATATGAATAATTATTTTTTTTCTAAGAAAGAGGTTAACATTGTAGCATATCAACAGTAATTATATGATATTGGATGGGATTAGACATGTGCAATGTATTAGCTAGGTTGGTATTGCTTGTGGAGTGAATGATTTCCAGTTGCATCATCACATTTATATTTGCTTTGGCAGTGTATGCTGACTTCAAAAATCTCCTATAAATTATACTTGTTTGATTTTTTGTATTACTTGAGTGTTTGGTTAACAGTATTTTAATCATCACTATAGCATCATGAAATATATTGTAAAATGCTACATAGTTCTTTGGCTAGCTCTGCGGGTGACCTATAAACTATTTTCACCAAAACCGGCTCGACGTTATGCTTTTTCTTTCCTTTAATCTATTTATTAGATTAAAAAAACTAAAGTCTTTTGTCATTAAGTTAGATTGATTACATGGATCAAATGATGTCGCAATGGCTATCATGAATAATATCTAATAACTATCATTTAACTCTAAATCTTTCTTAATGGTTTTATTTATAGTTTTATACCTTTTATATGCGCATGTGTCAAGAATGACGATATTCATAGTAGGTTGAAGGTCTTTATTTGTGTATCATAGTTGTAAACACCTTCATTTGGCATTAGTGCATCATTCTCTCAAGTGAATTGCCGCATAGTCTTATATGCTCTATAGCTCAACTCACTCAACCTTTGAATATTTGGAGTTTTGACTATCATAGCAAACAGAGTAATGGGTGATTTCTCTTCCTGTCATGTTTACTTAATATTAATTTTCCTAATGCTATCAATCCTATTTTTGACGATGATGTTAATCCTATCTTACTATTTTTTAGTGTTATCTGCATTGTACTTATTAATTTATGTTCTTTGTGCCTTACTCAAAATGATGAGATATAATATATAGAAAATGATAATTTTCATTTTAGCATAGCATGAAATTAGTATGTGGACTGAGATTTTGAAGAACCATGTAGTTCTGGTGATTGGCAAGTTAGCTTTTGGGTACTTTAGAGAGTACAATGGTTATCATGTGGAATATGAACTTCACCCCTTTCCAATATATGGTTATTAATCAGTTGTCATCCTTAAATTTTTCATTTATTTATACATTTGCAGAAAATTCTAAAATAAACAGAGTTGATGATTTGCCAACATGAATAAGTTGTTGGAATTTGGGAGGAAATCCCTATATTATGTCAGGGTACTTTTTGGATATAAAGAACGAAGAATACCGATCTTTTAGGCTGTACTTTCCAACAAGTCTAATATCCTATCTTATGTAATCATTTATATTCTCGAGTAATTGAGTTAGTTTCTGGTCTCTTTAAGAAACCATGTGGGATGTTAAAATATGAGTGTTGTTGGCTTGGATTTGGGAATTTCATATGAATAGTAGCGTCGGAATAGTGTAGGTCTAACCGATGCTAATATAGCGTCAGATGGCATTTGGCCGACGCTATGTATTCTGTTGCAGGGTCATATAGCGTATGCGCATAATGTTTACAAGGCTTTTACAGAGCTTGTAAACAAGCGCTGTAAACTAAAGCACCCTCACATAATATTTTACAGCGCTTTTAGGACATGCGTTTTCAAATAATTAAATTACCTATTACAACGCTTTTTTCACAAGCGCTGTAAAAGACATGCGCTTTCAAATAATAAATTACCTATTATAGCGCTTTTGTTACAAGCACTGTAAAATACATGCGCTTTCAAGTAATTAAATTACCTATTACAACACTTTTGTTACAAGCGCTGTAAAAGACATGCGCTTTCACATAATTAAAGGACCTATTAGAGCGCTTATTCTACAAGCGCTGTAAAATCATTCACTTTAAATAAAAATCATTTACTTTTAAATAAATAAAAACAAATTTAAAACAAAATTACGAACCCTCATCACCTCTACTATGGGAACCCTCATATCCTCTACGTACTGTGCGGCCATCTAAGTTGTCTCAAGTATTTATTAATTTGTTGTTGTCAAAAAATCTTTAGTTTTTTTAATAATTGAAAACTAATAAATTGTTATATATTAAATCTTTTCTTTTTGAAATTTGTTGATCTATTCTGTTTTGAAATCTTTTCTGTTTTGAAATTGATACATAATAATGGACCTTGGTTTCCATTTTCCAGTATTAGATATGTTGATATTGGATTCTTTTTGAAATTTGTTGATCTGTTCGTAGCTTATTATTTTTCTAACTGCATTTATATAGGTCATATAATTTGGACCGGAAATGGATGTCTACCAATCGATTGTCAAAAGAGTATGAAAATGGAGTGAAGGAGTTTGTTGAGTTTGCAATGATGAATACAAAAATCCTAATAGAGTCGTTTGTCCTTGTTTAAAATATTGTTTTGGAAAACACGTTAGAGAAGATGAATTGGAAGGACATTTAGAATGTAATGGAATTGATCAAAGCTATACATGTTGGATAAGACATGGTGAGAAAAAAAAATGGAAACATTAATTTTGAGAATGGTTCGACATATGCTTCAACTTACTGCGATACAGCTACATATGAGGCGGACTGATTTGAGGAGATTGCAAAAGCAGTTGAAGAAGATCTTCGAGATTGTCCTAAAATGTTTGAGAGTTTGTTGAGTGATGCAGAGAAACCATTATATAATGGTTGTACTAAATTCACAAGATTGTCGGCGATATTAAAGTTGTACAACTTAAAAGCGAGTAATGGATGGTCTGATAAAAGCTTCACAGAATTATTAACACTCTTAAAAGATATGTTGCCAGATGATAATGAACATCCCAGTCGAACCTACGAAGCTAAACGGATTTTGTGATCTATTGACATGAGTTACGAAAGGATTCATGTGTGTCCTAACGATTGCATTTTATTTCGAAACGAATATGAATTACTAAAGGCGTGTCTGAAATGCAATGTCTCTTGATATAAGAAGAAAGAATCTACTCCAACAAAAGTCGTGCGGTATTTTCCTATAATACCAAGATTTAGGCGCATGTATCGCAGTGAAGAAGATTCAAAACACTTGACATGGCATGCAAATGAAAGAATTAGAGATGGAATGTTTCGACTCCCTACAGATTCCCCACAATGGGCAAAAATTGAACACGAGTATCCTGAATTCGAGATAGAGTCAATAAATCTAAGACTTGCACTTTTCTATTGATGGAATGAATCCACATGGTCTTCAAAGCATCTCACACAGCACGTGGCCTGTGATTTTGTTGATTTATAACCTACCTTCATGGTTTTGTATGAAGTGGAAGTTTATGATGGGTATAAGAAAGAATGTTTCAATTTGAGGGCTATGTTGTTCGGCACAATTAATGATTTTCCAGCATATGGTAATTTATCAAGATATAGCATTAAAGGTCAGTGTGCATGTTCTATATGTGAAGAGAGTACAAATTGGATGTGGTTGAAACATTGTAAGAAGAATTTGTTTCGTGGGTGGAGAAATGCATTCAATGGAAAATCAGAGGAAGGTAAAGCTCCTTTAGCACCGACTGGATATCAAATACTTGAAAAAGTACAAGGTTTGACCAATAAATTTGGCAAACCTTTTGTGGGAGATCTGGTCAAAACTGGGTGGAAGAAAAAGTCAATTTTCTTTGAATTGCCATATTGGAAGTCATTGTATATAAGAAATTTCCTCGATGTGATGCATATTGAAAAAAATGTATTTGATAGTGTTATTGGTACGTTACTCAATGTTCTAGGAAAGTCTAAAGATGGCATCAATGCAAGATTGGACTTGGTCGATATGGGAATAAGAAATGAATTGGGTCATGTAAAGAAAGGAAATCGCACATATCTACCGCCAGCCGCTCATACTCTATCTAGAAAGGAAAAACTTTCTTAATGTAAATTTCTACACGAAGTTAAAGTTCCAGAAGGATACTCTTCAAACATTAAAAATTTGGTTTCTATGAAAGACCTCAAGTTAAAAGGTTTGAAGACCCATGATTGTCATATTCTAATGGAGCATTTGCTACCAATAGGTATATGTTCCATTTTACCTGAAAACGTTTGACG
Organism: Cicer pinnatifidum; assembly: GCA_037974775.1. Classification (NCBI taxonomy): domain Eukaryota; kingdom Viridiplantae; phylum Streptophyta; class Magnoliopsida; order Fabales; family Fabaceae; genus Cicer; species Cicer pinnatifidum. Next base: position 22,236,293 of record JBBPBR010000006.1, on the reverse strand, counting down.
AGCCTTAACTAGATTATGTTTCTTCTTCAGGGAAATTTGTAGTAAAGTGATCGATCCTCATAAATTATCGACATTGCAGAGGGAAATTGTTGTTACTTTGTGTGAGCTTGAAATGTATTTCCCACCCTCGGTTTTTGATATAATGGTTTACCTTACTGTTCATCTAGTTAAGGAGACAAAACTTTGTGTGCCAGCTTATATGAGATGGATGTATCCGATAGAAAGATATATGAAAATACTAAAAGGGTACGTAAAAAGTAGAAGTCGACCAAAAGGTTGTATTGTTGAACGGTACATTGTTGAAGAAGCTGCTGAATTTTGTATTGAATATCTGTCCAATGTTGAATCCATAGGGATTCCCATGTCTCTTCATTCGGGAAGAATATCAAGAGAAGGGATAATTGGAAGGAGACTATTGACTATATCAAGGACAAAATGGGAGCAGGCACAATTGTATGTTCTGCACAATGATGATGAGGTTCAACTGTATGTTACAATACACGTGGATCAATTATCTCGTTTGAACATGAATAGGAATCAAAATTGGATAACTCGAGAGCACAATCGAAGTTTTATAACATGGTTAAAAAATCACATAAAGTCAAAGTATGATATAAACCTCAGATCAATTTCACAGAGACTGAAGTGGCTAGCAAATGGTCCGAGTTTACATATCTTTTCTTACATTGATTATGTTATTAACGGCTACACATTTTATACCAAAGAGCAAGATGATTAGACCACTATGCAAAATAGCGGATTCACTATCGTAGCTGAAGCGATGCATGTCTCAAGTGCAAAAGACAAAAACCCAATATATGCAAATCTATCATATTTTGGGGTTATCGAGCGCATATAGGAGTTAGACTACACAATGTTTCGTGTTCCCATATTTGGTTGCAAGTGGGTCCATAATAATAATGGCGTTCGGATTGATGAGTTAGGGTTCTTGCTTGTCGATTTTAATAGGGTGGTATACAAAGACGAGCCTTTTATTTTAGCGTCGCAAGCTCAACAAGTGTTTTATATCACTGATCCTACTAATGATAAATGGTTTGTTGTCCTATCGACCAACAAAATAAGTGATGATAACAATAATGATGAAGATGTTGGTAATCATCTTTTATTTGCAACGTCATAACAACCACATGAAATTTACTCAACTGATGATGGTTTATATCTTAGAGATGATCATGATGAGGGAATTTGGATTAATCCATCGTTTCATATTGTAAATGAACAAACAAAGGTGAATCCCACCAGGAAAAGAAGAAGGGCATCTTAATGTACATGTTTAATTGTTTTATATAAGCCATGTAATATGAACTAAGTTAATATAAATTTAATTGTTTGAACATGTTTAATTGTTTTATATAAGCAACCATATATTTGATTTTCTGATTAATTTATTTTCTGCTTATATTTAGCTTTATTTGAGTGTTCTATACTAAGTTCATGTAATTTAATATAAACTAGTAATTTACATGAACTAAAGTGAATATAAATTAGTAATTTAGAAGAAACTGAACTGAAAAAGAGCCTTATATATAAAAATAAAACAATGAGGTCTTTTACAGCGCTTTTTAAATAAGCGTTGTAAAAGACCCTTTAAAAAATAAAATAAGGAGGCCTTTTAGAGCGCTTATTTTTAAAAGCGTTGTAAAAGGCTATAAAAAAACATTCATATAACATAAGAAAACAAGGAGGTCTTTTACAACGCTTATTTGAAAAAGCGTTGTAAAAGACGCTTTAATAAATAAAATAAGGAGGCCTTTTAGAGCGCTTATTTGAAAAAGAGCTGTAAAAGACCCTTTAAAAAATAAAATAAGGAGGCCTTTTAGAGTGCTTATTTGAAAAAGCGCTTTAAAAGGCTATAAAAAATCATTCATATAACATAAGAAAACAAGGAGGTCTTTTACAGCGTTTATTTGAAAAAGCGTTGTAAAATAGCCTTTTTAAAAAGAAAATACGGAGGCCTTTTAGAGTGCTTTTCCAACTAGCACTGTAAAAGGCTTATAAAAAGCGTTGTAAAAGGTTTTATATATAACAGTAAAACGCTTTAGTTTCCTCTTCATTACGTAAACTTCACTATCATCTCAACCTTCATCATTCTTCTCTTCCTTTGCAAACCCTATCATCTCTTCCATTATGAACCTTATTTCCATGATCCTCTCCCTCATTTTGAACCTTATTTCCATCCACGATCATCTCTCCCATTACACACAATATCGTTTCATTGAAATACGTAACCCTCATTACGTATTTCTTCGAACCATATTTCTGCGAATTGTATTTCTGCGAACCCTCATTTGTGCGCATTACGTATATCTTCGAACCCTCCTTATTCAGGTATTGATGTTATTAATTATTTTTTATCACTAAAATGCATGTTGAGCTTGTTTAAGTTATACTGATACAGATATGTACATAGAATACTGCATGTTGAGCTTGTTGAAGTTATACTAAACTGCATGTTGAACTTGTTGTAGATAAATGGATACAACCAAAGATTTAGAATGTCAAAATGAAGAAGTTGTCAACACTAAGACTTACCAAAATGAAGTCAAACATGGTGCAACTATAATGTCAAAGGTCATAAAAGCAAGGAGCAATGGCATTAAATTTGAGGAATACTATACTCTGTTTGCTGTTTATTTTTTATCTTTTTTAAAAAGCATGTACTTACTATATGACTTTATTAGTTTGGATGGAATGAGAGTGGTCAGCCAATTGACCCCAACGGCTCCATGTTTGTAAGTTACATTGGGGTTGTTGTTCGTCAAAATATCCCCATAACAATTGATGATTGGAGAGATAAGGCGTTGAAGGATGCCTAAGATATACTGTGGAATAACATACAGGTAACTTTTTTGATCCACTCTTTTGTCATTTATAATTTTTTCCATTGAAATACTTTACTCAAACTATATCTTTATTTCGCTTGCAGATTGCTTTTGTTCTTGATGAGGGGAGAAAGAGTTACGTCTTGAGAGTTGCCGAGAAAATACACCGGGGTTTTAGATCTCACCTCTCTAATTTCTATCTAAAAGATAGAGAAGGAAATACAAATGCTGAAGCTCCAAGATTATATAAATATTATATATCAAATGATGAATGGAGTGCATTTGTATCAAAACTTTCGGACCCCGCGTTTGTGGTATGTGATTAATTTATTAGCATTTGTGTTTTATTATTCATGTTCATAGCGTATTTTAAATTTTTACACGATTTTTTTTTTTATAAAGAATATAAGTAAGGCAAATCGTGAGAGAGCAAGAAATTCGACACACCCATACAAAAAATCACGTATGGGATATGCACGTCTAGAGCAAAAACTTGTAAGTAATTAAACATCACTTTTATATAATGAAGTAATTTGTATTATAAACTATAGTTTCTAACTAATATTTTGTTTATGATCTTAATGAATAGCGAAAAGACACCCAATCTGATCAACCGTTGGGTCATCATATCTTGTGGAAGGAAGCTCGTGTTAACAAGGACGGAGTGGTTGACAACGAGAATGTTCAAAAAGTAATAGAACTTTGTGTAAGTATATTATCACTTTAATATTTTTTAATATTGTATTTTATCATTTTAATATTATCAATTTAATATTTTTTAATATTGTATTTTAAAAATGATATTGAACTTATCTTTTTAATCCTACATGTATTTTAGGAGAATATTAAACAAAGTTAGAAAAATCAAGAGGGCAACAAAGCTAGTTGCAGGGATATTCTGGGTAAAGTGTTTAATGTTCCTGAGTATTCCGATCGCGTGAGGGGGGAAGGATTTGGCGTAACTCCTAAAAGCTATTTTTTACAAGAGAAGCGCCAAAATCCATCCAATGAGGAAGTATAAGAGAAGCTCAAACTCCTATCAGAGCAAGAGGCACTCTTGGTGAAGACGAATAAAGACAAGCAACTCCCAAATCAGCTCCAACGAGAAATACAAATGGAGAGTGAAAACGCGAGTTGCAACATTGGTCTCAAAAGTCTTTGCGAGGTAATTAATTACTTACTTATGTAATTACTTATGTATTAAATATACTTATGTATTAACCATACTTATGTTTTAACCATTGATTTAGGGTGTCACTCCATGCGTGTTGTACTTATCCTCCCCTACTCATCGGAAGGTCGGAAAAGGAAAATTGTACAATACTTTGGGAGAAGTATTGCCCAACACACCGATCCCAGCGGGCCATGTCAAAGTATCACATATTATTGCTTTGGAACCAACTGCACCGTTACCGATACCGGACAACGATGGAGATATGAAGTTTTTGGGCGAAGAAATTGGTAGTTACGTGGCATAGCCCACACATCTTGTTGCCCTCGATAAGGTATATTTAATTAATTGAAATTTATGTTTAATTGATGTGTATATTTAATTGCTGATTTTTTTTTTCGCTCCTAACTTTAATTTCACATTTATATTTAGATTCTGAAAAAGCCTAAAGGGAATGATAACAAGATTCCCATAAACGAATCAATTACATAGCCCAAAATGGTTTGTCACATTTATTCCCTAAGGTTTGTCATTTTTTCAGATTCAATAAACTAACATTTAACCTCATTTTTTCAGATTCAATTAAATAAACCACCCGCACAGCAAAATAAAGCCGAAAAACCTCAAAAATTAGAGGGTAATAGAGCTGGAAATCTACAAAAGCTGGAGGGTAATAAAGCTGTCAAAGTTGCAGCTAGAAAACTGGATCGTGGATAATCGGTCGCTACTGCTCCTAAAATAAGTCAGCCATGCCTTGCTAAATACGGGGCGTGTCTTGACATCCAAGTAAAAAGGAATATGGGCAGCAACGACAATTCACGCATAAGGTAAAAAATTTCTCAAAAAGGAGCAAGAGTTACGTCATCAGCTTGTGCATAAGGAATATGGGCAGCAACGACAATTCACGCATAAGGTAAAAAATTTCTCAAAACTAGATATAGTTTGCTAAATACGGAGATGAGTAAGAAGAATTTCTCAAAAAGGAGCACATATACGAACTTCTCAACCATAAGAAGCTGAGTGCTACTGTCATCAGCTTGTGCATAAGGTAAAAAATACTTTTAATTTCATTTATTGGTAATTAATTAAATTTATTGGTAATTAATCTAGTTTGAAATTTTCATTGAAGGTTTTTGTATGAGAAGGTTGTGTGCACGCGCAGATTGTCAAATAGATATTCATTCTTGTCTCTGTATAAGCTTTCGATGTGTAAAATCGATTCAGTTAATGTAAAGAATTACATTGTAGATATGTTATTAGGAAATATAGAGAAGGATAAATTGTTCTTTGCACCATATAATTTAGGGTACGTAATTATATATTATTTATTTATATCTTTTTTAATTTATGAGATCTTAATTTATTAGTTGTGTAAACAAAATTGTCAACCAATTTTTTTTGTTGTAGGGCACATTGGGCTATTTGCAATCAATGCGACCTCTAAAGTTATATACTATTTGGATCCCTTGCATGGCAATTACAACAATCACTCCGATATAAAGACTATGTTCGACACGTAAGTAATATTCATTTAATTCTTACATAATAAACATATTATAAATCATAACATTATAAAAATTATAGCTTTAAAATTAAATACTCACATTTTCACTAGAAACATATTTATCAAGGTATAATAATAAAATAAAACTCTATAATTAATTTAATCAAGATAGAGGTATGAAAAAAAAACAATCAAAACATTGTAGTTGATTTCTTTACGGTGAAAATAAAATCAATCTTTTACTTTTAAGACATCCAGACATTATATCAATATTTTACAAATCGCTAATTTAATATCTAGTCTAACTCTGCATGGGGAAAAGCCCTTACCTCGAGTGCTTTCCTTCCAGGTTACACTATATCATTCTTGAAAATCTCACCAAGATGAAGGAACGAAAGTTTAGAACTTCGATCTGAATGTGAGGGAATGTGAGGATGGTTGTTTGAGTGACTTAGAAAATATTTGAGATAAATGTAATGTTGGTAATGGCGTGTCCTACGAACGAGAGGTGTATGTGACTAATAAATGAGGCGTGTAATTGATCATAGAGAAGGAAATTCAATTGGAATAATGTCATTCAATGATTAACTGTTAAGAATTAACTGATATTCATGTATTTATTCTTGTTAGTTACACATTTGAATGGACACCAGAGGAAAACACATGATTATATAAACTAAATGCTATTAAAAATAAAATTTAGTTATAAAAAATAGTAGTGAGGGTGATTCAATTTTGACTTAGTCAAAATTGACTTGATCATTGTTCACTCTAAGACAGATATTTCTACGAGTTTTAATTAGTTAATAAAAAAATCCCAATAATTAATTAATTAATATGAAAATACTTCATCAAATAATTAAACACCCAAGGAATAATTATCCTATTATCGTCACACGAAATTAATCAAAAAGAATAAACAAAACTAAGGTTTTAATTTAATTAATTAAAATAAGGGTGTTACATATAGTATATCTCCTTCATGAATCACAATATATAGTATCTGCAGTCTATGTTGTTAGTTTGGCGATGGCACTATAAAATAAAAAATCTACACCAATAAATATTTATTTAAAGGCGTATAATTAAGTTCTACAACAAAAATTTCAAACCTTTCTTGGAGTACATGTGCTTTTGTTTGACTTATGGTTCGACACTGTAGCACCCCTTTGAGCGCGGAAAACTTGTAAAACAGTATCAAATCAATGTGATTATTATTTAATTATCAAACACATTATTTATATATGTAAGAAATAAATGAATATTACTTACGTATAGAAGATATTCTTTATATCAGAGTGATTGTTGTAATGATCGTGCAATGGATCTAAACAGTATATAATTTCAGATGTGGCATTGATGGCAACAACACCCAATATTGCCTACAACAACAAAATTTTGATTGGCAACTTTGTTTACTGATAAAGAATCATAAATTAATTATGATATAGATAAAGAATATCTAATTACCCTAAATTATATGGTGCAAGAAACAACTTATCATTCTTTTTATTTTCCAAAAGTATATCAACGACATATTTTTTTTATGTTAATTGGATCGAGTTTAAACATGAATAGCTTATGGGAAGATAATAATGAATATCTATCTGTCAATTTGTGCATGCGCACCAACTTTTCATACAAATCCCTTCAATGAAAATATCAAACTAGATTAATTACCAATAAATGTGGCAGTGATGCAATAAAAAGTAATTTTTATCTTAAATAAAGTATTTTACATGACCTAATGTATATCCTGATGATAATAACACTTATCTCCTTATGATGGAGAAGTTCATATATGTGGTCTTTATCATGTAATTCTTTATACTCATCTCCAAAAATACCTTTCTCCATGTGTATGATACGTGAGTCATTGTTGTCCATATTCATTTTTGCTTGTATGTCAAGACACGACCCAAATCGGTAATGGCGTGGATGACCTATTTTAGGAGCAGCAACTGATTTTGCACGATCCAGTTTTTGAATTTTTCCAGATTTATTTTTATCCCGAACTTGCATTTGCGGTGTGGTTAATTTTTTGAAGATTTGCGATGCAACGGGTTTTGGTTGAATATGAAAAAATGAGGTTGAATAGTTTGTTGTGAGGAATCATCTTATCATTCCCTTTAGACTTTGTAAAAATATAAATAAATGTGAAATCAAAGTTAACAACAGAAAAATCAGCAATTAAATATAATCAATCATAATCATACAATTAAACATAGATAACAATTAAACATAATGTATTTATGCCAATGAGATTTTTGGGCCATTGCACATAACTACCTATTGCTTCTCTCAAAAACTTCATATCTTCATCGTTGTCGGTATAGGAAATGGCGCAAGTGGTTCAAAAGCAATCACAGGTGAAACTTTAACCTGACCGACATGGATCAGAATATGATGTAATACTTCTTCCAAGGTATTGTACATTGTTCCTTTTCCATCCATGCGATGAGTAGGGGAGGATAAATATAGCACACAAGATGAGACATCCTAAATCAATGGTTAATAAATAAGAAAGTTAAACAATTAGGTTGAATGAATTTCTTATTTCATTAAGTAATTAATTGTCTATGGAAGACTTTTACGACCAATGTTGCAACTACTGTTTTCACTATCTAGTTGAATTTCACGTTGACACTCCAGAAGTTGTTTTTCCTTATTCGTTTTCACCAAAAAATGCAACTTTTTATGTTAGGATTTTCAGTTTATCTAGTACTTCCTCATTAGATGGATTTGTGCGCTTCTCATGTGAAAAATTGTTTTTTTGGAGTTACGCCAAATTTTTTACCCCTCACACTGCCAGAATATTCAAAAACATTAGATAGCTTCCCATGTGTGTCCCTACAACTAACTTGTTTATTCTCCTCTTGGTTTTCAGAACATTGTTCTAGATTCTCCTAAAATAGATGTATGATTAAAAAGATAAGTTCAATATCATTTTTGAAATAAAATATTAAAACATATTAAAGTGATAATATCCTTACACATTGTGTTATCACTTGTTGAACATTTTCATTATCAAGTATTCCATCTTTATTCAAATGAGCCTCCTTCCACAAAATATGACAACCTAATGTTTGATCCGATTTCATTTCTTGAAGTTATTCAATAAGACATAAATAAAATATTTGTTAGAAACTATAGTTTATAATCTTGAAGTTATTCAATATACAAAAGGGATGTTTACTTACAATTTTTTGCTCTAAATGTGCATACTCCATACGCGATTTTTTGTATGGATAAATTTGATTTTTTGCTCTCTTGCGATTTGTGTAAGACCCTTAATTTTAAATCCTAAATTATACAATTTTAGGGTATTTTGTGTTAAATTTCTTAGACTTTTAGCCCAGTTTTTGGTATTTTGTGAGTTTAATGCCAGAAATATTTTGATGATCCGGTTAAAATTATTTGTCGGAAAATAATTAATTTACATTGCGAAGAATTTAATATCGGACAATATTGTTAAAAATATCACTCATTGCTGAAAATTTATGTCAATTGAGTTGCGACGAGAGTAGATATTTTTATCAAAATAGTTTGAGATGTGAGTGAAGTGATGTGTGGAAGAGTTGTTTGATATTTGTTGGGGTTTGAATTTAAGTATAATATATATATATATATATATATATATATAATTGGATGTAGTGTATATATATATATATGTGTGTGTGTGTTAGAAAGGAAAAAAAGAATGCCTCGCGCATTCAAGCTTCCTTCTTCTTTCTTCCTTCACCCTTCTTTTCTTTTGGTAGCTTCCTTTTGCTTCAAGAACGAATTAAAACGGTGTTGGTGTTTTCAAAACCATCAAATGCAAACCTCCACATTTCATCTAGGTCTAAGCGTCATTTCACAAAGAGATAGAAGGGAAAGTTGCTCACCACCACGCTACGGTGCTAGTGAACTAACTTTGGAAGGGATGCCGCGAACGGAGATTTTATTGAAGTTATTCGCGGTACCGTAATCGCTCGTTAAAGCTAACGTTAAGGTAAGGGATCCTTCCAAACATTTAGTTTGCATTTAGGGACTTATCTGTGGTTGTGTGGAAAAGAATTTTGTTAGGAAATGAAATTAACTCATTTATAAGTCGGTTTGAGGAAATGAAATTTGATGTGTTTGAGTGGTGGGTTGAGATAATTTTGTGGTTGTCATGTTTGACGTGTTCATAATTAATATTTATAAACTTTGAGATGTGTTTGTCTGGATTTTGTGGAAAAATGAATTGATGTGATTTTGTGTGAATTGTGGATTGAATTTGAGAATATGTCAGTGTATGTTCTGTGTGGAATTTGAAAATCATTAGAGTTAAATGAGTATTAAAAATGGGGAATCTTTTAATATCTCTGTTTACTTAATGTTGTGAAAATCATTAGAGTTAAACGAGTATTAAAAATGGGGAATCTTTTAATATCTCTGTTTACTTAATGTTTGTAGTGAAAATTGTCAGAGTTAAATGCGTATTAAAAATGGGGAATCTTTTAATATCTACATTTACTTAATGATTGTCGTCAAAATTGTTAGAGTTAAACGAGTATTAAAAATAGGGATTCTTTTAATATCTCTGTTTACTTAATGATTGTAATCAAAATCGTTAGAGTTAAATAAGTATTATGAATGGGGAATCTCTTAATATCTGCATTAACATAATGATTGTCGTCAAAATTGTTAGAGTTAAACGAGTATTAAAAATGGGGAATCTTTTAATATCTATGTTTACTTAATGATTGTCGTGAAAATTGTTAGAGTTAAATGAGTATTAAAAAGGGGGAATCTTTTAATATCTGCATTTACTCAATGATTGTCGTGGATAGAGTCAGAGTATGCTCATGCATTTCATAGTACATGGCGACCAGATGGGCAATGATGATAGTGGTGACCGGATGGGCCACGAGATGATTCCATGTGATTTGATGGTTCATCTCATCCGTGAGGGGATTGTCGCGTCGGGTAAGGTTTGCGATAGACTGCACGTGTTTAGTAAATCTAGTTGACCCGTGATAGGTAGCACCTTTGTAATTTAGTACTTCGGCCTATGATAGGCGGTACAATTATGTTTTACGGCCCTTCGAGGAGAGTTTTGGTTTGGAAATTTGAGTCCACTCATTTTGGCATATACGCATTGCATTAGGGTGCTTGGAACGCGAGTCATGTTTGATTCAAGATTATGATTTAGTGTTTGAACTCAAGTTGTCATGGTGATTGTGTTATAATTGCAAAGTGTGAATGTTTTGGAATTGTGTGTAAGTGTGAATGATTGCAAAACCTTTTTGAAACTCAAGTCGTCATGGTGATTGTGCTATAATTGTTAAGTGTGATTGTTTGGATTTGTGTGTAAGTGTTGATTGATCTCGAAAGTCTTTAAAAAGCTGAGTTTTTTTGTTTTCCTACTGTTGTATGATGTGTATCCGAATACAGAAAGCTGTAATCGAATACAGACATGGTGTTTTTGCCATTGACTTACTATGTATTCGAATACAGATATGCTGTTTTGCTACTGACTTACTATGTAGTCGAATATAGAAGGCAGTATTCGAATACAGACATGTTTTTTCTATTGACTGCTAAAACAACCTTGTATTTGAATATAGAGATGCTGTATTTGAATACAACAATGCAGTTTTGTTAAAAACTTCATTTTTCAACTTTGTTTATGCATGTTTAGCATATGGAAACCCTTTTAAGGTGCATGCTAAGTTTAAAGGTTATTTTGTGCATTTAAAATCTTAAATGTTATGTGTTAATTGTTAATTTTGGTTGGTGACCCTTTACACTATTGTGGAAATATGGGCTTTGCCCTCAGATGAGAACCAGGACCATCCTACCGGTTAGTACCCTGTGGATAGGAATGTAGTTGGACACACCTGACTGGAGCTGTGTGAGGAGGATCTTGCGGGGCGCGTGAAGATCACTCAGGATGTATAGTTTCTGTAGAATGATTAGATTAGGTTAATGTATAGGGACTAGATGTCTTTCTTTTGGGATGTGTTTATTTGAATTTGGAAGACTGTAACTATACCAATATTGTCAGCTTGACATTTTATTTTCGATGGGTTCAATGTACCACTTTTTGATGTGTAAATACATTGGATTCATATTTCAAAAACTATTCCGCTTCTTGTAAATTATGTTGACTTATTTGTCGTTGTGTTATGACTTAAATATTTATCCAAAGGTATTTCCTTATTTATTTCTTTGTTATTATGAATCTGTTTTGAGCAAAAAAATACACTCTCGCTGTTAAAAATGGGGGTGTTACAATTGTGGTATCAGAGCTTTGTTTTGGATTTCTTTGGGGTTGTGGAGCCGTTGGTTTAGGTTATAGGTCAACCTGTAGGTTGGGAGTCATTATCTGATCATGCGTCGGGGTGATTGGTCTTAGTTGTCAAATCAGGGTTAGTTATTATGTGTTGATATAGTCGGAAGTTAATTTTGGAATTATTCGAAGTGGTGTTAACACTCTTCTTGATGTTGGTTTTTGGGAAACACAACCTCGAAGAAGGAACGACGTTGCAAGAATGAACGTCGGTAGGGATGATCAAATTGTTGAAGCTACGAATAAAATGGATGTTTTTGTTGTTGCACAGACAACTGCAAAGACTCTACGGGATCTGGAGAAGAGGGCAAGAGAGATATGTGCTATTAATTCAAGAAGATTGAAAGATTTTTGTCATTACCCTCCTTCAAAGTTCAAGGGTGATGAGAACTCAAAAAAAAAGTTGAGTAGTGGATTCAAGATGTGGAAAAGATCTTCGAGATGACGGATTGTGAGGCAGAGTTGAAGCAGATCATGATGGCATGGAATTTATGAAATTGTTCAAAGGACACATAAGCTATGTGTTGGTGTTAACTGGAAGATGATAAGTATGGATGGATTAACATTAGACTAATAAGGGATTTCAAGTAAAGATCTAAGTGGAAGACTTTTATTAAGAAAAGTATTAGATGTTTTCCTGGTAGATTTTAGGATGAAATTGGATGAAGTTTGATAACTGTCAAAGAGATGTGAACATCAAGGAATTATTTGAAAGACAGGGATTCCATTTAGAATAACATTTGGTGCTTAGGTGTCAATGAAAGAGACTTGAATTGAAGTTAAGAGGCGCTGCACATTAGAAGTAAATACTCCTTTGGTTAGATAAAATACGTTTTGAGGAATAGTCGATACAATGAGGGATAAAGTCGAGCATTCAAGTTAGACTAGATTCGCAACTTGGATTATTAAGTATGAATCTAATGACGAGTATAGAAGTGAGACTATATATTTTGTTGATAAGTGATAAATCTCTTTGTGGTTTAGGAGATAGTAAATATGGATAGTGTTATTGGATGAAAGTATAGACACGTAAGTGTGAATTTTGAGCGATGTTCGGAAAAACATAATGAGTTAAGCCTTGATGTATTGAACTCTATGTTACCATTAAGTGGAATTTGAAGTATCGAGTACGAGAATACTTCGAGACTGCAGTAATATAAGTTTTGAGAGTCTATTAAAGGATGGAAATTACTAAGAGGATGTTAATATTTTGATAGGTCGGAAGGATTATTCGAGATTTGATTTGGGACCCTAAGATGGTTGATTTTTTTTAGTTGATGATTTAAAATCCACAAGGTTGGATGGAGGACCAAGTGATGCTTAAAACTTTCATAATCGAAGGAGTTGAGGCAGGCAAGTGATAAATAATTCATGTTAAGGATGGAAGTGTTTGGAGATTTTGAGGATCAAATTTTAGAATCCTATTAAATTATAGAAAGTGAAAAAGAAGAGATGTAACGAATGATTTATGATTTAGTTGTTGGTCTTGGGAAATCAAGCGTTGAGATTTAAAATGAGTGTTTTAGTGACTAGATGAACAATGAAAGGTATGTGGGTCTTTGAGATATTTTACTGCAAAATTTATGAGGATGAAGTTATAGATAATTATTTCTTAGGAAATGCTTATGGGGAACATTTGAGAAATGATTCTTTAGGACGTTCGATTGTTAGGATTCTTTCAGTTTGTATCCCGCTGAAGGTTGAGAAGGAATAAGAATCCAGCGAGTGAACCAAATATTGGAAAATGTGCCAAGAAATTTGTTGGAGTAGCACATAGAGATGTAGCTTATGACAATTAAAGATTCTGGAAAGGAATTAGCCCACCTATAATTCAGACATTATTAATATAAAGGTATGCCAATGATATAAAGGCATTACTTGAGTGCATATCATGGGGGTTGTTATTGTGTTCGTCAATCAAAGGAGTTAAATGTTTGTTTGATAGGAAACAGTTGAACATGAAATGGAAAAGTTTGGTGGAAATTAGTAAGCCTTGATTTATTGGAATCACTATAATGAAGATGTATCAAGGTTCGAGGTAGAAATTTAAGGTTTGTATAAATGGAAAAGTGATGGAGTGAATACAATGTGTTTGACCTATCATAATGAAAGGATAATCATCAAGCTGCAAATGAAGGACACAGCGAAATTGAGAAGTATTAGAATGAATGTTGGCAGTAGATGTAGGAGAATTATTTTTGAGTTTGTGCATAGTTGCGAAGTATGTAAGAAATTTTCTAGTGAAGCGTGAATTTGATGTGTTAGGCATGAGACAAATGTAGACCTTGATATGTGAATTAAATTCAAGTTGGATTTTGTTGGAAATGTGACTCTTGAAATGAAGTACTAAACTGAAAAGAAGATTGTGTGTCCTAAGTAGTATAGTCTTTGGCATGATTTCGAAAATATTTGAGGAAGCTTGGATCACCAAGCAGATGTGGGGATAGAATTATTAAAGTTATAATTGGAATAACATACTAATAAGAACACTACGGTTGACGTAGTTGTAAGACTAAAGAAAAATCGAGGATATGTGGACAATAGAGAAATTTAGGAGTCCTCGACTGTAGTGATTGTTTTGTGCTCAGTGTGTTGGTGTCATACTTTAGTGTTTCGGTTTGGTACCAAATGGATGCTTTGTACCAAGTGGATGCAAATAAGGCTATGTGACATAGCTATGGGAAATTGTAGTTCGTCGACAGGATCAAAATTATAGGAAAATAAGGGAAACTCAGTGGACTTTGAGAAGATAGATGATTGCTTGTACATTAGGATAACCTCAGTTGTAAGCTGCAAGGAGCACTATTACAGTTCGGTTAAGATAGTCTAAGCCACTATCATGGTTGTTGGTTATTTATTGACAAATTGAGGGACTGATCATCCTTAATCTGTTGTTGATAGTAGACAAAATCATGTTGAATGGAATGAACGAGCCTTACCGACTATGGATGTGTGCAGAGTTATTAAGCACCCTATGAAAAGGGGTAGATAACACTTTCTTCAAGTAGGCTGGGTGAAACAAGTTATGACTTGTATGTTGAATTTGAGTACAAACCTAGTGTGGATTGTTACTCGTACTTTAAGTTTCGAGGACGAAACTTTTTTTTGGAGGGTAGTAATGTAAGACCCTTAATTTTAAATCCTAAATTATACAATTTTAGGGTATTTTGTGTTAAATTTCTTAGACTTTTAGCCCAGTTTTTGGTATTTTGTGAGTTTAATGCCAGAAATATTTTATTGATCCGGTTAAAATTATTTTTCAGAAAATAATTAATTTACATTGCGAATAATTTAATACCGGACAGTTTTGTTAAAAATATCACTCGTTGCTGAAAATTTATGTCAATTGAGTTGCAACGAGAGTAGATTTTTTTATCAAAATAGTTTGAGATGTGAGTGAAGTGATGCGTAGAAGAGTTGTTAGATATTTGTTGGGGTTTGAATTTAAGTATAATATAAATATATATATATATATATATATATATTTATATATATATAATTATAAGTATATATATATATATAATTGGATGTAGTATATATATATATATATATATATATATATATATATATATATATATATATATATATATATATATATATATATGTGTGTGTGTGTGTGTGTGTGTGTGTGTGTGTGTTAGAAAGGAAAAAACGAAACGAAATAGACGAAGAGAACCGTCCCCCTGCCTCGCGCATTCAAGCTTCCTTCTTCTTTCTTCCTTCACCCTTCTTTTCTTTTGATTGCTTCCTTTTGCATCAAGAAAAGGAACCAAGGCCTGGTGGGTGAGAAATCATGGATTTCTCAGCTTCATTCTTCTCCTTGGATTCAAAAACGGAGAAAAACAGTGTTGGTGTTTTCAAAACCGTCAAATGCAAACCTCCATGTTTCATCTAGGTCCAAGCTTTTTTTCGTTAAGAGATAGAAGGGAAAGTTGCTCACCACCACGCTACGGTGCTAGTGAACTAACTTTGGATGCGAAGTCGCGAATGGAGATTTTATCGGAATTATTCGCGGTACCGTAATCGTTCGTTAAACCTAACGTTAATGTAAGGACTCCTTCCAAACTTTTAGTTTGCATTTAGGGACTTATTTGTGGTTGTGTGGAAAAGAATTTTGTGAGGGTTGAAGTGTTGATTTGGGGGAAATGAATTTAATGCTTTTATGGGTGAAATTTTACAGTTGGGTTTTGGTGATATTGATGAGTGTTTCATGGAAAATGAATTTAACTCATTTATGTGTGGTTTTGAGGAAATGAAATTTGATGTGTTTGAGTGGTGGGTTGAGATAATTTTGTGGTTGTTGTGTTTGACTATTCATGATTAATATTTATAAATTTTGAGATGTGTTTATGTGGATTTTGTGGAAAAATGAATTAGTGTGATTTTGTGTGAATTGTGGATTGGATTTAAGAAAATGTTTGTGTATGTTCTATGTGCAATTTGAAAATCATTAGAGTTAAACGAGTATTAAAAATGAGGAATCTTTTAATATATCTGTTTACTTAATGGTTGTTGTGAAAATCATTAGTGTTAAACGAGTATTAAAAATGGGGAATCTTTCAATATCTTTGTTTACTTAATGTTTGTAGTGAAAATTGTTAGAGTCAAATGAGTATTAAAAATGGGGAATCTTTTAATATATGCATTTACTTAATGATTGTCGTCAAAATTGTTAGAGTTAAACGAGTATTAAAAATGGGGAATCTTTTAATATCTGCATTTACTTAATGATTGTCTTCAAAATTGTTAGAGTTACACGAGTATTAAAAATGGGGAATCTTTTAATATATCTGTTTACTTAATGATTGTAGTGAAAATCGTTAGAGTTAAATAAGTATTAAGAATGGGGAATCTCTTAATATCTGCATTTACTTAATGATTGTCGTCAAAATTGTTAGAGTTAAACGAGTATTAAAAATGGGGAATCATTTAATATCTATGTTTACTTAATGATTGTCGTGAAAATTGTTAGAGTTATATGAATATTAAAAATGGAGAATCATTTAATATCTGCATTTACTCAATGATTGTCGTGGATAGAGTAAGAGTATGCTCATGCATTTCATAGTACATGGCGATCGGATAGGCCATGATGATAGTGGTGACTGGATGGGCCACAAGATGATTCCAAGTGATTTGTTGGTTCATCTTATCCTTGCTGGGATTGTCGCGTCAGATAATGTTTGCGATAGACTGCACGTGTTTAGTAAATCGTGTTGACCCGTGATAGGTAGCACCTCGGTAATTTAGTACTTCGGCCTGTGATAGGCGGTACAATTAAGATTTATGGCCCTTCGAGGAATGTTTTGGTTTTGAATTCCGAGTCCATGCATTTTGGCATATACACATTGCATTAGGGTGCTTGGCACGCGAGTCGTGTTTGATTCAAGATTATGATTGAGTGTTTGAACTCAAGTTGTCATGTTGATTGTGTTATAATTGCCAAGTGTGAATGTTTTGGAATTGTGTGTAAGTGTGATTGATTGCAAAACCTTTTCGAAAAACTCAATTCGTCATGGTGATTGTGCTATAATTGTTAAGTGTGATTGTTTGGATTTGTGTGTAAGCGTTGATTGATCTCGAAACCCTTTAAAATGCTGAAATTTGTTGTTTTCCTGCTGCTGTATGATTTGTATCCGAATACAGAAAGCTGTAATCGAATACAGACATGTTATTTTTTCCATTGACTTACTGTGTAGTCGAATACATAGTGTTGAATTCGAATACAGACATGCTGTTTTGCTACTGACTTACTGTGTAGTCGAATACAAAATGTTGTATTCGAATACAGACATGTTGTTGCTGTTGACTATTGAAACAACCTTGTATTCGAATACAGAGATGCTGTATTCGAATACAACAGTGCAGTTTTGTTAAAAACGTCATTTTTCAACTTTGTTTATGCATGTTTGGCATATGGAAACCCTTTTAAGGTGCATGCTAAGTTGAAAGGTTATTTTGTGCATTTAAAAACTTAAATGTTATGTGTTAATTGTTAATTTTGGTTGGTGACCCTTTACACTATTGTAGAAATCTGGGCTTTTCCCTTAGATGAGAACCAGGACCATCCTACGAGTTAGTACCCTGTGGATAGGAATGTAGTTGGACACACTTGACTGGAGCTGTGTTAGGAGGATCTTGCGGGGCGTGTGAAGATCACTCGGGATGTATAGTTTTTGTAGAATGATCAGATTAGGTTGACTATAGGGACTAGATGTCTTTCTTTTAGGATGTGTTTATTTTAATTTGGAAGACTGTACCTATATCAATATTGTCAGGTTGACACTTTATTTTCGATGGGTTCCATGTACCACTTTTTGATGTGTAAATACTTTGGATTCGTATTTCAAAAACTATTCCGCTGCTTGTAAATTATGTTGACTTGACTTAAATATTTATCCAAAGGTATTTCCTTATTTATTTCTTGGTTATTATGAATATATTTTGAAAAAAAAAATACACTCTCGCTGTTAAAAATCGGGGTGTTACAATTTTCCGTACTTATACTCTATATAAAAAAAAATAACAATAGTGTAAAAAAATACGCTATGAATATGAATAAAATACAAATGCTAATAAATTAATATTACCAAAAAAGCGGGGTCTGCACATTTAGCTACAAAAATGCATCATTCTTGATTTGATATGTAGTGTTTGTATCTTTTCAGAGCTTCGAAATTCAGATTTCCATCACGGTCTCTTAAGAAGAAATTTGACAAATGAGATCTAAATCCTTTGTGAACTGTTCGGATCAATTGGCTGACCACTTTGATTCCATTCCACCTTATAAACTCATAGAGTAAGTGCATGCTTTAAAAAAAGATTAAAAAACAAATTCTAAACAAAGTATAGTATACCGCAAATTTAATTCCATTACTTATTTCTTTGATGACCTTTTGCATAATAGTTGCCCCACGTTTAACTTCGTTTACATAACTCTTAGTATTGACAACATCATCTTTTTGACGATCTAAATCATTATTATAAGTTCAGTATAACTTCAACAAGTTCAACATGCAGTAGTCTAAGTAGCAGTATATGTTTAACATGCAATTTAGTGACAACAACAAATAATAAATACAATACATGACAATCACTAAGTTTATGGTTACGACTTCGCCAACGAGAAGAGGGTTCATAGGGATAGTAGTGAAGTGGTAGAAGATGGTCAGTAGGGTTCGTATGAAGAGTAACTAAGATGGAGAGTACGTAATGAAGATCAAAATGAGGAGGTTTCGCTATATCAAGTTCGTAGGGAGAGCACATAATGAAGAGGAAAATGAAGCAGTTTACTTAAAGACCATTTTACAACCCTTGTCCAAAAAGCACTTTAAAGGATTGTATAAAAGGCGCAATATGAGCATTTTACAACGCTTATGGATAATAAGCGCTATAAATGATTAAAAACGCTATATATGAGCATTTTTAAAAGTCTTTTACAGCGCTTAAAGAACAAGTGATGTAAACTGTTTGTAATTTAACTTTTTGAAATCCTTTTACAACACTTATAGAACAAGCATTGTAAATTATTTTTAATTTAATTTTTAAAAGCTTTTTAAAGCGCTTATGGACATAAAGCATTGTAAAATGATTTTTAATATAATTTTTGAAAGTCTTTTACAGTGTTTGTGGACAAAATCGCTTTAAAATTTCAAGTTTATGTTCAGTTCAAGTTAAATATCCTAAATTACAATTTCAGTTCAGATTCTGTAAAATACCTATATTTGGATTTTTTTTCCAAATAATTAATTAAATTCCTATATATTACATGACCAGCTCAGATTGGGATAAGGAAAATGCCTAGTCAAACATAGCTTTTTCAAGTTCAGTTCAAGTTTAGTAAAAGCAGAAAATCAAATACAATTCAAGCTAAATGCTAAAATACTCAGTTCAGACAAGTCAAATACTTAAATTACATGAAGTTAGTATAAATTACATGATGATTTCAAATTACATGGCATATAAAACACTTAAACACCTTAAGATGCCCTTCTTCTTTTTCTGGTTGGATTCACATTTGTTTGTCCTTTAATGATACAAAACGATGAACTAATCTAAATTTCCTCATCATGATCATCTCTAAGATATAAACCATCATCATTTGAATCAATTTCATGTGGTTGTGATGTCGCAAAGAAAATATCATTACCAACATCTTCAATGTTATTGTTATCATCACTTATTTTGTTGGTCGATAGAGCAAAAGACCATTTATCATCAGCAGGATCAGTGACATAAAACACTTGTTGAGCTTGCGACGCTAAAATAAAATACTTATCTTTGTATCCCACCCTATTAAAATTGACAAGCAAAAACCCTGACTTATCAACCCGAACACCATTATTATTATTGACCCACTTATAACAAAAAACGGAAACACGAAACATTGTGTAATCTAACTCCCATATGTGCTCGATAACTCCAAAATATTATAGATTTGCATATATTGGATTTTTGTCTTTTGCACTTGAGATATGCATCGCTTCAGCGACGAAAGTGACTCTGCTATTTTGCATAGTGGTTTGATCATCTTGTTCTTTGTATAAAATGTGTAGCCGTTAATTACATAACCCGTGTAAGAAAAGACATGTAAACTCGAACCATTTGCTAGCCACCTCAATCTCTTTGAAATTGAACCGTGGTCTATATCAAACTTTGAGTTATTGTGATTTTTTAGCCATGTTAGAAAACTTCGATTGTGCTCTCGTATTATCCAATTTTGATCCATGTGTATTGTAACATAAGGTTGAACCTCATCATCATTGTGCATAACATACAATTGTGTTTGCTCCCATTATGTCCTTGATATAGTCATTACTCTACTTCCAACTATCCCTTCTCCTGTTATTCTTCCTGAATGACGAGACATGGGAAGCCCTATGGACTCAAATTGGATAGATATTCAATACAAAATTCAGCGGCTTCTTCAACAATGTACCGTTCAGCAATACAAAATTCTGATCGACTTCTACTTTTTACGTACCCTTTTAATATTTTCATATATTGTTCTATCGAATACATCCATCTCATATAAGCTGACCCACAAAATTGTGTCTCCTTAACAAAATTGTGTCTCCTTAACAATATGGCAATTCAAAGAAAATTTACTTTTTCTTCCACCCAGTTTTGACATGCTCTCTCGTAAAAGGTTTGCCAAATTTATTAGTCAAACCTTTTACTTTTTCAAATATTTGGTATCCAGTCGGTGCTAAAGGAGTAGTACCTTCCTATGATTTTCCATTGAATGCATTTCTCCATCCACGATAGTGATGACTAAAAGGTAAAAAATCTATGATATCCAAGAAATACATTTTTCTTACAATGTCTCAATTGCATCCAATATGTACTCTCTTCACATATAAGACATGCACACTAACCTTTAATGCTTTATCCTGATAAATCACCATATGCTGTAAAATCATTAATTATGCCGAACAACATAGCTATCAAATTGAAACATTATTTCTTATACCCATCATAAACTTCCAGACCTATCTCCCACATATTTTTTAAAATCTTAATTAAAGGACTCAAGTATACATCGATATCATTCCCTGTTTGTTTGAGTCTAGAAATTAATAGAGACAACATCATAAACTTACGCTTCACACATAACCATGGAGGTAGGTTATAAACCCACAAAATCACAGGCCACGTGCTATGCGAGATGCTTTGAAGACCATGTGGATTCATTCCATCAGTAGAAAGTGCAAGTCGTAGATTTCTTGACTCTCTCCCGAAATCAAGATATTCGTGATAAATGTTTGCCCTTTGTGGAGAATCTGTAGGGTGTCGAAACTTTCCATCTCTAATTCTTTGATCTGCATGTCATGTCAAGTGTTTTGAATCTTCTTCACTGCGATAGATGCGCCTAAATCTTGGTATTATAGGAAAATACCACATGATTTTTGCTGGAGTAGACTATTTCTTCTTATATCGAGAGACATTGCATTTCGGACACACCTTTAGTCATTCATATTTGTTTCGAAATGAAATGCAATCGTTAGGACACACATGAATCCTGTCGTAACTCCTGCCAATAAAGCACAAAATTCGTTTAGCCTCGTAGGTTCGACTTGGAAGTTAATTATCATATGGCAACATATCTTTGAGGAGTGTTAATAATTATGTGAAGCTTTTATCAAACCATCCATTAATCACTTTTAGGTTGTACAACTTTAATATTGTTGGCAGTCTTGTGAATTTAGTACAACCTTTATATAATAGTTTCTCTGCATCACCCAACAAACTCTCAAACATTTTAAGACAGTTCTGAAGATCTTCTTCAACTGCTTTTGCAATCTCCTCAACTCGGTCCCGTTCATATATATCTGTGTCGAAATCATTTGAAACATATGTCAAACCATTCTCAAATTAGTGTTCCCTTTTTTTTTCTCACCATGTCTTATCCAACATGTATAGCTTTGATCAATTTCATGCATACTAAATATCATTCCAATTGATCTGCTTTAACGCGTTTTCGAGAACAACATTTTAAACAAGAAAAAATGATTTGATTTGGGTCTTTTGCATTCTTCACTGCAAACTCTACAAACTTCACTCCATTTTCATACTCTTGACAATCGATTGGCAGACATCCATTTTCGGTCCATTTTATTTGACCTATATGAATGCAATGTTACACAAATGGTAAGCTATTGATAACATTATATCAATTTGTAGTCTAATATTTGAAAATGGAAACCAAGGTCCAAGGTTATGCATACAAGTCTGATTTCAAAATCGAACAGATTGAACAAATTTAAAAAACAGAACTAATTTTATATGATTTATCAGGTAACAATATATATGATTTATCAAGGTTATGCCATTTACTATCGGGTAACACTTTATATGATTTATCAGGTTACAATTTATCACTTTTAGTGACAACAACAAATTAATAAATACAGTACCTGAGACAACAATCACTAAGTAGAAATTGGTGCACAATAGAGGAGAAGTAAAGGAGGTTCCACACAATAGAGGAGAGCAGAATTCGTAGGGCTAGGGAGAAAACGTATTAAATATGTTTTTATTTATTTAGAGAGTATGATTTTTATTAAATATGCATCATTTTACAACGCTTATATAAAAAAACACTCTAAAAGACCCTACTATTGTGTGAAAGCACTATATTTTACAGTGCTTATATACAAAGTTCTCTAAAACCGCAGTAAATATTATGTGAGAGCACTATATTTTACAACGCTCCCATAGATGCAGCCACATATTCAGCTTCACATGTGGACAATGCTGCTATGCTTTGCTTCCTTGAACACCATGAGATTGGTGAGTTATTGATTGTAAATACATAGCTTATGGTACTCTTTCTATCATCCATATCTCCACACCAATCAACATTAGTGAAGCCAATAAGTTCAGCTTCATCTTCATTCAGTTTTGTGGAATACAACAGACTAAGCTCAATGGTCTCCTTTATGTATCTCAAGATCAATTTTGTTGCCATGTATTGTGATGTCCCAGCCTTCTCCATGTACCTACTAATCATCCCAACACTATATGAGATATTTGGCCTAGTGTTGCACAAGTACATCAGGGATCCTACAATTTGCTTGAAGGTTGTAGGATCAATCAACTCATCGCTGCCTTCTTTGGACAACACCAACTTTGATTCTAATGGGGTGTTGCTTCTATTGGATTCTTACATTTTAAACTTTTTTAATATATCACTTATATACCTTTTTTGATGCATAAAAATTCAATGTTTTCTGGTTTTAAACTCAATACCAAGGAAATATGCCAACATGCCCAAATCATTCATCTCAAATTCCTTCTCCATTCTGATTTGGAAATCTTTGATTTTCACTTCATCACTTCCAATCAGCAGCAAATCATCAACATGAAGGCATATCCGTAATGCAGGTGTTGTTGCTCCCTTCTTGACATAAACTCCATGCTCATTGCACACTTTTCGAATTGATGCTCTATGAGGAATCTGTCAATCCTCTGGTTCCAAGCCCTAGGAGCTTGCTTCAGGCCATATAAGGCTTTCTTCAATTTGTACACATGATCTTCTTTCCCTGTTTTCACATACCTAGGTGACTGCTTCACATATACTTCCTCATCTAGTGGTCCATTGAGGAAGGCTGCTTTAACATTCAACTGATGCATAGACCAACCTTTGTAGCTAGTGTAACATCCTGTTTTCTTTTTTTGAAAACGGAAATCGAATTTCAGAAAATAGGAAGAAATAAAGAAGAAAATACTTTTGGATAAATATTTAAGTCGTAACATAACGACAAAGTCAACAAATATTTACAAGCAGCGGAATAGTTTTTGAAATAAAAATCCAAAGTATTCAAACATCAAAATACACCAGGGCTATGAGGCCTATCACACATAGCTCAAACCCCTGGGGTATTCTCGGCAGACCTGTACAAAAGCACTGCCCAAAGAATTTTAACTCCCCCCATGTCACATCAAAAAGTGGTACATGGACCCGTCAAAATAAAAGTCTAGCTGACAATATTGGTATAGGTACAGTCTTCCAACATACAATAAATACATCCACAAAAGAAAGACCTCTAGTCCCTATACAACCGTCAATTTGATCATACTACTAAAGAACAATACAACCCGGGGGATCTCCACGCGTCCCGCAAGATCCTGTTGATACTGCTCTAGTCAGGTGTATCCAACCTACCTGCCCATCTACAGGGGATTAACCAATGGGCAAATCATGGTTCTCATCTGAGGGAAAAGCCCAGATTTTCACAATAATTGTAAAGGGTCACCAACCAAAATTAACTTAGCATTTAAATTTCAAATGCATAAAATGGCCTTTCAACTTAGCATGCACCATGAAAGGGTTTCTATATGTTAAACACGCATAATCAAAGTTTGAAAATGGAGTTTTAAACAAAACTACACTGTCGTATTCGAATACAACATCTTTGTATTTGAATACAAGGTTTTTTTAGAAGTCAGTAGCAAAAACAACATCTTTGTATTCGACTAGAAGCTCAATATATTCGACTACACAGTTGTTTCATAAGTCACTAGATAAATTAGAACATCTGTATTCGACTACAAGCCTCTTGTATTCGAATACAACATCAGAAAAAAGTAGAAAACAACAAATATCAGCATTTAAAGAGGTTTCGCAATCCATCAATACTTCCACACAAATCCAAACAATCACACTCAGGAATTATGGCACAATCACAACGACAACTAGAGTTTCAGAAAGGTTTTGCAATCAATCACAACTTACACACAAATCCAAAACAATCACACTTAGCAATTTTGGCACAAACACAACAACCACTTCAGTTTACACACGCAATCATAACCTTGAATCTAACATGACTCGCGTGCCAAGCACCCTAATGCAATGTGTATATGCCAAAATGCATGGACTCGGAATTCCAAACCAAAACCCTCCTTGAAGGGCCATAAATCGTAAATGTACCTCATATCACAGGCCGAAGTACTATTTACCGAGGTGCCACCTATCACGGGTCATCACGATTTACCAAAAATGTGCAGTCTATCGCAAACCTTACACGACGCGACAATCCCTGCAAGGATAAGATGAACCAACAAATCACATGGCATCATCTAGCGGACCATTCGGTCACCACTATCATCATGGCTTATCCGATCGTCATGTACAATGAAATGCATGAGCATACTTTGACTCTATCCACGACAATCATTAAGTAAATGCAGATATTAAAATATTCCCCATTTGTAATACTCATTTAACTCTAACGATTTTCACGACAATCATTAAGTAAATGCAAATATTAAAAGATTCCTGATTTTTAATACTTATTTAACTCTAGCGATTTTCAAATTCCACACAGAGCATACTCAAACATTCATTTTCCACCACACACATCAAATTTAATCCAAAATTTACATTAAATTCGATCAATTCAAAAACCACAAAATCCACACTTAGTTCAATCATCAATCGCCACAAATTTCCACAAAACTCAAACATAACACATGTCAAACTAATTTTCACAAACCTCAACTCAAACACATCAAATTTCTTTTCCTCAACAACACACATAGATGAATCAAATTCCTTTTCCACGAAAACACTCATCAATTTCACCAAAAGCCCAACTCCAAACTTTCACCCATAAAAGCATTAAATTCATTTTTCCAAATCTACACTTCAAACCCAACAAATTTATCTTCCACACAACCTCAAATAAGTCCCTAAATGCAAACTAAAAGTTTGGAAGGAGCCCTTACCTTAACGTTAGCTTTAACGAGCGATTACGGTACCGCGAGTAATTATAATAAAATCTCTGCTCACGACGTCGCTTCCAAATTTAGTTCACTAGCACTGTAGCATCGAAGTGAGCAACTTTCCCTTCTATAGTTCGCGAATTAAAGCTTAGATCTAGAAGAAACATGAGGGGTTGTGTTTGACGGTTTTGAAATCACTAACATCGTTTTCGAATCCGAGAAGAAGAATAAAGCTGAGGAATCCTTGTTTTCTTACCCACCAAGCCTTGGGTTTCTTTTCTTGAAACAAAAGAAAGCAAAGAAAGCAAAAGAGGAAGGAGAAGAAAGAAAGCTTCGCAAGGTATGGGAACTATTTGGTTTTCTTCCTCTGTTTCCTTTTATTCCTTTTCTTTCTTCTTTCTAACATATATACTAATATTTATACATATACCTATATATATTTATCTTATACTTAAAACTCACCCAAACAAATATCTAACAACTCTTACACACATCACTTCACTCACATCGAAAGTTATTTTGATAAAAGTTTATACTCTCGTCGCAAATCAATTGATAGATAAGTTTTCATCAACGAGTGATATTTTTAACAAAACTGTCCGGTAGTTAATTATTCGCAACGTAAATAAATTATTCATCGCCAATTAATTTAAAATGGGTCCCAAAAAGATATTTTTGGCATTGAACTCACAAAATACCAAAAATTGGGCTAAAAGCCTAAGAAATTCAACATAAAATACCCTAAAATTGTATAATTTAGTATTTATAATTTAATGGATCTTACATTACTACTCTCCAAAAAGAAGTTTCGTCCTTGAAACTTAAAGTAAGAATAATAACTGCACCCGCACTCATCTCAACATACACGGTAGAACTTGCTTCGTCATGTTTCAGTGAAGAAAGTGTCGTCTATCCTTTTTCATCGATACTTAATAACTCTACACGCTACCATAGCCGGTAAGGCTCGTCCGTTCCATTTAACATGATTTTGTCTACTATCAACAAGAGATTAAGGATGATCAGTTCCTTAATTTGTCAATAAATAGTCAACAACCATGATGGTGGCTGAGACTATCTTAACTGAACCATAATAGCGTTATTTTCGACTTGCACTTAAGGTTATTCTAATGCACAAGCGGTCCAACAATCTTTTCAACGTCCACTGAGTTTCCCTTATTTTCTTATAACTTTGATCCTATCGACGAAGTATAATCACCCATAGCTATGTCACATAGCCTCATATACATCCACTTGGTATGAACCATCCATTTGGTACCAAACTGAAACACTGAGTATGACACCAACACACTGAGCACAAAACAATCACAACCGTCGAGAACTCCTAAATTTCTCCATTGTCCACAAATCCTCTATTTTCTTTAGTCGAACAATTACACCAAACCACAATGTACACCTCAAAATGTTGGTCTAATTATAACTCTAATAGTTCCATTCCCACATATGCTTGGTGATCCAAGCTTTCTCAAATATTTTCGATAACATGCCAAAACTATACTACTTATGACACACAAACTTCCTTCCTGATTAGTGCTTCATTTCAAGAGTCAAGTCTCTAACAAAAATCCGATGAATTCCATTCACTAATTAAGACCTACATTCGTCTCATGCCCAACACCCCAAATTCACGCTTCACTAGTCAATTTCTTACATACTTTGCAATTGTGCATAAACTCGAAAATGATTTTCCTACATCTACTACCAAAATTCATTCTGATGCTTCTCAATTTTGTCTCGCCTTTATTTGCAGCCTGATGATTATCTTTACATTATGACAGGTGAAACACATTGTATTCACTCCATTTATACAAACCTTAAATTTCTACCTCGAACCTTGATACATCTTCATTATTTCGAAATCATTACTTAGCTTACACTCGTATGTCTTTTTCCAAACATTGCTCTCTTCTTTGACAACCACAATTGGTACACACTATGGTGCGTTGTATCTCAAAGTATCCTCCGCCCTAACTTGATTTTTCTTTTGTCTTTCCTGTTACTATTGAACTTTCTTTCCTTCGAATAAGCTTGTTATTCTAGTCCTTAAGAATTCCTTCTACGATTTCGAACAAAATCTTAATTCCTCCTAATTTTCACAATTCCTACGAAATATTCTACATCCAAAATATATCTCAAACCACTTTTCACCTATACCGTCATTCAATCGTCCATGTGGTCAATATCTAGAGTCCTTTATTTGTTAAGCTTATCTGCCATCATATTTCGTCTTTCCCCATTATAGTGATTTCAATAAATCAAGCCTTACTAGTACCCACCAAACTTTTCCATTTCATCCTCAATTCTTCCCTACCAAACAAACATTTAACTCTTTTGATAGACGAACACAATAACAACCCCTTGACGTGCACTCAAGTAGTACCTTTATATCATTAGCATACCCTTCTAATAACAATGTCTGAATTACAGGTGAGATAATTCCTTTCATGAATCCTTAATTTACATAAGCTACATCTCTATGTGTTGCTCCTACATGTTTTCTTGGCACATTTTCCAAAATTTGGTTCACTCGTTGAATTCTTATTCCTTCTCAACCTTTAACGAGCTACAAACTGAAAGAATCCTAACAATCGAACGTCCTAACGAACTATTTCTCAATGTTCCCCATGAGCATTTCCTAAGCAATAATTATCTATAAACTTCATCCTCATAACTTTGCAGTAAAATATCTCAAAGACCCACATACCATTCATTGTTAATCTAGTCACTGAAACACTCATTTTAAATCTCAACGCTTGACTTCCCCAGACCAACAACTAAACCATAAATCATTTGTTACATTTCTTCTTTTCCACTTTCAATCATTGAATAAAATTCTAAAATTTGATCCTCGAAATCTCCAAATACTCATCACACCATCGAATTTCATTCATTTCATCTTAAGATACAATACAAGGTCTTATTCATTATTGACTCTAATCGTCTTAGTAATCTTACTAATGAAAACTTTTCTAATAACAACACAACGTTTTTAGTAAATCTCCAAACATTTCCATTCTTAACATGAATTATTTATCACTTGCCTACCTCAACTTCGTTGATTATAAAGTTTTAGGCATTACTTGGTCCTCCATCCAACCTTGTGGATTTTAAATCATCAACTTAAAAATCAATCATCTTAGGGTCCCAAATCAAATCTCGAATAACCCCTCCGACCTATCAAAATATTAACATTCTCCTAGTAATTTCCATCCTTTAATAGACTCTCAAAACTTACATTACTACAATCTTGAAGTACTCTCGTACTCGATACTTCAAATTCCATTTAATAGTAACATGCGGTTCAATACATCAAGTCTTAACTCCTTATGTTTTTCTGAACATCACTCAAAATTCACACTTACGCATCTATAGTTTCATCCAAAATCACTATCCATACTTACTATCTCCTAAACTACAAAGTGATTTGTCACTTATCAACAAAATATAAATTCTCACTCCTATACTCGTCATGAGATTCATACTTAATAATTCGTGTTGCGAATTTAGTTTAACTCGAATGCTTGACTTTACCCCTCAAGGTATCGACTATTCCTCAATGCGTATTTTATCTAACCAAATAAGTATTTACCCCTAATCTGCAGCGCCCCTTAACTTCAATACAAGTCTCTTTCGTTGACACCTAAGCACCAAATTCTATTCCAAATGGAATCCCTGTCTTCTAAATAATTCCATGGTGTTCACACCCCTTTACTAATTATCAAACTTCATCTACTCTCATCCTGAAATCTACCAGGCGAACATCTAATACTCTTCTCAAAAAGCTCTCCACTTAGAAATCTACCAGGCGAACATCTAATACTCTTTCTTCTTCTCCAGATCTCGCAGAGTCTTTGCAGCAGTTTGTGCAATAACAGAATCAACCATGTTATTCATAGCTTCATCCATTTGATCATCCCCAGTGACGTTAACTCTTGCAGCGTCATCCCTTCTTAGATGCATTGTTTCCTCAAAACCAACATCAAGAAGAAATCTCAACACCCCTTAGAATAATTTCAAAAATAACACCGACTACGTCAATAGTATGAAACTTCATGGAACTCGACAACTCAAATTAATTACCCCGAAGCATGATCTGATAACGACTCCCAACCTACAGGTTGATCGAAAATCTATAACCAAAACTCCACAGCCCCAAAGAAATCCAAACCAAATCTATGATACAACAATTGTAACAGCCCGTTTGTTTTTTTTTTTTTTTTTTGAAAATGGAAATCGAATTTTAGAAAATAGGAAGAAATAAAGAAGGAATAATTTAGGATAAATATTTAAGTCGTAACACAATGACAAAGTCAACAAATGTTTATAAGCACTAAAATAGTTTTTGAAATAAAAATCCAAAGTATTAAAACATAAAATATACCGAGACTATGAGGCCTATCAAACATAGTTGATACCCGTGGGATATTCTCGGCAGTCCTGTACAAAAGCACTGCCCCAAGAATTTTAACTCCTCCCACGTCACATCAAAAAGTGGTACATGAACCATTCAAAATAAAAGTCTAGCTAACAATATTGGTATAGGTACAGTCTTCCAACATACAATTAATACATCCACAAAAGAAAGACCTCTAGTCCCTATACAATCATCTAATCTAATCATACTACAAAAAAAACTATACAACCTAAGTGATCTCCACGCGCCCCGCAAGATCCTCCTGACATAGCTCCAGTCAGGTGTGTCCAACCTACCTTCCCATACTAACCAGTAGGAAGATCATGGTTCTCATCTAAGGGCAAAACCCATATTTTCACAATACATGTAAAAGGTCACCAACCAAATTAACAAATAACACATAGAATTTAAATTTCAAATGCACAAAATGGCCTTTCAACTTAGCATGCACCTTGAAAGGGTTTCCATATGTTAAACACGCATAATCAAAGTTGAATAATGGAGTTTTAAACAAAACTGCACTGTTGTATTCAAATACAGCGTCTCTATATTCGAATACAAGGCTATTTCAGAAGTCAGTAGCAAAAATAGGATGCTTGTATTCAACTTTGATTTCGCAATCCATCAACACTTCCACACAAATCCAAAGAATCACACTTAGCAATTATGGCACAATCTTTCTTGTTTCTAACATATATAATAATATTTATACATATATATATATATATATATATATATATATATATATATATTATACTTAAAACTCACCCAAACAAATATCTAACAACTCTTACTCACATCACTTCACTGACATCACAAACTATTTTGATAAAAATATATACTCTCGTCGCAACTCAATTGACAAATATATTTTCATCAACGAGTGATACTTTTAACAAAATTGTTTGGTATTAAATTCTTCGCAATGTAAATAAATTATTCTTCAACAAATAGTTTAAAACAGGTCCCAAAAAGTAATTTTTGGCATTAAACTCACAAAATATCAAAAACTGGGCTAAAAGCCTAAGAAATTCAACATAAATTACACTAAAATTGTATAATTTAGAATTTAAAATTAAGGGTCTTACAGCTAGCAATTGAGACTACCATCCTTACTATTACAATTCTAGCTACTGAGGCAAATACCTCATCATAGTCCAGCCCATGTTTTTGCAAAAATCCCTTATCTACATGTTTGGCCTTGTACTTGGCAACATGCACATCAGGTTTTAATTTTGGTTTATAGACCCATTTCACATTAATTGGTCTCTTGTTCACTGGCAGGGTCATGAGCTCCGGTGTCTTGTTCTTTTTTATGGCTTTGAGCTCCTCATCCATTGATGCTATCCACTTGGATCAGTCAATGCTTCTTCATCACTTATTGGTTCTGATTCAACAAGCAAGGAAAAATGAATTAATTTTCCATCTGCATTGATGGTTAAGTTAATTGTTACTTCATATGGCTGCAAAATGATTGAAGGCTTCTTAGCTCTTGCAAATATTCGCACATGTTCATAAGCTGGCTGATTTGTTGCATATGATTGCTGGTCCTCAGCTAGTCCAACTGCTACTACACTCCTGGCTGGTTGGTAATTACCTCTGTCGTTCTTGAGGATATAATTGGTAACTTGATTTAAATAAATTCCTATGTTGCTTGGCTTGACAACATTCTTCACATATTTCATTTGACACTTGAATTTCTGGAATTCCTATCACCATATCACTGCTATGCAATATTTGAAGACTCCTAAAATTCAGATGTCCAAACCTCTGGTACCACAACCAATCTTCCTTCCTAATTTCTGCAGCAAGACATTGATTTTTGTTGATCTGGATTTCCATCTTGAAGGTTTTGTACTTGGACAGTGGTGCCTTCAAGATAAGCCTCTTTGCACTATGAAACATCTTCATTTATCCATTCTCCATACTCATAGAGTATCCTTTCTCCAGCAATTTTCCAAGGCTTAGCATATTGTTCTTCATATTTGGAACATACAACACATCACGTATGAAAGATTGTTTGCCATCCCTTATTTGAATCAAGATCTTGCCAACACCTTTAGCTGCTACTGTGTTGTTGTCTGCAAATTTGATTTCCCTCTTCACCTTCTGATCAGTACTTACAAACCAATCTTTGTGACCATTCATGTGATTCGAGATACCATAATCCTGGACAGTCATCCTTCATGCTTGTAGATGCCATTAGTAATACTTCATCTGAGTCAGAACTGTCTGCCTAGGCCAGTTGAGCTTCACCATCATCTCTTTGTACTTTCTTATATCTGCATTCATCTTCAAAATCCCCATATGTTTGACAATTAAAACATTGGACCCTCCTTTTGTCAAACTTCTTTTTGCCAAATGGTTTCTTGCTTTTATTATCACTGTTTTGTTGACTTCTGGAGCCTCCAGCCTCCTCATCTTGATCCTATTTCTAGTTCCATTTGGACTTGCCTTTCCACTTCTTGTTTTATACTCCATCTTGATTGGACTTCTTCCTGATATGAGCTTGCAGTGCCTGTGTTTGTGTGTGTGCCTCATGTCTTTCTTTTACCCTTAATTCAGGAACTTTGGAGATCTTCAAACTTCATTATATCAAGATTCTTTGATTCTTCTATTGGCACCACTATGTGATCATATCTTTGTGTTAGTGTCCTCAAAATCTTTTCAATGATCACAACCTCAACCATTACTTCTCCATTGGCTTTCATCTGATTAGTGAATGTCTACACTCGATTGTAATTCATACTTTCTTCTTTGCATTTGAAGTTTGATCTTCTTGGTTTTTTCATCACCCGTTTAATACTTCACCAAGATATCCCGTGCCTCTTTTGATGTAGATACCTTCGAGATCCTCTCAAAACTGTTTGAATCCATACTTTGTTGGATGTAAAACAATGCCTTGCAATCTTTGAAAGTTGTTTGTTGTCTTTATGTTGGATTCGCACCAAGTTGTTCATAGCCATCTTGAACATTCTAAAACACTTCTTGAGCTCCCAAGAATGATCTCATTGATGTAGACCACCTCTCCCAGTTCTTCCCATCTAGAATTGGCAAATTCAATGGAAAGCCTCATCCATTCATGTCTTCTTTCCTTTCTTTCACTCACACTTGTGTTTCACAATTTTGATTACCCCTCACACTTGCACTCGTGTTTCCCAAGGTCTAGAACCCAAGCTCTTGATGCCAATTGTTGGAACAGGTTGTATAATTGAGAGGAATTAAAATTGAGAAGAAAAGAGAAGAAAAATAGAAAGTTCTAAAAATGAAGATTGATTATCAATCTTGACAGTTCTGGAGAACATTCTTGTTTTGCATTATTAATTGTTCTTGGTTTTGAAAGCTTTTATAGAAACAGTTTTCTAGTGAATCAGTTGCAACAAACTTAACCACCTTCTAATTATATTCTAACTTCTAACTTCTAACCATATTCTAACTAACTAATTACAAGTCAATTTGAATTATATTTAACAAATATAAACAATTATTGATATCAATTATGCATCTTTACCACTATGGTTCCTTTAATAGCTTTGTTCTTATTCTTGTATCGATGGTCCACAACAATGAATACTATACTCATTTTTCATTGTACTTTTTGGTTTTTCCTAAGCATTGATCTTCTCTTCACTTATTCTGTCAATACAAAATCAATGTCAAAGTCAAAATATCAAAAATTGGTTCAATACCTACCAATGTGTATTCATTTATACTAACGGTGGATATTGTATGTGATGTTTATCCACCAACTACTTGTTTATATTTATTTTGATAACATTCTTAATATACAAATTTTGATATTACACTTTTAATTGATGTTAACACTGATGATGAAAAGGACTACATAAAAATAGGTACAAGAACTAAGATGAATTTTATTGAATTAGATTAATGTCGGTAAGCTTCAATTTTTATAATACTAAATTTATTTCTTAGGGTATATATATTTAAATATGCTAAATTTAACTTTTTATATTGTAAGAAAAATTAGTATTATGAATAACGAATATGTTTGAAAAAGAATAAAAAATGCAACCAGTATATTGAAAAAGTGTATATATTGATGTACAATTATTTTTCAAATAGAACTTGTAATTTGGAATAAAGATTTATTCTGGTTCACCACTAACTTTGATACATATACTCCCCTCATTCAGAAGACTTTAATTCACTAATTCAAGAACTTGAATAACAAAGCACCTGACCCTCCAAGGCAATCTTCTCAAACAACGTGACAACTCCAAACTTTTGAGGAACTAAGCACATATTTTCTACAATTCAAGTTTTCACTACTGGTTTGGATAAAAAGATTGAAACATTAAGTGTTTGCTTTTAACAAAGCTGATAATAATAATAATAATAATAATAATAATAATAATAATAATAATAATAATAATAATAATAATAATAATAATAATAATAATAATAATAATAATAATAATAATAATAATAATAATAATAATAATAATAATAATATTAATAATAATAATAATAATAATAATAACTCCCACGCACTAACAAAAAAACAATTAGAAAATATTTCTAACTTGAACAAGTGTTTCTCTCTTTGAACACTAAGATGAAACTGAAATTTTGAGCTTCTGAGTTCTTCTACTCTTTTCTTATTTTCGATGATCTTCTTCTTCAACCTTAAGTATCTATTTACAGATAAAATTAAGGCTTCAATTTAGTCATTGTATAGTTTTGAATTTGTTAGAAATAAGTCCTCTTGATCATGATTTTGACATAATTAACAAACATCCAATGTACATGCATCATTTGATAAATCTAACAAGTTGAACTGAGTAACATTTCAGGAAACACAACCACACACTACACACTTGGATAAAAGCTTGGAACTCAAAGAATCAACCAAAATTGAAGGATGTACTTGAGAAAGATGCAAATACGTATATAGTGTGATTAGTGGTTATAGTAGTTAATTAGTAGACTCATCAATATGGTTTCATGCTTAAGTATTTGCTAAAGTAAAATTGAAATCATAAAATAAGAAAGTAAATCAATCAACTGACAAATCAATTGATGAATCAATTAGGCAATCGATTGTCTGACTTAGAACCAAAGTTTTTACTAAGGTAATCGATTGGGAAATCGATTACTTAAAGGGTTTTAGTGAAACCTGAGTTCTAGGTTTAAAATAATCAATTGGACAATCGATTGGGACATCAATTGAGTAATCGATTTTGTAAGTCACATAACCAAGTTCTTATTAAAGTAATCGATTGGCAAATCGATTAGGAAAAAGTTTTTCATCAAGAATGAGTTATGTGATCAATCAAATCGATTGGACAATCAATTGAATTAAGTTTCTTAAACTGCAAGTTTTGTGGCAATCGATTAGGTAATCGATTGAAAGAATGAATTAGTTTATCACTCATCAGAAAAATATTGAGTAATCGATTGGTAAATCAATTTGGACTAAATAGCTGAGCTACTGTAACAAGCCAAATCGATTGGTAAATCGATTGGAATAAAACATCTGAGTCACTGTGGTCAGTCTAATCGATTGGCAAATCGATTGAGGTAAAATGACTGAGTCACTGTGACTAGAAAAAACGATTGGCAAATCGATTGGGAAAAATGTTTGAGTTAAGGGGAGAATTCAGCCCATTGCCAAATCGATTATGTCAATGAATGGGAGTCGACTGTGTAATCGATTGTTTTGATCTCGTTGTTTGAACAAAACACTTATAATCGATTACCTAATCGATTCTGATATGAACTTGCTTCAGGATCTGATTCGTGCATTAAAACAATCGATTGGAAAATCGGTTCATTCTTAGATTTTCAATATTCAAGAAAAACAAGAAACGCGATAATCGATTAAGCTGGTTTTAAACTTTTATAAAATCGATTGTGAAATCGATTTAACTGTTGTTTTTCTGAATATATATAAGTTGAGTCAATCACAATAACTTCAACAATTTTTTCATTACACGTTTTCATAACTGAGAAACAAGGAACAACACTTTGAGAGAAATAATTGTAAACACACACAAAATACTCATTTGGCAAATTCCTTTTGTGTGAAATCCATATTGTGATTGAGTCGTCATGATATCTTTTTTATCTTTTTTGTAAAAACAATCTGTAAAGAAAGTTCTGAAAAATCCAGTGGAAACGGGTGACTATCTTTGTTGGTTCATGTGTTCATCAAGAAGAAGTCTCATCTTGATCTCGTGAGAGTTTGGCGATTAACTCTAGGGATAAGGTGGCATTGTAATAGAAGAGAGTGAGTTGGATAGATAGGCCACGAGTGAGCTGGAAAATCTGTAAAACATTCTCAACACAATTCTATTTGAAAGGCTGAAATCAGGTTTCGATTTCAGGACTGGATGTAGGCTATCTATTTGATAGCCGAACCAGTATAAATCCTGGTGCACGTTTTTCTTATCTTTCCTCTTTATTGTGATATTGCATGAATGCTTAATCTTGAATGTTTGTATTGATGAATTTCTAACTTGATTAATTTTGTGATTAAGCATTGTACTTGTACTCTTATATTGATAGTACATGCAATTGTGAATCTTTGATTCTGAATAAATTATGTAAACGATCATTGTTAACCTGTTTGATAATCTTGTAAAACTTAGTAAAGAGATTTCATATAAGTTTTAATAAATAGAGGCCATAAATTCCCTACAATTTGCATTAAGAGCCTGACTTTTTAGATAAATTCTTAAAAGAAAATGACCTTTGTAGAATTCCTAGGAGAAGGTGCATCCTTGGCTAGGCCCCTTGCATTTAATGGGGCTGCCTACATGTATTGGAAGGAGAGAATGTTAATTTTTCTAGAAGCATGTAGTCTTGATATACTTGAAGCAGTAATAGATGGACCCTATGTGCCTAGAATAGCTGGCACAGATCAATCTTTAATCCCAAAACCCAGATCAGATTGTTCTTATGAGGATAAAATGAAAGTAGGATATAATGCTAAAGCTAAAAATATTATAACCTCTGCTTTGAGTGCAAATGAACTTTTCAGGGTGTCTAACTGCAAAACTGCCAAGGAGATGTTGGATACTCTTCAACAAACTCATGAAGGAACAACATATGTAAAAATGGCCCGAATCAACACGCTAATGCATGAGTATGAGTTGTTCATCATGAAAAAGGAAGAGTCAATAAATGACCTACAGATAAGATTCACTCATATAGTCAATAATCTAAATGCTCTTGGTAAGGTGATTGATAATGAGCAGCAGATCAGCAAGATCATGAGGTTATTTTAATGATTCAATAGTTCATTAAAGACAAGTCCTTATTAACAGTATAGTGTGAGATATGTATATACATGTATGATATAGTGTTTGTATTGTATGACACTTGTGATTTCAATTAATGTTATGTTTCTACTTACTTTCTTCTTATCCACATTATATGGTATACATTATTGTTAAGGTGTGATGACAATAAGTGTCTTTGGAAAGAAATGAAAAACACAAATGATTGTATCCCTTACAGGGACTTTGATTAAATTGATTTGTGATATATGGAAGGAATCAAGTT
Source organism: Cicer pinnatifidum (assembly GCA_037974775.1). Classification (NCBI taxonomy): domain Eukaryota; kingdom Viridiplantae; phylum Streptophyta; class Magnoliopsida; order Fabales; family Fabaceae; genus Cicer; species Cicer pinnatifidum. The sequence continues at coordinate 22,198,265 of JBBPBR010000006.1, read as the reverse complement.
GATAGATAACTTATGACCATGGCTACCATGATCCAATCATTTAAAGATGATTACTTGATAATTTTCACATATTGTGCCCACCCCTAGTTGAATGTTAAATTATCAAGTCATCACATGGATTAGGTGGGAGATTGTTAGATTATTTAAATAATCTATCAGTGATGTATATGTAACTAATAAGTTGGCTTTAAATAAACGATGATCTAATTTGATGGTTGTTTGACCTAATGGTAATTAACAAAAGTATTTTATGATAACAATATATTTGACTTCACATAGTATGAAAAAAGATTTATAATTGAAGAAAATCTAAAATAAGATTTGATTTAGATTTATAATTTAAGAAAATATATAATAAGATTTGATTTTGATTTATAATTGAAGAAAATCTAAAATAGCATTTGATTCTGATTTATAATTAAAGAAAAATATTTGACTAAGTTGAAAAGAAGATAAGATCAAGATTTGGAGAAGATTTGATCAAGATTTATCTACAATAAAGTATGAATAGTATCAATGTAAATAATTTACAGACTCTATATGAACAAATTACGAACATAATTCATCTGAAGAATTTATAAACTCAATATGAATCAAATATGAACATAATCAATCTGAAGAATTTACAAACTCAATCAGAACAAAATACATTTAGAATAAATCTAGAAAAACTGCTCAGATTGGTTTCTGAAATAAATAATAGGCTAAAAAACATATTATAAACAACATCTTATTCAAAATTATTTTTGAATTAGATCATTGATGACTAAGCTAGGAAAGAAGATACAATTCTGTAGGGAATTTATGGCCTCTATTTATTAAAACTTATATGAAATCTCTTTACTAAGTTTTACAAGATTATCAAACAGGTTAACAATGATCGTTTACAGAATTTATTTAGAATCAAAGATTCACAATTGCATGTATTATCAATATAAGAGTACATGTACAATGCTTAATCACAAAATTAATCAAGATAGAAATTCATCAATACAAACATTCAAGATTAAGCATTCATGCAATATTACAATAAAGAGGAAAGATAAGAAAAACGTGCACCAGGATTTATACTGGTTCGGCTATCAAATAGATAGCCTACATCTAGTCCTGAAATCGAAACCTGATTTCAGCATTTCCAATAGAATTGTGTTGAGAACATTTTACAGATTGTCCAGCTCACTTGTGGCCTATCTATCCAACTCACTCTCTTCTATTACAATGCCACCTTATCCCTAGAGTTAATCGCCAAACTCTCACGAGATCAAGATGATACTTCTTCTTGATGAACACATGCACCAACAAAGATAGTCACCAGTTTCCACTGGATTTTTCAGAACTTTCTTTACAGATTGTTTTTACAGAAAAGATAAAAGAGATCTAATGACGACTCAATCACAATATGGATTTCACACAAAAGGAATTTGCCAAATGAGTATTTGTGTGTGTTTACAATTATTTCTCTCAAAGTGTTGTTCCTTGTTTCTCAGTTATGAAAACATGTAATGAAAAAATTGTTGAAGTTATTGTGATTGACTCAACTTATATATGTTCAAAAAAACAACAGTTAAGTCGATTTCACAATCGATTTTATAAAATTTCAAAACCAGCTTAATCGATTGCCCAATCGATTATCGCGTTTCTTGTTTTTCTTGAATATTGAAAATCTAAGAATGAATCGATTTTCCAATCGATTATTTTAATGCACAAATCAGATCCTGAAGCAAGTTCATTTCAGAATCGATTGGGTAATCGATTATAAGTGTTTTGTTCAAACAACGAGATCAAAACAATCGATTACACAGTCGACACCCATTCATTGACATAATCGATTTGGCAATGGGCTGAATTCTCCCTGTAACTCAAACATTTTTCCCAATCGATTTTGCTAGTCACAGTGACTCAGTCATTTTACCTCAATCGATTTGCCAATCGATTAGACTGACCATAGTGACTCAGATGTTTTATTCCAATCGATTTACCAATCGATTTGGCTTATTACAGTAGCTCAGCTATTTAGTCAAAATTGATTTATCAATCGATTACTCAATATTTTTCTAATGAGTGATAAACTAATTCATTCTTTCAATCAATTACCTAATCGATTGCCACAAAACTTGCAGTTTAAGAAACTTAATTCAATTGATTGTCCAATTGATTTGATTGATCACAGAACTCGTTCCTGATGAAAAACTTTTTCCTAATCGATTTGCCAATCGATTACTTTAATAAGAACTTGGTTCTGTGACATACAAAATCGATTACTCAATTGATGTCCCAATCGATTGTCTAAATGATTATTTTAAACCCAGAACGAAGGTTTCACTAAAACCCTTTAAGTAATCGATTTCCCAATCGATTACCTTAGTAAAAACTTTGGTTCTGAGTCAGACAATCGATTGCCCAATTGATTCATCAATTGATTTGTTAGTTGATTGATTTACTTTCTTATTTTATGATTTCAATTTTACTTTGGCAAATACTTAAGCATGAAACCATATTGATGAGTCTACTAATTAACTACTATAACCACTAATCACACTATATACGTATTTACATCTTTCTCAAGTACATCCTCCAATTTTGGTTGAATCCTTGAGTTCCAAGCTTTTTTCCAAGTGTGTAGTCTGTGGTTGTGTTTCCTGAAATGTTACTCAGTTCAACTTGTTAGATTTATCAAATGATGCATGTACATTGTATGTTTGTTAATTATGTCAAAATCATGATCAAGAGGACTTATGTCTAACAATCTCCCCCTTTTTGATTAAATGACAAACATACAATTTTAACTTGAGTTTTACATTTCAAGACTTAATATTATAATTACCAATATTAAAAAATAACAAAACTCCCCCTGACTTTTAGTATACATGGTCTATTTAAGTAGCAACAATATAATCTGTCTAAATTCATTAAGGTGTAGTATCATAGCAGGCTGTTCAAGTTTATTGAACTTTGGTATTAGGGAGCTTAAAAAAATACTAAAAATTATCATCAGAGTATCAGAGTACTATAATCAATTTTAGAGTACTATTATCAATTTAGCAGTGCGGTATCAGATTTATATAGCAACTTCAGAGCTATTTCAATCAGAGTAATCAGAGCTAACTATCACATACTACAGTATCAGAGTTATCACAAAGTTTAACAGATTAGCAGCAGATTAGGAGTGGTATCAGATCATGCAGGTCAATCAACATCAGATCAAATTTAGTAGCACATGGTATCAGACCAGGAAACACAAGTTAAATTCATAAAATTTTCTCCCCCTTTGTCATTGAATGCAAAAAGGTATAACAGGAGAGAATAGCTAAAATGTTATAATAGAATATTACAAAACAATACCAGAACATTGCAAAACAACAAAGAAACCAAAATCCTAGACATCTTATCTAGGGTTGTTCCTCATTATTACCAACGGGAGAGGTAGAGATTGCTGTATTAGTCTCAGCAAGTGTCTCCTCACCATGAGGTTCAATGCTATCTAAGTTGGTGGGGTTTGGTTCTTCCGTTGCTTGTCGGCCTATGTCAGCAACATCTTCAAATGAAATCTTAAGGCCTAAGTGTTCCTGTATCGCATCAACATTCTGAGCAACTGAACTGAGGGATGCTTGGAGAGTCCTTAGAGATTCTTCTACTCTTGCATTATGAGTCCTTAGAGATTCTTCTACTCTTGCATTATGAGCAGCTTGATTCTCCATGAATTCCAACAACTTAGTTAAAACCTCGGAATGGGCTTCAATTGGCTCAGCTTGTTCCGCATTCGGCTGAGCTTGTTCAGCACTTGGCTGAGATCGAGTCCAAATGTCGTTTATTTGTTTCAATTGCATTTGATTTACAATTGATTCTCCAAAAATAAGGGTGGTTTTGGTTGATTCTTCATTGACAAGAGATATCTTAAAGTGTCTCAGAATATTTGTTATGAGTTGGGGGTAGGGGAGCAAGTGCTTACCATGAGCTGTTTCTGTCATGTTCCTAAGAACAATCCAAGCCCAGCTCATCTTGAGCTCCTTGAACAATCCCCACAGCAGAGTAATGTCCAGCCTCTGGACTACTGCGTGATTTCCCGATCTAGGTACTAACATCCTTGTTAGTACGTACATGAGCATCCTATATTGGACCTTCATTTGACCTGTTGGGAGTGATAGCTTTTCAACGAATCCCTCAATCACCAGGTCTTGAACATCAGTGTGCCTATCTAATGATGATTCCCATGCTTCATCATCAGAATCAAGTTCAGTTCTTCCATCAATGGATACACCATGAAATGGCAGACCTGAAAGGTCAGAAAATTCCTCAAAGGACATGGAAATTTTCTTTCCTTTTACTTCAGATTCAAAGCCAAGGTCTGTGAGTCTGAATTTGGAATAGAATGCCTTAACCAGTTTTGGATAAACATCAAGGGAGCAGGAGAGAAAACCTTCCAAACCATGAAACCTCAAATGGTTTTGAAATGAAAAACCATTTGAATCAAAATAAGCAAAATCCATAGTTCGTGCTTCATGGATTTTTCGTTTGAGAAAAGTTGGTGGTAAATCAGATTCCTCAGATGGTTTACCTTTAGAAGACTGAGTCTTCTTAGGCTGAGGTGAAGAAATGGGTTTCTTCTTTTTCTGAGTTTTGTCTTTCATAACATCAGCCATTAACTTTTCAGCAGCAAGAGGATCCTTGCTTTTCTTGTTCTTTCCTTGATACACTGCAATGGCCTTCCCTTTATCTTGGGCCATGATCTTATGTATTTGGATGGGTACTCTCTTTGATGGAGGTGGAGGTGATGGGGTTCTTCCACTTGATGAAGATGAAGGTGATGGGGTTCTTGCAGAGGTTTGCTTTACGCGTGCCATTAGTTAGATTGAAGATATTTAGAAGTGTTTGGGAGTTTGAGACATATGTAAGACTTACAGAGAAAGAGCAGAGAGTTGTGAGAAATTTGAGAAATTCTGGAAAAGTGAGGAGGGAAATCGATTTAGGGTTTAAGTACCACTGTTCAAAATCGATTTGCCAATCGATTAGGGCAGTAATAATTACCTCCAATGGCTAGTAATTTTTTGGCAACTGTCATATTGCAAATCGATTCCCAAATCGATTGTCTTTTAATTACTAAATCGATGTCCCATTCAATTTCCATATCAGTTCAGGAAACTGATCATCTCAGCATCGATTTCCAAATCGATTCATTTAAGTGCAGGTTCCAAAATTTTGACTCAATCGATTTCCCAATCGATGCTCGTGTTAGAGTTTGAAAAAATTTCTCATTTTATATGTCTGGGACCAAGTTAATCGGTTATGAAGTCGATTCTTTAAACTATTTACCAATTATTCAATCGATTTCCAAGTCGATTGGATTGCGGAATATTCAAGCATTTACAACTACTTGTGATTAGAAAATCGATTAACGAATGGATTATCGTGTTTTCTAATTTGACAAATTTGACACTGTGCATCATAAATCGATTGTGTAATCGATTCTATAAAGCACATTTTCTATTTATTCACAGGATAATCGATGTTTCAATCGATTTTTCACAAGGATCAGATTTCATTATGATCCATTATTCCTAGTTTCATCCTAATATGGAGGAAGCTTTCTTTGGGTAAAGCTTTGGTAAAAATGTCAGCTAACTGATCAACTGTATTGACATATTCAAGCTTTATGTTCCCATTTTATATTGGTCCCTTATAAATTGATGCCTTATCTCTATGTGTTTAGTTCTAGAATGCATGACAGGATTTTTAGTAATGCTTATTGCACTAGTATTATCACACATGATAGGTACAGTCCCTAGATCAACACCAAAATCAGAGAGGTGTTGTTTCATCCAGAGAATCTGTGCACAGCAGCTTCCAACTGCAATATACTCAGCCTCAGCTGTTGATAGTGCAATGCTAGTTTGTTTCTTGCTATACCAAGAAACAAGGGAGTTTCCTAACAGATGACAAGTACCAGATGTACTTTTTCTGTCTAGTTTACATCCAGCAAAATCAGAATCAGACACTGAACATGATGTCAGGTCTGCTTGCTGTAAGATAGAGAAAGCATCCTATCATTTCCCTAACCCTTGTTACATCTACAGGTTTACCTTTTTCATCTCTATCTAAGTGACACACTTGACTCATGGGAGTATCAATGGACTTAAAGTTATCAAAGCTGAATTTTTTTAACAAATCATTACAGTATTTAGTTTGACTTATGAAAATGCCATGCTTGCTTTGGTTAATTTGAAATCCCAAGAAGTAAGATAGCTCTCCCATCATGGACATTTCAAATTTTCCTTTCATCAAGTTTTCAAAATCTTTGCGCAACTTATTGTTTGTGGATCCAAATATTATGTCATCAACATAAACTTGGACCAGCAAGATGTCTTTTCCATTTGTCTTTATAAAAAGTGTTTTATCAACATTTCCTCTTAAAAAGTTTTGTTGAATAAGGAAATTGCTGAGTTTCTCATACCAAGCCCTTGGAGCTTGTTTCAATCCATAGAGGGCTTTTGTTAGCTTATAGACATGATTTGGAAAATCAGGATTCTCAAATCCTGGTGTTTGGCTAAAAAAAACTTCCTCTTGGATGTCTCCATTGAGAAAGGCACTTTTCACATCCATTTGATAAAGTTTAAAGTCCATGATGCATGCATAAGCAAGCAGGATTCTAATGGCTTCTAATTTAACTACTGGGGCATAGGTTTCATCATAATCAATACCCTCTTCCTCATTATAACCCTTAGCAACTAGTCTAGCTTTATTCCTAGTTATGACTCCATTTTCATCCATTTTATTCCTAAACACCCATCTAGTTACAATGATGTGTTTATTTTCTGGTTTAGGAACTAAGATCCATACTTTGTTTCTCTCAAATTGATTAAGCTCTTCTTGCATAGCAATTATCCACTCATTATCTAAGAGAGCTTCTTTTATGTTTTTGGGTTCTACTTGAGAAACAAAGGCTGTGAAGTTACAGAAGTGTCTAAGTGATTTTCTAGTGGCAACTCCTTTTGAGATGTCTCCTATAATGTTGTGGGATGGTTTTTGTTAAACTTCCATTCCTTAGGTAATTCATCTTCCCCTATAGGTTCTATACAATCTAATCTAGTTTGAGGTACTGTTTCATTTGGTTCTATTGGATCAGATTCTACAATTTCCTCATGAGAATTATCGACTATAGGAGGAATGCTGTTCAAGTTTTTAGTAAACATTTCATCAAATTTTACATGAACAGATTCTTCTATAGTTTTAGTTCTTTTATTGTAGATCCTATAGGCCTTACTAGATTGTGAATATCCTAGGAAAATACCCTCATCTGCCTTAGAATCAAACATTCTTAGGTGCTCTTTTCCATTGTTTAATACAAAGCATTTGCACCCAAAGACTCTAAAGTAAGAGATGTTTGGCTTTCTACCCTTATATAACTCATAGGGAGTTTTTCTAAGTATTGGCCTAATCAAAACTCTATTAACTACATGTGTGGCTGTGCGAATAGCATATGCCCAACAATATTTAGGAAGATTGGAATCATTAATCATAGTTCTAGCTAATTCCTCTAGAGACCTATTCTTCTTTTCTACAACTCCATTTTGTTGGGGAGTTCTAGCGGCTGAATAGATATGGTGAATTCTATTTTGTTCACAGTAGTTATTAAAGGATTCATTCTGGAATTCTCCACCATGATCACTTTTGATGGAGATTATTTTCTGGTCCTTCTCAGTTTGAACTAAATTTGCAAATCTTTTAAAAATAGAGAAGGCCTCACTCTTGTGATTCAGAAAAAATGTCCAAGTATACCTAGAGTAATCATCTACTAACACAAAACCATACAAATTACCTCTAAAGCTTTTCACTTGGGATGGACCAAACAGGTCCATATGTATTAATTGTAAGACCTTATTGGTTTGAACCAAATCTATTGGGGGAAAGGATGACTTAACTAGTTTGCTTTTCTCACAGGAATCACACAACTTATCCTTAGTGAACTTTCTGTTTGGGAGTCCTAAAACTAATTGTTTACTAACTAGTTTATTAAGGTGATCTATATGTATATGTGCTACTCTTTTATGCCATAACCAGTTTTCATCAGCATTGGATAATAAGTAGCAAATAGTACTAGCAGGCAAAGCATTAAAATCAAGCATGTATATGTTATTGATTCTATCACTTACCAGTTTCATACCTTTATTCTCCTTATGCTCAATTATACAAGACTGAGATGTAAAACATACCTGAAATCCTTTATCACAGAGCTGGCTTATACTAAGCAAATTATTTTCAGCCCTTCTACATATAGGACATTATTGATGACTGCAGTAGACTCACTGCCTATGTCTCCAACACCACATATCTTACCTTTGTTATTGTCACCATATTTGACATACCCTCCATCTTTTAAGCTTAGAGACAAAAACTTTGATTTGTATCATGTCATATGCTTAGAACATCCACTATCTAGGTACCATGAGTGAGTCCTGGAGGTCAAGCATATCTGCAAAATAAAATTTAAGTTTTGGTTTTAGGTACCCAATTCAAATTGGGTCCTGGAGGGTTAGTTTCAAACATAGGTTTCTTAACTATCCAAATTTGTTTCCATCCTTTATTAGCAAGCCTTTTCAAATTACAATTAAAAGATAAATGTCCTTTTTTACAGCAAAAGTGACATGAAACAGCAGAGGATGGATTCTGATTTGGTTTAGTGAAGATGTCATGCATATGCTTTGATCTAACAAATTTCAGATTATTATTGGCATTTCTGTTTTGTCTATAACCAAGTCTAGATTTTACATTTACATTTCTCTGATTACTGAGTAGAACATTTAGTTTGTTTTTGCTACTTGTAAACTTTACTAAATCAGATTTTAATGATTCAATAGTTCTTTGAAGTTCAATACACCTAGCAGATTTATCATGTTATTCTTTTTTCAAATGTTCATTCAAGTCTTCAATCTCCTTATGATTCTTTTTAATTTCTTCACATATCATACATTGATCACACCTTAACAATAATCATTTGTGTTTTTCATTTCTTTCCAAAGACACTTATTGTCATCACACCTTAACAATAATGTATACCATATAATGTGGATAAGAAGAAAGTAAGTAGAAACATAACATTAATTGAAATCACAAGTGTCATACAATACAAACACTATATCATACATGTATATACATATCTCACACTATATTGTTAATAAGGACTTGTCTTTAATGAAACCTACTCTTTTTTTCCTTCAAAATTTGACTTTTTTGTAATAACATGAATATAACATGTTACAAAAAAATATAAAAACTAATAATAGGTAATGTAAAGCTAGACTACTTTGAATTTATCACAACATCAATTAGGTATGATGGTAAGGTTTAGGTTTTTCTAGAAGAAGTCAAACTTATCTTGAGCTAGTGGTTTGCGGAATATATATATATATGCCCATTTGTGTTCAGTGTCTAATAACTGAATGTTTAGTATCCATTTTTGAACAAAATCTTTAATGAAGTGGCGTTTGATCTCTATGTGTTTAGTTCTAAAATGTAGGATATGGTTTTTGGTTAGGCTAAATGTAGAAGATTTATAACAATAGATGGAAATGTTGGACTCAAGGATTTTGTAGTCTTCAAGTTGATGTTACATCGAAACTAGTTGAGAACTATAGCCACCTATTGCAATATACTCAACCTGTGTTGTTGACATGGAAATGGTGTTTTGACTTGTTCTTACTTGAACAAGTGTTGGTAGATTTGTAAATTGAATTTTTGCCTTCATCTTCCAATTGATCTTCAATTTATAGATATTAAAAGGCTTTGAATATTCATTTTAAAGTGAATATTGTAACACCCCGTTTTTCAAAGCGAGGGTGTATTTTTTTTAAAAAAAGAAATTAAAATAAAATAGAGAAATAAATAAGGTAACACCTTCGGATAAATAATTAAGTCATTATAATTAATAAGCAGCGGAAAAAGTTCTCAAAATATGAATTCAAAATATTTACATAACAAAAGTGGTACAATCTTCCAGTTTAAAAATAAAAGCAACCCAAAAGAAAGACATTTGTTCCCTTTGTGTCAACCTAGTCTGATCATTTTACAAAACAACTAAACACCCTGAGTGATCTCCACGCGCCCCGTGAGATCCTCCTAACGTAGCTCCAATCAAGCATTCCCATCTACATTCCCATCAGTAGGGTACGAACCGGTAGGATCATCCTGACTCTCATCTGAGGGCAAAGCCCAGATTTCCACAATAGTTGTAAAGGGTCACCAACCGAAATTAACAGTTAACACATAACATTTAAGTTTTTAAATGCATAAAATATCCTCTCAACTAAGCATGCACCTTAAAAGGATTTTCCATATGCTAAAAGTTCATATAATGCTTGCCAAATGTAAATGAAATCAAATAGAGTTCTCAATCCATCAAGTAATACATAACTGAACAAAACATTGATAAATCAATTGAGCAATCAATTATCTAACTCAAAATCAGATTTTCCACTGAGCCAATCGATTGGGCAAATCGATTTCCTGAAAGTTTTTAGTGAAAATTGAACTCTGAACTTACATCAATCGATTGGGGCTATCGATTTCGAGAAGGACTAAGCCCCTGTATTGGCCAATCGATTGGGAAAATCGATTTCGTGAAAGAAAGAGCCCTTGTATTGAAGCCAATCGATTGGGCAAATCGATTTTGTGAAAGACAGAGCCCCTGTAATGAATGCAATCGATTTACCAAATCGATTTCTTAAGTGGTTTTGAAAAACATATTACAAAATCGATTGGGTAAATCGATTTTTGGCGAGGGAAGGTCCTTGTAACTCATCAAATCGATTGGGTAAATCGATTTCCCTGTATATTCTTTCAAAAATACATAAACTAACTCAATCACATTCAAACACTACTCCAAACCTTAACACTTAGCAATACCCAAACAATCACCACGACATTATGAGTTTCAAAATCGTTTTACAATCTAACATACTATCACACAATTCCAAAACATAACTCTTAGTACAATCTACACAATCACAAATTTGAATCAAACACACTTACACATAATTTCAAAACATAACACTTAGAAAAATCAACACAATCATAATTTGAATCAACCACGACTCGTGTGCCAAGCACCCTAATGCAATGCGTATATGCCAAAATGCATGGACTCGGAATTCCAAACCAAAACCCTCCTCGAAGGGCCGTAAATCATAATTGTACCGCCTATCGCAGGCCAAAGTACCAATTACCGAGGTGCCACCTAGCACGGGTCAGCACGATTTACTAAAAAGCGTAAATCGTAAACGTACCACCTATCACGGGTCAGTACTGTTTACCGAGGTGCCACCTATCACGGGTCAGCATGATTTACCAAAAGAAAAAGCGTAAGTCGTAAGTGTACCGCCTATCACAGGCCAAAGTACTACTTACCGAGGTGCCACCTATCACGGGTCAGCACAACTTACCAAGAAGTAAATCGTAAACATACCACCTATCACGGGTCAGTACAGTTTACCGAGGTGCCACCTATCACGGGTCAGCACAATTTACCAAATGAAATGCATGAGCATACACTAACTCCATTCACAACAATCGTTAAGTAAATGCGGATATTAAAAGATTCCCCATTTTTAATACTCATTTAACTTAAACGATTTTCACGCCAAACATTAAGCAAACAGACATATTAAGAGATTCCCCATTCTTAATATACTTTTGACTTAAACGATTTCCACAACAAAACATTCAGTAAACAAGACATTAAGAGATTCCCCATTCTTAATACTCATTTACTGAAACGATTTTCAAAAACAAACATTAAGTAAACAAGACATTAAGAGATTCCCCATTCTTAACACCCAGTTAACTTAAACGATTTTCAAACAACATTAAGTAACTAAGACATTAAGAGATTCCCCATTCTTAACGCCCAGTTAACTTAAACGATTTTCAAAAAAACATTAAGTAAACGAGACATTAAGAGATTCCCCATTCTTAATTCTCATTTAACTTAAACGATTTTCACAAACTCACATTAAGTAAACAAGACATTAAGAGATTCCCCATTCTTAATACTCGTTTAACTTAATGGTTTTCAAATTCCACACCAAACAAACACAAACACATCTCAAGTTTCATCAGTATCAATTAAGAACACGTCAAAAACAAAGAACACAAATCAACACAATCCACCACTCAACACACAAGTTTCATTTACTCAAAATCATACATAGATGAGTTTAAATTCATTTTCCACGAAGCATTCATCAATATAACCAAAACCTAACTCTAAGATTTTACCCATAAAGCCTTAGATACATTTTCCCAAATCAATACTCCAACCCTAACAAAATTCATTTCCACACAACCACAGATAAGGCCCTTACCTTCACGTTAACTTTAACGTTCGATTACGGTACCGCGAATAAATCCGGTAAATTTTCCGCTCGCAACGCCGCTTCCAAAGTTGGTCCACTAGCACCTTAGCACAACGGTGAGCAACCTTCCCTTCTATCACTTCTTGAAACGAAGCTTAGATCTAGGTGAAACGGGGAGATTTGTGTTTGAATCCCTAATACCGTTTTTCTCCGTTTTCGAATCAAAGAGGAAGAGTGAAGTTGAGAAATCCTTGTCCTATCACCCACTATCAATTTTCGAACTTAAAGGAAAGAAAAGAAAGCAAAAACGAGCAACAATGGAGGAAGGGAGAATAAGGGGTGAGCGCGGGCAGAGGAAGAAGAAGGGAAATGTTTTGCTTTCTTTCCTTCTTTTTTCCTTTCTTTCTTTTTCTTTCCTTTCTATTTCTTTTCTTTCTATTTCCTTCCCTTCCTTTTCTTTATATATATAAACATATATATATTAATTATAATTAACAAACATCTCAAAATTTTAGATATTTATTAAATTACCCTTTCACCCATAACGCATTAAACTCTTCGTAAAAGATTCACCGCAGTTAATTTAATTTATTTATCGACGAGTAATTCTAATCGGCATCAAAATATCTTCTTGGTCATATAAACTCCAAAATATTAATAACTTTGGCTAAAAAGCCTTCGAGTTCAATACCAAAAATACACTAAAATACATAAAGTACACTTTAAAATTATGGGTCTTACAAATATAATCGTTGGACACATTTTCCAAGTGTTAGATATATTTTAAAGCAATTAAACATGTGTTTATTTGTTGTCCAAAACGTTCTTGAAAATCAGAGAAAGTTATTGCTTTTGGGTTTGATAGAAAACATGAATTAGTGAGTCAGTGAGCTATCAAATGTCTGTTTGATATTGTTTCCATGTCAGAATTATGCAGAGCTTTCTACATAATATTCTAAGTACAATGTACTTGTGTCCTTTCTCACAACTAAACAATTTGGACACAATCGTGAGGATGTTTTCCTCCAGTGGACATTCAGCTCGAGTTCTAGGCTTCCCTATTGATTTTAGCAGTCTTGATACTCTTTTTAATATCTATTTTAATTTTTTCTTTAAAAGAGAATAACCATAACGTTCTTATGTAAAACAAGAACATTATTCGTTTACGTTTTGTGAGTGTTAGATTTTGACAATTGTTGTGTGTCGGTCCTTTGTCTTAGAAACATGATGAGCTTTCTGCAAAAAGGTGAAACAACAGTGTACTTGCAGTCATGCTTGTCCTTGCTAGGAGTGTTCAAAAAAACCAAAAACCGAACCAAACTGCTGAGCCTAACCGAACCAAACTGGTTTTGAACTAAACTGATTTATAAAAATTAAGAATCGAACTGTTTTCAAACTGATTTTTTAAAACTAGAACTGAATCGAACCGGTTTTTAATTCGAAAAAACTGAACTGAACTCGTTTGCATTTAAAAAAAACGAATCGAACTGGTTTTTATTTCAAAAAACTTGAACTGAATTTGTTTTTTTAGAAGTAATTAGGGGTAATTATGTAAATTTTGGCCTATATCAACCAAAAAAACCAAGTTAAACTAGTTCAGTTTGGTTCAAAATAAGAAACCGGTTCACTAATTCTATAAACCGGATCGCTTCAGTTTTTTGAATTGAAAACCGGTTTAGTTCGGTTTTTCTAAATTGAAAACTAGTTCGGTTCAATTTTCAAACGTTTCTAGTTCAGAAATAAACTTTTCCCACCCCTAGTCCTTGCTCATAGCTCATTAATTTGGAGATTGATCTTGATGTCTTGCTTTGCCTTTTGTTGATCCTCTTTGATTAAATCTATAAAAATGATCTTGAGTATATAATTGTGTTCCTTTCACTACAAGAAAACATTTTTATACCTACGGAAAAATTACCCACTGATGTTAGTCCGTGAGTAAATTATTTTTTTTTCTACGGTAAAACCTTGTGTATTGCTTAAAAAATAATTTTTTTTTAATTAATTTCGACGATTATTCAATAGGTAACATTAAAAGAGTTCGTGGGTAAAGAAGAAAAATGTGCAACCCACTTAAATTTTGTGATATTTATTCGTGTTATTTTTACTATAACATCTCCGTAGATAATTTATTTTTATCCGTAGATAATATCTTTTTTTTTAGAAATTTTTTGTGTTGAGTTTTATAAAAAAAGGTTTATGTGAAAACCCAAAATTTGTTCATTCTCAACACCAAAAAGAACTCATTCATTCAAAACTACTACCTAGACAACCCTAAACCCTTCTTTTTCTTCTTCCAACCTCCTCTAGACTGCAACTCCCTCCGTCGAATCCGACCACTCTGGATGCCGCCTTGTCAATCGCTCTCTCTCAAGGGTAAGTTATTTTCCTTTTTTTTTTTTTTTATCATTCTCAAACTTCATCTAGTCCCTGGTCTCTTCTAGTGCTCAAAGAAGTCGTTCGGTTCAGTGAGTTTCGCATGGTCCCGTTCAGTGAGTTTCATGGTCGCCCTCACTGAAGGAGAAGACTGACCCATTTGGTGGCTTTAGCGGTCGCCCTCACTAAAGGAAAAGACTGACCAATTCGGTGGCTTTCGCGGTCGCCCTCACTGAACTGATGTGAATCTGAACTACGATTCATATCGAGTCTTACCAAAATCGTATTTCCTTTTCGTGCCATATGCGCTTAGACTTGCTTTACTATTATCTAAAAAAGCCCTAATTTTTATTTAATACCCTAACCATTTTCTTTCAAATCCGAAATTATTCATATTCTTTATATTTGTTTCTTTGTTTTTCTTACAAAATGTTGTAGTTAATAATGTGTAGTGAATGTTATAGAAATTGTTCATGTTCCTGGTTGTTTGGTTGTTGATTTAATTTGTCATTAAAATAATTTACTTTCATTCTTACATGTCATTGTTCTTACTGCCTTTACTAGATTAGACGCCTTTTTTGCTCTTCAAGACTTGTGGCAATTGAAACATTTGTTAAGCATAGCGCCTCTAATTAGGATCTCCATCAGGTATGCCTTTACCATATTTGGTATATTTGATTTTCTCACCACTTTTGCATGGATATTAGATTTTTTCGTTTATTATGTGGTCTCCTATGTAACGAATGTAAATTGAAAGATGGACTAGTAAGCATTGAAGAACAAATGGCTATATATTTACACATGAGTTGATTATTTAGTATTGGTTTAGTTACTGATTTGATTTCTAGAAGGAGTTAGACACATGATAATTGGCTACTGGTTTGATTTATAGTTTAGTTACTGCTAAAAGATTAGGGATTTAATCATCATTAGTGCTATTGATTTGATGTGATTAAGAATTAAATTTTGTCACTGAGGACCTTGACTTTCAAGAAAGACTTCTATGTGTTGATTGTTCCTTGTTATTTTGTTGAGTTGACAGCAATTTGAGGTAGTAACATATTTTGCTGTCATAATATTTCGACATATTTTGCTGAATTGGGATAAGAAAGATGAATATATATCTTACTTAGCATCTAGAACCTATAGAGTCCTTTTGGATTAATTGGTCTTTTTCCATCTACTAACACATAGGAATAAGATGGTTAGAAAATAATCAACATAATAGTTTATTCTATGTAGCTATATTGAAATGGCAAGCATTAGAGAATTAGGTAAAACTAACATTTTTGTCTATAAGTTATCAACTCAAAAAGCTGAGTTCAAAATCCTTCAAAACTCAATAAAATGACTATTAGTATCATTTTATAAAACAGTAATATCTCCTTTCCTAATTTTTTTCAAAAAGTACAAATAATTTTTTAACATTATTTTAGACATCACTTAAATATTTAATTTCTTTAACATCATTCTAGTGATTTTAATTACCTGGAATAATTCTTGACCATGATATTGAAAATCTATAAGCATCTAAGTCCATGTTGGCCATGAGTTGCACATCTTCCTGCAGGATCCCATTACCATTTCCGTTATGACAAAAAGTATCTCATATGCTTGGTTTTCTTCCATCTTCATTTGCTGCACCTTCAACCTATGATTGTTGAAGATTAATAAAAGTAACATTTTATAATAAGAATTATTTATTTTACATTATTTTTCATTGGCCTCATGTTAGTACTACATGTTCCAAACAAAACATTATTATTAAAAATTGAAAGAAAAAAA
>JBBPBR010000006.1:22131194-22161544 GCA_037974775.1 Cicer pinnatifidum | reverse complement strand
TAACATAAATTTTATAAGTATAATTCGTCCTAAACTCACTTTATTTATTCTATTGCACTTCTTTATATTCAAATTAAGAGTTCAAAATTGTATCTTGTCTTAATAATATTTTCTAGCTTGATATTAGATAAAATGGATGCATGTTTAATATTGTTGGAACAGGTTGTATAATTGAGAGAAATTGAAATTGAGAAGAAAAGAGAAGAAAAACATAAAGTTCTAAAAACGAAGATTAATTATCAATCTTGAAAGTTCTCGAGAACGTTCTTGTTTTGCATTATTAATTGTTCTTGGTTTTTAAGGCTTTTATATAAACAGTTTTCTAGTGAATCAATTGCAACAAACTTAACCACCTTTTAACTATATTCTAACTTATAACCATATTCTAACTAACTAATTACAAGTCAATTTGAATTACATTTAACATGCTCCATAATTCAAAATGATTCAATTTGTTGTTAATCCAAGTTTGTTCCTCATCTCTTAGAATTTCACTCTCTTCAAGCTTTTAGTTAAGATGTCAGCCTTTTGATTATTTGTATTGCAGTGTTCCAGCTTTATTTGGCCCTTTATTACTTGATCCCTTAGGAAATGGAATCTCGTTTCTATGTGCTTGCTTCTTCCATGAACACTAGGATGTCTTGCTAGGTCTATAACTGATTTATTATCTATCTTCATCTTCACTGCATCATTGCTTCTCAATCCCAGTTATGTCATTAACTCTGCCAACCACATAGCTTGACATGCTCCCATAGATGCAGCCACATATTCAGCTTCATATGTGGACAATGCTACTATGCTTTGCTTCCTTGAACACCATGAGATTGGTGAGTTATTGATTGTAAATACATAACATGTGGTACTCTTTATATCATCCATATCTCCACACCAATCAACATCAGTGAAGCTAATAAGTTCAGCTTCATCTTCATTCAATTTTGTGGAATACAACAGCCTAAGCTCAATGGTCTTCTTTATGTATCTCAAGATCAATTTTGCTGCCATGTAGTGTGATGTCCCAGCCTTCTCCATGTACCTACTAATCATCCCAACACTATTTGAGATATTTGGCCTAGTGTTGCACAAGTACATCACTTACATACCTTTTTTTATGCATAAAAATTCCATTTTTTCTGGTTTTAAACTCAATACCAAGGAAATATGCCAACATGCCCAAATCAGTCATCTCAAATTCCTTCTCCATTCTGATTTGAAAATCTTTGATTTTCACTTCATCACTTCCAATCAACAGCAAATCATCAACATGAAGGCATATCCGTAATACAGGTGTTGCTGCTCCCTTCTTGACATAAACTCCATGCTCATTGCACACTTTTCGAATTGATGTTCTATGAGGAATCTGTCAATCCTCTTATTCCAAGCCCTAGGAGCTTGCTTCAGGCCATATAAGATTTTCTTCAATTTGTACACGTGATCTTTTTTCCCTGTTTTCACATACCTAGGTTATTGCTTCACATATACTTCCTCATCTAGTGGTCCATTGAGGTATGCTGCTTTAACATTCAACTGATGCATAGACCAACCTTTGTAGCTAGTGTAACAACCTGTTTTTTTTTTTTTTTGAAAACGGAAATCGAATTTTAGAAAATAGGAAGAAATAAAGAAGAAAATACTTTTGGATAAATATTTAAGTCGTAACATAACGACAAAGTCAACAAATATTTACAAGTAGCCGAATAGTTTTTGAAATAAAAATCCAAAGTATTCAAACATCAAAATACACCAGGGCTATGAGGCCTATCAGACATAGCTCATACCCTTGGGGTATTCTCGGCAGACCTGTACAAAAGCCCTGCCCCAAGAATTTTAACTCCCCCCACGTCACATCAAAAAGTGGTACATGGACCCATCAAAATAAAAGTCTAGCTGACAATATTGGTATAGGTACAGTCTTCCAACATACAATAAATACATCCACAAAAGAAAGACCTCTAGTCCCTATACAACCATCAATTTGATCATACTACAAAAAAACTATACAACCCGGGTGATCTCCACACGTCCTGCAAGATCCTCCTGATACTGCTCCAATCAGGTGTGTCCAACCTACCTGCCCATCTACAGGGCATTAACCAATGGGAAGATCCTGGTTCTCATCTGAGGGCAAAGCCCATATTTTCACAATAATTGTAAAGGGTCACCAACCGAAATTAACAAATAACACAGAGCATTTAAATTTCGAATGCATAAAATGGCCTTTCAACTTAGCATGCACCTTGAAAGGGTTTCTACATGTTAAACACGCATAATCAAAGTTGGAAAATGGAGTTTTAAACAAAATTGCACTGTCGTATTCGAATACAACATCTTTGTATTCGAATACAAGGTTTTTTTAGAAGTCAGTAGCAAAAACAAGATGCTTGTATTCGACTACAAGCTCAATGTATACGACTACACAATTGTTTCATAAGTCAGTAGATAAATTAGAACATCTATATTCGACTACAAGCCTCTTGTATTCAAATACAACATCAGAAAAAAGTAGAAAACAACAAATATCAGCTTTTAAAGAGGTTTCGCAATCCATCAACACTTCCACACAAATTCAAACAATCACACTTAGGAATTATGGCAATATCACAACGACAACTAGAGTTTTAGAAAGGTTTCGCAATCAATCATAACTTACACACAAATCCGAAACAATCACACCTAGCAATTTTAGCACAAACACAACAACCACTTGAGTTTACACACGCAATCATAACCTTGAATCAAACATGACTCGCGTGCCAAGCACTTTAATGCAATGTGTATATGCCAAAATGCATGGACTCGGAATTCCAAACCAAAACCCTCCTCGAAGGGCCGTAAATCGTAAATGTACCTCATATCACAGGCCGAAGTACTATTTACCGAGGTGCCACCTATCACGGGTCATCACGATTTACCAAAAATGTGCAGTCTATCGCAGACCTTACACGACGCGAAAATCCCTGCAAGGATAAGATGAACCAACAAATCACATGGCATCATCTAGTGGACCATTTGGTCACCACTATCACCATGGCTTATCCGATCGACATGTACAATGAAATGCATGAGTATACTCTGACTCTATCCACGACAATCATTTAGTAAATGTAGATATTAAAATATTCTCCATTTGTAATACTCATTTAACTCTAACGATTTTCACGACAATCATTAAGTAAATGCAAATATTAAAAGATTCCTGATTTTTAATACTTATTTAACTTTAACGATTTCAAATTCCACATAGAGCATACTCAAACATTTATTTTCCACCACACACATCAAATTTAATCCACAATTTACATTAAATTCGATCAATTCAAAAACCACAAAATCCACACCAAGTTCAATCATCAATCACCACAAATTTCCACAAAACTCAAACATAACACATGCCAAACTAATTTTCACAAACCTCAACTCAAACACATCAAATTTCTTTTCCTCAACAGCACACATAGATGAATCAAATTCCTTTTCCATGAAAACACTCATCAATTTAACCAAAAACCCAACTCCAAACTTTCACCCATAAAAGCATTAAATTCATTTTTCCCAAATCTACACTTCAAACCCAACAAATTTATTTTCCACACAACCACAAATAAGTCCCTAAATGCAAACTAAAAGTTTGGAAGGTGCCCTTACCTTAACGGTAGCTTTAACGAGCGATTACGGTACCGCGAGTAGTTCTAATAAAATCTCTGCTCGCGACGTCGCTTCCAAATTTAGTTCACTAGCACCGTAGCGTCGAAGTGAGCAACTTTCCCTTCTCTATCTTTGCGAATTAAAGCTTAGATCTAGAAGAAACGTGAGGGGTTGTGTTTGACGGTTTTGAAATCACTAACATCATTTTCGAATATGAGAAGAAGAATGAAGCTAAGGAATCCTTGTTTTCTTACCCACCAATCCTTGGGTTTCTTTTCTTGAAGCAAAAGAAAGCAAAGAAAGCAAAAGAGGAAGGAGAAGAAAGAAAGCTTCGCGAGTTACGGGAACCGTTTGGTTTTCTTCCTCTGTTTCCTTTTATTCCTTTTCTTTCTTCTTTCTAACATATATAATAAGATTTATACATATACCTATATATATATATATATATATATATATATATATATATTTATATTATACTTAAAACTCACCCAATCAAATATCTAACAATTCTTACACACATCACTTCACTCACATCAAAAGCTATTTTGATAAAAGTTTATACTCTCGTCGCAACTCAATTGACAGATAAATTTTCATCAACGAGTGATATTTTTAACAAAACTATCTGGTATTTAATTATTCGCAACATAAATAAATTATTCTTCACCAATTAATTTAAAACGGGTCCCAAAAAGATATTTTTGCCATTAAACTCACAAAATATCAAAAACTGGGCTAAAAGCCTAAGAAATTCAACATAAAATACCCTAAAATTGTATAATTTAGGATTTATAATTTAATGGATCTTACATTACTACTCTCCAAAAAGAAGTTTCGTCCTCGAAACTTAAAGTAAGAATAATAACTGCACCCGGTTTGCACTCATCTCAACATACACGATAGAACTTGCTTCGTCATGTTACAGTGAAGAAAGTGTCGTCTATCCTTTTTCATAGATACTTAATAACTCTACACACTACCATAGCTGGTAAGGCTCGTCCATTCCATTCAACATGATTTTGTCTACTATCAACAAGAGATTAAGGATGATCAGTTCCTTAATTTGTCAATAAATAGTTAACTACTATGATGGTGGCTGAGACTATCTTAACCGAACCATAATAGTGCTATTTTCGACTTGCACTTAAGGTTATTCTAATGCACAAGCGGTCCAACAATCTTCTCAACGTCCACGGAGTTTCCCTTATTTTCCTATAACTTTGTTCCTATCGACGAAGTATAATCACCCATAGCTATGTCACATAGGCTCATATACATCCACTTGGTAAGAAAATTCCATTTGGTACCAAACTGAAACACTGTGTATGACACCAACACACTGAGCACAAAACAATCACAACCGCCGAGAACTCCTAAATTTCTCCATTGTCCACAAATCCTCGATTTTCTTTAGTCGAACAATTACACCAAACCACAGTGTACACCTCAAAATGTTGGTTTAATTATAACTCTAATAGTTCCATTCCCACATCTGTTTGGTGATACAAGCTTCCTCAAATATTTTTGATAACATGCCAAAACTATACTACTTATGACACACAAACTGCCTTCCAGATTAGTACTTCATTTCAAGAGTCAAGTCTCTAACAAAAATCCGATGAATTTCATTCACTAATTAAGACCTACATTTGTCTCATGCCCAACACCCCAAATTCACGCTTCACTAGTCAATTTCTTACATACTTTGCAATTGTGCATAAACTCGAAAATGATTTTCCTACATCTACTACCAACATTCATTCTAATGCTTCTCAATTTCGTCGTGTCCTTTATTTGCAGCCTAATGATTATCTTTACATTATGACAGGTGAAACACATTGTATTCACTCCATTTATACAAACCTTAAATTTCTACCTCGAACCTTGATACGTCTTCATTATTTCGAAATCTTTACTTAGCTTACACTAGTATGTCTTTTTCCAAAAATTGCTCTCTTCTTTGACAACCACAATTGGTACGCACTATGGTGCGTTGTATCTCAATGCATCCTCCGCCCTAACTTGATTTTTCTTTTGTCTTTCCTGTTACTATTGAACTTTCTTTCCTTCGAATAAGCTTGTTATTCTAGTCCTTAAGAATTCCTTCTACGATTTCGAACAAAATCTTCATTCTCCTAATTTTCACACTTCCTATGAAATATTCTACATCCAAAATATATCTCAAACCACTTTTCACCTATACCGTCATTCAATCGTCCATGTGGTCAATATCTAGAGTCCTTTATTTGCTAAGCTTATCTGCCATCATATTTCGTCTTTCCTCATTATAGTGATTTCAATAAATCAAGCCTTACTAATACCCACCAAACTTTTCCATTTCATCCTCAATTCTTCCCAACCAAACAAACATTTAACTCTATTGATAGACGAACCCAATAACAACCCCGTGACGTGCACCCAAGTAGTTCCTTGATATCATTCGCATACGCTTCTAATAACAATGTCTGAATTACAGGTGAGATAATTCCTTTCATGAATCCTTAATTTACATAAGCTACATCTCCATGTGTTGCTCCAACATGTTTTCTTGACACATTTTCCAAAATTTGGTTCACTCGTTGGATTCTTATTCCTTCTCAACCTTCAATGAGATACAAACTGAAAGAATCCTAACAATCGAGCGTCCTAACGAACTATTTCTCAATGTTCCCCATGAGCATTTCCTAAGCAATAATTATCTATAAACTTCATCCTCATAACTTTGCAGTAAAATATCTCAAAGACCCACATACCTTTCATTGTTAATCTAGTCACTGAAACACTCATTTTAAATCTCAACGCTTGACTTCCCCAGACCAACAACTAAACCATAAATCATTTGTTACATTTCTTCTTTTCCACTTTCTATCATTGAATAAAATTCTAAAATTTGATCCTCGAAATCTCCAAATACTCATCACACCGTCGAATTTCATTCATTTCATCTTAAGATACATTACAAGGTCTTATTCATTATTGACTCTAATCGTCTTAGTAATCTTACTAATGAAAACTTTTCTAATAACAACACAACGTTTTTAGTAAATCTCCAAACATTTCCATTCTTAACATGAATTATTTATCACTTGCCTACCTCAACTTCGTTGATTATAAAGTTTTAGGCATTACTTGGTCCTCCATCCAACCTTGTGGATTTTAAATCATCAACTTAAAAAACAACCATCTTAGGGTCCCAAATCAAATCTCGAATAATCCCTCCGACCTATCAAAATATTAACATTCTCCTAGTAATTTCCATCCTTTAATAGACTCTCAAAACTTACATTACTACAATCTTGAAGTATTCTCGTACTCGATACTTCAAATTCCATTTAATAGTAACATGTGGTTCAATACATCAAGTCTTAACTCCTTATGTTTTTCTGAACATCACTCAAAATTCACACTTACGCATCTATAGTTTCATCCAAAATCACTATCCATACTTACTATCTCCTAAACTACAAAGTGATTTGTCACTTATCAACAAAATATAAATTCTCACTCCTATACTCGTCATGAGATTCATACTTAATAATCCGTGTTGTGAATTTAGTTTAACTCGAATGCTTGACTTTACCCCTCAAGGTATCGACTATTCCTCAAAGCGTATTTTATCTAACCAAAGGAGTATTTACCCCTAATGTGCAGCGCCCCTTAACTTCAATACAAGTCTCTTTCGTTGACACCTAAGCACCAAATTCTATTCCAAATGGAATCCTTGTCTTCTAAATAATTCCATGGTGTTCAGACCCCTTTACTAGTTATCAAACTTCATCCAGTCTCATCTTGAAATCTACCAGGCGAACATCTAATACTCTTCTCAAAAAGCTCTCCACTTAGATATTTACATGAAATTGCCCATTCATCTAACTTTAATCCAATTCTGGAATCTACTGATCAGCATTTTATGAGTTCTCATCACCCTTGAACTTTGGAGGATGGCAACGAAGAAAATCTTTCAATCCTCTTGACTCAATAGCATAGATCACTCTTCCCTCTTCTCCAGATCTCGCAGAGTCTTTGCAGCAATTTGTGCCGTAACGAAATCAACCATGTTATTCATAGCTTCATCAATTTGATCATCCCCACTGACATTAACTCTTGCAGCGTCATCCCTTCTTAGATGCATTGTTTCCTCAAAACCAACATCAAGTAGAAATCTCAACACCCCTTAGAATAATTCCAAAAATAACTTCCGACTACATCAATACTATGAAACTACATGGAACCCGACAACTTGGGTTAATTACCCCGAAGCATGATCAGATAACGACTCCCAACCTACAGGTTGGCTGAAAATCTATAACCAAAACTCCACAGCCCCAAAGAAATCCAAACCAAAGCTTTGATACCACAATTGTAACAACCCGTTTTTTTTTTTTTTTTAAAATGGAAATCGAATTTCAGAAAATAGGAAGAAATAAAGAAGGAAATACTTTTGGATAAATATTTAAGTCGTAACATAACGACAAAGTCAAAAAATATTTATAAGCACTAAAATAGTTTTTGAAATAAAAATCCAAAGTATTAAAACATCAAAATATATCGGGACTATGAGGCATATCAAACATAGCTCATACCCGTGGTGTATTCTCGGCAATCCTGTACAAAAGCACTGCCCCAAGAATTTTAACTCCTCCCACGTCACATCAAAAAGTGGTACATAGACAATTCAAAATAAAAGTCTAGCTGACAATATTGGTATAGGTACAATCTTCGAACATACAATTAATACATCCACAAAAGAAAGACCTCTAGTCCCTATACAATTGTCTAATCTGATCATACTACAAAAAAAACCATACAACCAGAGTGATCTCCACGCGCCCCGCAAGATCCTCCTGACACAGCTCCAGTCAGGTGTGTCCAACCTACCTTCCCATCTGCAGGGTACTAACCAGTAGGAAGATCGTGGTTCTCATCTGAGGGCAAAACCCATATTTTAACAATACTTGTAAAAGGTCACCAACCAAATTAACAAATAACACATAGCATTTAAATTTCAAATGCATAAAATGGCCTTTCAACTTAGCATGCACCTTGAAAGGGTTTCCATATGTTGAACACGCATAATCAAAGTTGAAAAATGGAGTTTTAAACAAAACTGCACTGTTGTATTCAAATACAGCGTCTCTATATTCGAATATAAGGCTATTTCAGAAGTCAATAGCAAAAACAGGATGCTTGTATTCAACTTTGATTTCGCAATCCATCAACACTTCCACACAAATCCAAACAATCACACTTAGCAATTATGGCACAATCTTTCTTCTTTCTAACATATATAATAATATTTATACATATACCTATATATATATATTATACTTAAAACACACCCAAACAAATATCTAACAACTCTTACTCATATCACTTCACTCACATCACAAAATATTTTGATAAAAATATATACTCTCGTCGCAACTCAATTGACAAATAAATTTTCATCAACGAGAGATACTTTTAACAAAATTGTCTAGTATTAAATTCTTCGCAACGTAAATAAATTATTCTTCGACAAATAGTTTAAAATGGGTCCCAAAAATATATTTTTGGCATTAAACTCACAAAATATCAAAAACTGGGCTAAAAGCCTAAGAAATTCAACATAAAATATCCTAAAATTGTATAATTTAGGATTTAAAATTAAGGGTCTTACAGCTAGCAATTGAGACTACCATCCTTACTATTTGGATTCTAGCTACTGAGGCAAATACCTCATCATAGTCCAGCCTATGTTTTTGCAAAAATCCCTTTGCTTCATGTTTGGCCTTGTACTTGGCAACCTGTCCATCATGTTTTAATTTTAGTTTATAGACCCATTTCACATTAATTGGTCTCTTGTTCACTGGCAGGGTCATGATCTCCCATGTCTTTTTCTTTTTTATGGCTTTGAGCTCCTCATCCATTGATGCTATCCATCTAGGATCAGTCAATGCTTCTTCATCACTTATGGTTCTGATTCAACAAGCAAGGCAAAATGAATTAATTTTCCATCTGCATTGATGGTTAAGTCAATTGTTACTTCATACGGCTGCAATATGATTGAAGGCTTCTTAGCTCTTGCAAATCTTCGCACATGTTTAGAAGCTGGCTGATTTGTTGCATATGATGGCTGGTCCTCAGCTAGTCCAACTGCTACTGCACTGTTGGCTGGTTGGTAATTACCTCCGCCGTTCTTGAGGATCTAGTTGGTAATTCTGATTTAAATGAATTCCTATGTTGCTTGGCTTGACAACATTCTTCACATATTTCATTTGATACTTGAATTTCTGGAATTCCTATCACCATATCACTTCTATGCAGTATTTGAAGACTCCTAAAATTCAGATGTCCAAACCTCTGGTACCACAACCAATCTTCCCTCCTAATTTCTGCAGCAAGACATTGCTTTTCATTGATCTGGATTTCCATCTTGAAGGTTTTGTACTTGGACAGTGGTGCCTTCAAGATAAGCCTCTTTGCACTATGAAACATCTTCATTTATCCATTCTCCATACTCATAGAGTATCCTTTCTCCAGCAATTTTCCAAGGCTTAGCAGATTGTTCTTCATATTCGGCACATACAACACATCACATATGAAAGATTGTTTGCCATTCCTTATTTGAATCAAGATCTTGCCAACACATTTAGATGTTATTGTGTTGTTGTCTGCAAATTTGATTTCCCTCTTCACCTTTTGATCAATACTTACAAACCAATCTTTATGACCATCCATGTGATTCGAGATACCATAATCCTGGACAGTCATCCTTCATGCTTGTAGATGCCATCAGTAATACTTCATCTGAGTCAGAACTGTCTGCCTGGGTCAGTTGAGCTTCACCATCATCTCTTTGTACTTTCTTGGATCTGCGTTCATCTTCAAAATCCCCATATGTTTGACAATTAGAACATTGGACCCTCCTTTTGTCAAACTTATTTTTCCAGATGGTTTCTTGCTTTTATTATCACTGTTTTGTTGACTTCTTGAGCCTCTAGCCTCCTCATCTTGATCCTATTTCTAGTTACATTTGGACTTGCCCTTCCACTTCTTGTTTTATACTCCATCTTGATTGGACTTCTTCCTGATCTGAGCTTGCAGTGTCTGTGTTTGTGTGTGTGCCCCATGTCTTTCTTTTACCCTTAATTCATGAGCTTTGCAGATCTTCCAACTTCATTATATCAAGATTCTTTGATTCTTCTATTGGCACCACTATGTGATCGTATCTTTGTTCTAGTGTCCTCAAAATCTTGTCATTGATCATAACCTCAGCCATTACCTCTCCATTGGCTTTCATCTGATTAGTGAATGTCTACACTCGATCCCAAGAATGATCTCATTAATGTAGACCACCTCTCCCAGTTCTTCCCATCTAGAATTGGCAAATTAGATGGAAAGCCTCATCCATTCATGTCTTCTTTCTTTTCTTTCACTCACACTTGTGTTTCACAATTTTTATTACCCCTCACACTTGCACTCGTGTTTCCCAAGGTCTAGAACCCAAGCTCTTGATGCCAATTGTTGGAACAGGTTGTATAATTAAGAGGAATTGAAATTGAGAAGAAAAGAGAAGAAAAATAGAAAGTTCTAAAAATGAAGATTGATTATGAATCTTGACAGTTCTGGAGAACATTCTTGTTTTGCATTATTAATTGTTCTTGGTTTTGAAGGCTTTTATAGAAACAGTTTTCTAGTGAATCAGTTGCAACAAACTTAACCGCCTTCTAATTATATGCTAACTTCTAACTTCTAACCATATTCTAACTAACTAATTATAAGTCAATTTGAATTATATTTAACAAATATAAACAATTATTGATATCAATTATGCATCTTTACCACTATGGTTCCTTTAATAGCTTTGTTCTTATTCTTGTATCGATGGTCCACAACAATGAATACTATACTCATTTTTCATTGTACTTTTTGGTTTTTCCTAAGCATTGATCTTCTCTTCACTTATTATGTCAATACAAAATCAATGTCAAAGTCAAAATATCAAAAATTTGTTCAATACCTACCAATGTGTATTCATTTATACTAACGGTGGATATTGTATGTGATGTTTATCCACCAACTACTTGTTTATATTTAATTTTGATAACATTCTTAATATACAAATTTTGATATTACACTTATAATTGATGTTAACACTGATGATGAAAAGGACTACATAAAAATAGGTACAAGAACTAAGATGAATTGTATTGAATTAGATTAATGTCGGTAAGCTTCAATTTTTATAATACTAAATTTATTTCTTATACATTAATCAATGTTTGATATTATTAATTTTTAATATTTGAAAAACAAAAAATGGAAAGAAGAAAAGGGTATATATATTTTAATGTGCTAAATTTAACTTTTTATATTGCAAGAAAAATTAGTATTATGAATAACGAATATGTTTGAAAAAGAATAAAAAATGCAACCAGTATATTGAAAAAGTGTATATATTGATGTACAATTATTTTTCAAATAGAACTTGTAATTTGGAATAAGGATTTATTCTGGTTCACCACTAACTTTGATACATATACTCCCCTCATTTAGAAAACATTAATTCACTAATTCAACAACTTGAATAACAAAGCACCTGACCCTCCAAGGCAGTCTTCTCAAACAACGTGACAACCTCAAACTTTTGAGGAACTAACCACATATTTTCTACAATTTAAGTTTTCACTACCGGTTTGGATATAAAAGATTAGAACTTTAAGTGTTCGCTTTTAACAAAGCTAATAATAATAATAATAATAATAATAATAATAATAATAATAATAATAATAATAATAATAATAATAATAATAATAATAATAATAATAATAATAATAATAATAATAATAATAAGAATAATAATAATAATAATAATAATAATAATAATAATAATAATAATAATAATAAAATAATTAAAAAATATTTCTAGCTTGAACAAGTGTTTCTCTCTTTGAACACTAAGATAAAACTGAAATTTTGAGCTTATGCGTTCTTCTACTCTTTTGTTATTTTCGATGATCTTCTTCTCCAACCTTAAGTATCTATTTATAGATAAAATTAAGGCTTCAATTTAGTCATTGTATAGTTTTGAATTGTATCTTCATTCCTAGCTTAGTCATCAATGATCTAATTCAAAAATAATTTTGAATAAGATGTTGTTTATAATATGTTTTTTAGCATATTCTTTATTTCTGAAACCAATCTGAGCAGTTTTTCTAGATTTATTCTAAATGTATTTTGTTCTGATTGAGTTTATAAATTCTTCAAATTGATTATGTTCATATTTGATTCATACTGAGTTTGTAAATTCTTCAGATGAATTATGTTCGTATTTTGTTCATATAGAGTTTGTAAATTATTTATATTGATACTATTCATACTTTATTGTAGATAAATCTTGATCAAATCTTCTCCAAATCTTAATCTTATCTTCTTTTCAACTTAGTCAAATATTTTTCTTCAATTATAAATCATAATCAAATGCTATTTTAGATTTTCTTCAATTATAAATCAAAATAAAATCTTATTATATATTTTCTTAAATTATAAATCTAAATCAAATCTTATTTTAGATTTTCTTCAATTATAAATCTTTTTTCATACTAAATGAAGTCAAATATGTTGTTATCATAAAATACTTTTGTTAATTACCATTAGGTCAAACAACCATCAAATTAGATCATCGTTTATTTAAAGCCAACTTATTAGTTACATATACATCACTGATAGATTATTTAAATAATCTAACAATCTCCCACTTGATCCATGTGATGACTTGATAATTTAACATTCAACTAGGGGTGGGCACAATACGTTAAAATTATCAAGTAATCATCTTTAAATGATTGGATCATGGTAGCCATGGTCCTAAGTTATCTATCGACTCGATTCCTTCCATGTATCACAAATCAATTTAATCCAAGTCCCTGTAAGGGATACAATCATTTGTGTATTTCATTTCTTTCCAGAGACACTTATTGTCATCACACCTTAACAATAATGTATACCATATAATGTGGATAAGAAGAAAGTAAGTAGAAACACAACATTAATTGAAATCACAAGTGTCATACAATACAAACACTATATCATACATGTATATACATATCTTACACTATACTGTTAATAAGGACTTGTCTTTAATGAAACTTACTCTTTTTTTCCTTCATAATTTGACTTTTTTGTAATAACATGAATATAATATGTTACAAGAAAATATAAAAACTAATAATAGGTAATGTAAAGTTAGACTACTTTGAAGTTATCACAACATCAATTAGGTATGATGGTAAGGTTTAGGTTTTTCTAGATGAAGTCAAACTTATCTTGAGCTAGTGGTTTGCTGAATATATATATGCCCATTTGTGTTCAGTGTCTAATAATTGAATGTTTAGTACCCAATTTTGAACAAAATCTTTAATGAAGTGGCATTTGATCTCTATGTGTTTAGCTCTAAAATGTAGGATATGGTTTTTGGTTAGGCAAAAAGTAGAAGATTTATAACAATAGATGGAAATGTTGGACTCAAGGATTTTGTAGTCTTCAAGTTGAGAACTGTAGCCACCTATTGCAATATACTCAACCTTTGTTGTTGACATGGAAATGGTGTTTTGACTTGTTCTTACTTTAACAAGTGTTGGTAGATTTGTAAATTGAATTTTTTCCTTCATCTTCCAATTGATCTTCAATTTATAGATATTAAAAGGCTTTGAATATTCATTTTAAAGTGAATATAATTGTTGAACACATTTTCCAAGTGTTAGATATATTTTAAAGAAATTAAACATGCGTTTATTTGTTGTCTAAAACGTTCTTGAAAATCAGAGAAAGTTATTGCTTTTGGGTTTGATGGAAAACATGAATTAATGAGTTAGTGAGCTATTAAATGTCTGTTTGATACTGTTTCCATGTCAGAATTATGCAGAGCTTTCTATATAATATTGTAAGTACAATGTACTTGTGTCCTTTCTCACAACTAATCAATTTGGACACAATCTTGAGGATGTTTTCCTCCAGTGGACATTCAGCTCGAGTTCTAGGCTTCTCCATTGATTTTAGCAGTCTTGATACTCTTTTTAATAACTATTTTAATTTTGTCTTTAAAAGATAATAACAATAATGTTCTTATGTAAAACAAGAACATTATTCGTTTACGTTCTATGAGTGTTAGATTTTGACAATTGTTGTGTGTCGGTCCTTTGTCTTATAAACATGATAAGCTTTCTGCAAAAAGGTGAAACAACAGTGTACTTGCAGTCATGGTTGTCCTTGCTAGGAGTGTTCAAAAAAATAAAAAACTGAACCAAACTATCGAACCTAATCGAACCGAACTGGTTTTGAACTGAATTAATTTATAAAAACTAAGAATCGAAGTGTTTTCGAACTGATTTTTTAAAACTAGAACTGAACTGAACTGGTTTTTAGTTCGAAAAAACTGAACTGAACTCGTTTGCAGTTAAAAAAAACGAATCGAACTAGTTTTTATTTCAAAAAACTTGAACTGAATTTGTTTTTTTATAAGTAATTACGGGTAATTATGTAAATTTTGGCATATATGAACCAAAAAAACCAAGTTAAACCAGTTCGGTTTGGTTCAAAATAAGAAACCGGTTCACCAATTCTATAAACCGGATCGCTTTAGTTTTTTGAACTGAAAACCAGTTTAGTTCGGTTTTTCTAAATTGAAAACCAGTTCGGTTCAATTTTCAAACGGTTCTATTTCAGAAATAAACTTTGCCCACCCCTAGTCCTTGCTCATAGCTCATCAATTTGGAGATTGATCTTGATGTCATGCTTTGCCTTTGTTGATCCTCTTTGATTGAATCTATAAAAATGATCTTGAGTATATAATTGTGTTCCTTTCACTACAAGAAAACATTTTTATACCTACGGAAAAATTACCCACGGATGTTAGTCCGCGAGTAAATTATTATTCTTCTACGGAAAAACCTTGTGTATTTGCTTAAAAAATATTTTTTTTTAATTAATTTCGACGATTATTCTATAGGTAACATTAAAAAAGTTCATGGGTACAGAAGAAAAATGTGCAACCCACTTAAATTTTGTAATATTTATTCGTGTTATTTTTACTATAACATCTGCGTAGGTAATTTATTTTTATCCGTAGATAATATTTTTTTTTTTAGAAAATTTTTGTGTTGAGTTTTATAAAAAAAAGGTTTATGTGAAAACCCAAAATTTGTTCATTCTCAACACCAAAAAGAAGTCATTCATCCAAAACTACAACCTAGACAACCCTAAACCCTTCTTTTTCTTCTTCCAACCTCCTCTAGATTGCAACTCCCTCCGTCGAATCCGACCACTCTAGATGCCGCCTTGTCAATCGCTCTCTCTCAAGGGTAAGTTATTTATTTATTTTTTTTATCGTTCTCAAACTTCATCTAGTCCCTGGTCTCTTCCAGTGCTCAAAGAAGTCGTTCGGTTCAATGAGTTTCGCATGGTCCCGTTCAGTGAGTTTCATGGTCTCCCTCACTAAAGGAGAAGACTGACCCATTCGGTGGCTTTAGCGGTCGCCCTCACTAAAGGAAAAGATTGACCAATTCGGTGGCTTTCGCGGTGGCCCTCACTGAACTGATGTGAATCTGAACTACGATTCATATCGAGTCTTACCGAAATCGTATTTCCTTTTCGTGCCATATGCGCTTAGACTTGCTTTACTATTATCTAAAAAAGCCCCAATTTTTATTTAATACCCTAACCATTTTCTTTCAAATCCGAAATTATTCATATTCTTTATATTTGTTTCTTTGTTTTTCTTACAAAATGTTGTAGCTAATAATGTGAAGTGAATGTTATACAAATTGTTCATGTTCCTGGTTGTTTGGTTGTTGATTTAATTTGTCATTAAAATCATTTACTTTCTTTCTTACATGTCATTGTTCTTGCTGCCTTTACTAGATTAGACGCCTTTTTTGCTCTTCAAGACTTGTGGAAATTGAAACATTTGTTAAGCATAGCGCCTCTGATCAGGATCTCCATCAGGTATGCCTTTACCATATTTGGTTTATTTGATTTTGTCACCTCTTTCGCATGGATATTAGATTTTTTCGTTTATTAAGTGGTCTCCTCCGTAATGAACGTAAATTGAAAGATGGACTAGTAAGCATTGAAGAACAAATGGCTATATATTTACACATGAGTTGATTATTTAGTATGAGTTTAGTTACTGATTTGATTTCTATAAGGAGTTAGACACATGATAATTGGCTATTGGTTTGATTTATAGTTTAGTTACTGCTAAAAGATTAAGGATTTTATCATCATTAGTGCTATTGATTTGATGTGATTAAGAATTAAATTTTGTCACTGAGGACCTTGACGTTCAAGAAAGACTTCTATGTGTTGATTGTTCCTTGTTGTTTTGTTAAATTGACAGCAATTTGAGGTAGTAACATATTTTGCTGTGATAATATTTCGACATATTTCGCTGAATTGGGATAAGAAAGATGAATATATATCTTACTTAGCATCTAGAACCTATAGTGTAAAGTATATGGTGGTGAGAACAATACCATTTCCGTTATGAGAAAAACTATCTCATATGCTTGGTTTTCTTCCATCTTCATTTGCTGCACCTTCAACCTATGATTGTTGAAGATTAATAAAAGCAACATTTTATAATAAGAATTATTTATTTTACATTATTTTTCCTTGGCCTCATGTTAGTACTACATGTTCCAAACAAAACATTATTATTAAAAATTGAATGAAAAAAAGAAAAAAAAAGAAACCTGATAAGCAGAGGTTGAAGCACCAAACACAAAATCAGAAGGGAAATCATCTTTCTTAGGGATGATTACTACTAATAAAGCAAATATCTTCAAAGTCAGACTTTAAATATAAGGTATGATTAGTGCCACGTATTGATTATATTATTCAAACTTATATTATGCAATGCATTTCTTTTTAGATAAGAGCAACATTATTCAAAAACTGACTTTAAATATAAGGTATGATTAGTGCCACGTATTGATTTCTTACTCATTCACAAAACAAAATACGCTAAGCATATAAATCAAAATTGTCTGCTTTATTTGAGCTGCAGGATCCCAGTCAATGTTTAGTCTCTTTGCAGCCACTTGATGATTGATTCCGGTGTTAGTGGTTTTTGCATATAAAGATTTTTTGGGCTTTTTCTTTAATGTTTCAGCCTATCCATTTGAAAAGAAAAACAATAGCAACAAGTGATTGAGTGTTTATTTTGAAAGAAAACTACAATGATAATTAGGAAATGCATATATATGATGGTACAAACACAATACATCATATCAGCAGAATTCCAAAACAAAATTGTCACCATATGAATTAATTAGTGTAATTCTTATGTGAATTATCTATTTGAGGTTTGTATAGATATCCTATTTGATATGTAAAAGTACATTATGTTAACAGTTCCATCGCTCTTCAATTCTTTGTTTGTCCTTCAAAGTATGGATGGCTACCACCCAGATCGTAGTTGGGTATATGATATACTTTATGTTCAACGAGGGGGGTTGAAACCAGCCTTCACAAAAGGTGTTAAAGAGTTTATAACAAAGGCAATAAGTCGAGATCAATTTGTAAAAGATAGTGGCATCAGATGTCCTTGTCACAATTTTATGTGTAGCGGTGTATTGTCTGTAAGTGAAGTCAAACTTCACTTGTATAGGTTTGGGTTCCAACCAAATTATTGGTATTCGACTGAGCATGGTGAAGAAGCTCCACATATTAACCTTGAAAATGTTCCAAGCAGTAGTGGATATATTGATAACGATGATCCATTTACGTTAATGCAACATATGGTCGATGATGCATTTGGTCCAACTTATGACTTCCAAAATATGAGTGATGAGGGCAACGAGGAAGAGATTAATGAAGTTCCCCAAATAAGGATGCTCAAGACTTTTATGATTTGTTAACTGTTGCAAACAAACATTTATATGAGGGGGCTTCTGATTCAAAACTTTCAATATGCGTGAAACTTTTAGCTTGCAAATCAAATTGGAATGTTCTGTAGAAATGTCTTTATTTCTTTGCAAGCATGCTTGTAGATGTGTGTCCTTTTAAGGATTCACTTCCAAAAAAATTTTACCAAGCGAAAAAATTGGTGACAATGCTAGGATTGAAGTCTGAGAAAATTGATTGTTGTGTTAAAGGGTGCATGTTGTACTACAAAGAGAATAGTGCAAATATAGAGAGTAGGTTTTGTCATGAACCCCAATATGTTCCTCGTAAGCCTGGGATAGGTTACCACAAAGACATTCCAATTAAGAGGATGTTCTATATGTCAATCACTCCTAGGTTAAAAAGATTGTATGCATCAACGGAAACTGCTGCCCAAATGAGATGGCATCAACATAATAGATCCAGTTTAGGCATTTTACGTCGTTCGTCTGATGGGGAAGCTTGGAAGCATTTTGATGCAAGGTATCCAAACTTTTCAAATGAACCAAGAAATGTAAGGCTTGGTTTATGTTTTGATGGCTTCACGCCATACATTCAGGCATCTTCATCCCCATATTCTTGTTGGCCTGTTGTTGTGACCTCGTATAATCTCCCGCCCGAAATGTGCATGACTAAACCATTCATGTTTTTGACTTGTCTCATACTTGGACCATCTAACCCAAAAGCAAACATTGATGTGTATTTACAACCGTTAATAGACGAGCTTCAACAATTGTGGAGTGAAGGGGCTTTGACTTATGATATTTCCATGAAACAAAACTTTGTAATGCAGGCAACCTTAATATGGACAATTAACGATTTTCCTGCTTATGGCATGTTATCTGGATGGAGTACCCAAGGTAAGTTGGCATGTCCGGTGTGTATGGATGGAAATAAGGTTTTTACATTAAAATACAGTGGCAAAAATTCATTGTTTGATTGTCACCGTTGTTTCTTACCTCATAATCATTCATTTAGAAGAAGTAAAAAAGGGTTCACTAAAAATAGGGTTGTGAAGGATGAACCTCCTCCAATATTGACTGGTGAAGAAGTTTGGCGTTTTGTTCACAATATTCCACGAGTGATAGATAGTGCACATACTAAATTGTTTGGATATGGAGTTAGCCATAATTGGACTAAACGAAGCATATTTTGGGATCTTCCATACTGGAAAGATAATTTATTAAGGCATAATTTAGATGTCATGCACATAGAAAAAAAACTTATTTGATAATGTGTTAACACTGTCATGAATGTTATGAACAAGACTAAAGACAATGAAAAAGCACGAATGGACTTGGCCATCATTTGCCAACGTAGCGACTTGGAGTTGGTTCCACATGACAATGGAAAAATGAAAAAACCTAAGGAAAATTATTGCCTTACATCTAGTGAGGAAAAGAAAGTTTGTAAATGGATAAAAGAGCTTAAGAAGCCAGATGTGTATGCTTCTAACTTGGCAAGATGTGCAGATGTTAATAGAGGACAAATGAATGGGATGAAAAGCTACGATTGTCATGTATTTATGGAGTGTTTACTTCCATTTGCATTTAGTTTATTTTCTGACCATGTGTGGAAACCATTAACAAAATTAAGTCAATTCATTAAGGACTTGTGCAGCAATACCTTAAGACATGATGAATTGGTCAAATTGGGTGAAAATATTCCATTCATCATATGCAAACTTGAAAGAATCTTTCCACCAAAATTTTTTTATTCAATGGAGCATCTTCCAATTCACCTCCCTTATGAGGCAAAACACGGTGGTCCAGTTCAATATCGATGGATGTATCCATTTCAAAGGTAATTTATATTCACCATTAAAGATTTCATTTTTTTTCTAGATATTTCCACATTTATTAAGTTATTGCTCTCACTTTTCCAGAATGATGGGTGATTTTAAGCACACAGTGAAAAACAAGGTTAGAGTGGAAGGCTCAATATGTATGTCATACTTACATCGAGAGACAACTTATTTTTGTTCCCACTATTTCAAAACAATCTCTTTGTTTAATAGAAGCCAACGTAATGAAGGTGCAAAATTAAATGATGTTGTCACAACAACACTGTCAATTAGTAATCAATTAGGACATCCTAGTGGGAAGGCCTAAACACATTGGTTAAGTGATGCTGAAAGAAGGTCAGTTCATGTACACATCCTCATCAATTGCAACGAGGTCAAGCCATATATTGAGTAAGTAATTTGTAAGCACACAGCCCACATAATTACCAAATACATGTAATAACAATTCTCTCATTATTGACAACGCCTATTTGCATTCTATTCCATTATTGAAGAAAATCCTATATCTCAAACTCGTATTCATGGAGAATTCCCATAATGGTTTCGTGTGTATGTAAGTGCTTTATTGAAGTTTGTTGCAAATGAATTAGAACTTCTCACCTAACTATTGTGAATATCATTTTTGTATAGGCCAGTGACAAGGCAAATGGTGTGACTGACCCTAATTTGTTATCATTAGCTTGGGGTCCTAACTAAATGGTAAAAACTTGGCACAAGTATTACATTAATGGGTACAAATTTCACACAAAAGTTTGGTCTCAAGGTAAGAAAACCATAAATAATGGAGTTTATGTGAAAGGGGTTACTAGAGGAGGGGAAGATGATTTCTAAGGAGTCATCCAACATATCTTCGAGTTGGAGTATTACAAATTGCCTCATAAGGTAGCCTTGTTTTACTGCCAATGGTTTGATCCTAGACGGAACAGAGGAACAAAGTTCATCCACAATATGATATTGTAGATATCAAGATTAATCAAAAATATGATCTCTATGATCCCTTCAAAATTGCACAAAAAGCTAGACAAGTGTATTATGTACCCTATCCTGAAATGCGAACTGATAAGCGTCACTGGTCTGCACTTATCAAAACAAAGCCTGTGGGTCATGTAGAGGTGGATGGAGCCGATGAGGACATGCCATTTCAAGATGAAGATATGGCACATGTTGAACAATTAACTGAAATTGAAGAAATGGTTGGCTTGCATGACAAAACACATAGCGACGAAGAAGTTAATGTAACGTTTGTTCCAAATATTCCAATTGATAATGATAGTGATATGGATGATGAAGATGGGGATGATTCTTCAATTGACCTTTGAATTTTTAGTAAGTATAAATAGTAGTTGATTGTTTGTATAAATCTTCATATTCTACCTTTTTAGATATTAGTTTTAGATTCAAGTTCTTTAATATTGTAGAGTTGATAATCTTGAATACATCTTGATTTGTGTTTACTATTGTGTGTGCTAATTGTTTTTATTCATGTTATTTTTTATAGATGACTCCAAAAAAAAAAAGATTAGGCTCAAGCTTCCTTTGAAGAAAAATCGCTTGATTTTACCGCATAAGGTAACTCAAGCAGCTCAGTAGGTACAAGCAACAATTGATCAATTTTCATTGGATGTCAATGCCACTACACCAACCTCACAATATGTGTGACATCCCACCCAGCAACATTTTAAGCCTCCCCCCAAAAAAGCTGCAGTGCTTCCACTCCCTCCTAATAAGGTGCATCAATCTGAACCAATTATAGTGATGATGCCCACACCAAGTTTTGTCCCAAAAGACAACATTTCCCCGACTATTGATCATTCACCATCACAACCATTAACATATGTTGCTTCACGACATAATTCAATTTGTGCTAATCCACCACCTTCAAGCCCTGTTGCTTTTCCGTCGGTAAATATATTCCTACGAGCAATTTAGTTATGAACCCGTGTCCGTGGGTAATCTGTGCGTAATTTTTAGTTACCTACTAACATTCCATGGGTAAAGATAAAATATGTCGTAGATATATACAGTTTTCTTGTAGTGTTTGTAATGAATATTGGTGATTTGAAATGTCCCCAAATCAATTTTGAATTAAAGAAGAATTTGTTCTTTGTAAACCAAAATGTTCTTGGATTAATGATGACAAAACCAGAACATTCTTCACTTTTCAGACTATTGTCCAGAATGATCTTTATTCTCTATCTATAATGATTTTTTTTTTCCTATCTGAAATGATCTTCATTTTTCAAACTGATGTCCATAATGATTTGTTTTTTGTTCTTCAGATTACTGTTAAGAATGATCTTCGTGTTTCAAATGATATTGCTTCTGATTTATAACATAGTGTGATCATTGATTGTTGTATTAATATATTTGATCATCTTCTTCATGAAGATGCTATCTTAAAGATGTAATAATCATTCTCTTGAATGATTCATATATGATAGATTCCTTTTAAGATTATGTCATTATTGAGTGGATACTTATGCACTTTAATGAAGTGAATGACTTATTGCTTGTTCACTTATGCAATTCACGTTTCATAAACCAAAATTAAGTGCAATCATTAGTAGACCACCATTCATAAAACTTAATCATTTTTTATAAGGTTTTTTGTCATTAAAATATACATCGAAAAGGTTTTTACTGTTGAGACATATCTCAAATTGATGTTTTGATGTAAACAAACAAAGGTTAATTACGACTCTAATTATGATTCTAAATGATGTGTTAATTTCACATGTGATTTTGTGTGTTCTAATCCAAGATAGGTACTAAGCAATTCAAGAATAATTAGTTCAAGGAAATAGAAAAAAAAATGAACAACCAGAACCAAGAACGTTGTTGACAAGTTGCTGCAAAAAAAAAAAAAAAAAATTCTCTATGTTATTCATTTTTCATAAAAGAAAGTTCAAATCATCTTTTAATGCATTTTTAGTATTCTACAAAGAATATAAATGATTCATCTTAGCAAAAAATCAATTCAAAATACAGAGTAGAAAAGCTATGGATTATGATGAATCAAACAAGTTCAAGCATGACTGATCGTTCTCTAGCATGACTGTCAAGAACAAAAAACATTCTTGAAACATATGTTTCAACTGCATATTTAAGATACATGCACAAGTAATGAAAGACCCATGGAATACTATCAATAATAATTAAATTAAAAGCAACAAATCAGCATTCCAGTAAAACGAAGAATGTTCAGTCAAAAACATTCTTGATTCAAGAAAGATCGATCTTCAGCATATTAATATTATTGTCTAGAAAGTTAGCGACATTCTCCAACATGTTAACATCATTCTCCAACATATTAACAATCAAACTCCTGAATGTTAACATTAGTTTCCAGAATATTGACATCATTCTCCAGCATGGTAACAATCAATCTCTATCATGTGGACATCATTCTCCAACCTGTTAGCACGAATCAAAGACAATCTTGATCTAATGCATTAAGCACATCTCTGAGATAACTGTGCACATAAGAAAGGATAATAAAATCATAGTCAAGAAGGAGAAGCTACATACCAGTCATTATTGACACATAAGAAAAATGCAAAATGTTCTAGTCAAGAACATTCTTGGTTCAAAAAACTCTGGTCTTTAGTTAAATCTGACACGTGACAGCTGAACACTTTTCAACAATCAAATTAGTTGTAATCAATCTTCTCTAAGCCTATAAAAGGAACCCCAAGCTCAAGGAAAAATCACAACTTTAAGTGCAAAGAAAATTCATCACTTACTTACATTCGTACACTTGAAAGTCTCTCACCCATCTAACGAATCAATGTTATTTATATTCACATCTCTTGTTATTATTTTACTGAGTCTTTTGTAAATATTCTAACCTCAAACAAGTGTTGAGATTACTTAGATTCTGCCAAAAACTTTAAATCATTATTGTATAAACTCAAGACTATAAGTGTTGATTATAGTTTGAGTAGTTTGTAGAAAATCCTATTTTGGTTAAATGGTGAAGTGTAAAATCCTCTATAAAGATTGATAGGTGATTTGATTGAACTCCTTTCTAGGTGGAAAGGATTTGCATTGTAATAGATCAAGTTTTATTTGAATTGGTGGTGTAAAACCAAAATTGTTCTCCATTTGAATACTTGGTGGAAAATATCACAATTGTGAGGAATGGAGATAGCTCGAGTTAAGTGAACCAATAGATATCTTTGTGTGGCATCTCTTACCTTATCTATTTACTTTCAGTCTATTCGATTTTAAAGTTAAATTGTTGATTTTAACTAACCAAAAATGTTCTCAGTTTTCTGGTCAAGAACCAAGAATGTCCTCCCTTTTTT
The DNA here is from genome assembly GCA_037974775.1 of Cicer pinnatifidum. NCBI lineage: Eukaryota > Viridiplantae > Streptophyta > Magnoliopsida > Fabales > Fabaceae > Cicer > Cicer pinnatifidum. The sequence continues at coordinate 22,136,863 of JBBPBR010000006.1, read as the reverse complement.
TCTCACAGTCAAGATCAATCTTGAGTTATTCTCTGAAGTTTTTAATAGGAAATTTTAAATAGCTAAATTTATAATTCAAAACTCCTTCTTTGTAAATTGACATTGCTACTTCAATTTGCATTAGAGCTCGATCTCTAAATATTAAAAACCTAAACAGTGCTAGAGAAAAGATCAAGAAGAAAAAATGTCAAATGCCAAATACATTATTGAAGGAGGATCTTCAAACATATCACCTTACTTTCATGGAATAGATTACTACTTTTGGAAGAATAAGATCCAGCAGTTTCTGAAATCACAAGATACAAGAATGTGGCGCATTATTACAGATGGAGATTTTATAACAAGAGTCGACCAAAATGATTCAACCTCTGCTGAAAAGAAAGACGAGGGCTGGACAATTGAAGACAAAATAAGGTACTCCTAAACTCAAAAGCTCAATTATTCTTATCTTGTTCTTTAAGAAGGGAAGAAAGAGAAATAGTTGATGAATGTAAAACTGCTAAAGAAGTATGTGACACATTACATACTCATCATAAGGAATAATTCACGTAAAATAAATAAGAATCGACATAGGCATAAGAAAATTCGAACTATTTGAAATGAACGAAGGAGATACCGTTGATGAGATGTACTCGAGATTTACAACTATTATAAATGAAATGTGCTCCTTAGGGAAAGCATACTCAATACAAGATAGAGTTAGAAAGATTCTGAGAGGTCTTCTAGTTATATGGAGACCGTTGGTGATAGCTATAGGCCTAGCCAAAAATATTGAAGTGTTTGGATTAGAAGAAATGATTGGAACTTTAAGAGTGCATGATGTGTTGTACAAGAAGATAAACCAGTCAAGAAAGACAGCAATAACCTTGAAAGCATCCCAAGAAAGTGTACCAATACAAAAATATGAAGAATTAGAGGAAACAAGACAGGAAGTCGAGAATGTTCTACACTTCAAAAGGAGAACGTTCTCCATAAAACTGAAGTTGAACTTCTTAAACATGAGTTGTCAACAAATTTCATTAGAGCTACTGAAACCTTTCAAAAAATCATGGGATCTGAAGTAGAAATATTTGATAAAGTTGGTCTTGGTTTTTATAAAAACAGAAGAAAAAAAAAAAAAAAAAAAAAAAAAAAAAAAAAAACTAAAATGTATGAAAACATCTTTGTTCTTGAAAGAAAAGAGGATAAATGCAAAATCAAATGTTCATATTGCAGTAAGATTGGACATTTGGAATTCACATGTTAATTTAAGAAAAGAGATGAACAAATTAAGAACAAAAATATCTTTAGAAAAGAAGAACATTCTAGAGTGCACTCTCTCATAGATCAACACGATTTTCTAGAGTGTAATCGCTCACATATCAACACATTCTAGAGTGCAGCCTCTCACAAACCAGTACTAATTACCAATGTGCCACAAATCACGGGTCAACATGACGCGAAAATCCCTACAAGGATAAGATGAACCAACATATATATCACATGGCATCATCTCATGGCCCATCACGGTCACCACTATCACCAAGGCCCCATCGCGGTCACCATGTACTATGAAATGCATGAGCATACTCTGACTCTTTTCACCACAATCATTAAGTAAATGCAGCTATTAAAAGATTCCCCATTTTTAATACTCATTTAACACTAATGATTTTTTAAACTTATCGCAAAGTATACTCAAAATAGATTTTCCTCAATAAAATTCATAACACACATATTATGAGTTATGAATACACAATCACATCAAAACTTAATCTCCACAACAACATTAATATATCAGAGTTCTCCCCACCGCTAACTCGGTGCCAATGGCCTTGATTCATTTTTGAGACTCAAGGAACTAACTACATAAACATAAATATTTATAACAATTTATTCACAATAAAATTAATCCAACCACAACAAAATTCTCAAAATTAAATCTTTCTCACACACCATACTTTTAAAACCAAATAATATATATTATTTAATTAAAACTAAATAAAAAAAATATTGTCCAAATCTCACATACACATACTCGACTATTAAAGCACCGAAATTTTTGAGTTAATAAAATATTTTAAACTTTTTTTCTTTTTAAACTCAATTCAGGAGTAATTAAAAGAGTAACATTTTAAACTCTAACTATTTTTAATTACAATTTATCTTTTTGCTCAAACTCTTTAACTTAGTTAAAATTTGAAACTTTTTTACAACTTTAACAACTCTAAATTTTTTTTGTAAAATTTCAACTTCAGTTCAAACTCATTTAATTGAAAATAACTTATTACGTAACTCAAATACATCAAATTTAATTACCGCCAATTCACACCAAAATCAATCAATTCAATTCCACAACACACATATAGCACCTCAATAAAATTTCAACAATTCAAACATAAATCACCCAATTTCAAAACTCCACATTTTTACACTTAACCCACCAAATTTCATCTCCACAACACACATAAATCACATTAAATTCATTTTCCACAATCTCACACACAAATCTCACAAATTTCCACCTCCACAAATACACATATAAAGTCCTATATGCAATCTAAAAGTTTAGAAGGAGTCCTTACCTCCGTTGTAGCTTTAACAACCGATTACGGCATTGCGATAAACTACGGTAAAAACTTTGCTTGCGTCGTCGCTTCAAAAACTAGCTCACTAGCACCGCAGCGTGGCAATGAACAACTTTCCCTTCTGTCACTTCTCGTAAGGGAGCTTAGATCTAAAAGAAAAATGAGAGTTTATATTTTAGTGTTTTTGAAATCACCAACACAATGACTTTTTCTCTAGAAAAGAAAGAAGAGGAAGAAGAAATGAGGAAGGCGAGGCTGAAATGTTTTTCTTTCCTCTCGTGGCTTCATATATATATATATAACTAAATAAATATCTAACTTTATACATATTTTTTAAAAAAACATCATTACACTCATCACATCACTCACTTCTCAAAATAAATTAATAAAAATATCTACTCTCGTCGCACTCAATTTGACAGATACATTTTTCAGCAACAAGTGATATTTTTTTAAAAAAACTCCTCGATATTAAATTCTTTGTAACATAATTAAATTATTCTTTGACAAATAATTTTAATCAGGTCGAAAAATATATATATTAAATTATATATAAATATTAAACATATTATTAACTATAATAAAGTATGTTTTTGATACTTAATTCACAAAATAAAATTCAATTGAGCTGAATGCCTATGCAACTTAACACAAAATACCCCAATATCGCATAAATTAGAATTTAGAAAATTATGGTCTTACGTTACTACCCTCCTAAATGAAGTTTCGTCCTCGAAACTTAAGGTAAGAATAATAACCATACTAAGTCTGCACTCAAACTTAACTTACATGATAGAACTTGTTTCGTCATGCCTCCGTGAAGAAAGTGTCGAATATCCCTTTTCATAGGATGGTTAATAACATTACGCGCTATCATAGGTGGTAAGACTCTCCCGTTCCATTCAACATGATTTTTTCTACTATCAACAAGAGATTAAGGATGATATGTTCCTCAATTTGTTAATAAGTAGCCAACAACCATGATGGTGGCTTAGACTGTTTTAGCCGAACTATAATAGCACTCTTTACGACTTACAGGTTATTCTAATGCACAAGCGGTCAAACAATCTTCTCAGCGTCCACTCAGTTTCCCTTATTTTCCTACAACTTTGATCCTATCGACGAAGTATAATCGCCCATAGCTATGTCACATAGCCTCATATACGTCTACTTGGTACGAAACATCCATTAGGCACGTATCAAACCGAAACACTAAGTATGACACTAATATACTGAGCACAAAACAATCATTATCGTCGAGAACTCCCTAATTTCTCCATTGCCCATAAATCCTCGATTTCTTTAGGTGCACAACTACATCAAACCATATTGTCCTTATCAAAATGTTGGTCTAATTTTAACTTTAATAATTACAGCCTAACATCCAGTTGGTGATCAAAGCTTCATTAAATATTTTCGACAACATGCCAGAACTATACCACCTACAACACACAAACTTCCTTCAGGTTTAGTGCTTCGTTTCAAGAGTCATGTCTCCAACAAAATCCAACTTGAATTTCATTCTTGATTAAGACCTACATTTGTCTCATGCCTTAACACCTCAAATTCACATCTCACTAATCCATTTCCTACATACTTCGCAATTCTGGACAAACCCGAAAATAATTTTCCTACATCTACTACCAACATTTATTCTGATACTTCTCAATTCTATCATGTCCTTTATTTGCAACTTGATGATTATCTTTTCATTATGACATGTCAAATATATTGTATTCACTCCATCATTTTTCCATTTATACAAACCTTAAATTTCTACCTCGAACATTGATACATATTCATTATAGTGATTTCAATAAATCAAGCCTTACTAGTTCCCACCAAACGTTTCCATTTCATTCTCAATTCTTCCCTACCAGACAAACATTTAACTTTGTTGATTGAAAAACACAATAGAAACCCTCATGACATGTACTCAAGTAGTGCCTTTGTATCATTGGCATACCTTTATAATAACAATGTCTGAATTACATGTGAGATAATTCCTTTCATGAATCTTTAATTGACATAAGCTACATCTCTATATGCTGCTCCAACAAGCTTTCTTGGCAAATTTTCCAAAGTTTGGTTCGCTCACTGGATTCTTATTCCTTCTCAACCTTCACCGAGATGCAAATTGAAAGAATCAAACAATCGAACGTCCTAAAGAACTATTTCTCAAATGTTCCTAATAAGCAATTCCTATGGAGTAATTAGCTATAACCTCATCAGCATAACTTTGCAGTAAAATATCTTAAAGACCAATATATTTTTCATCGTCCATCTAGTCACTGAAACACTCATTTTAAATCTTAATGCCTAACTTTCCAAGACCAACATCTAAACCATAAATCATTTGTTACATTTCTTCTTTTTCACTTTCTATCATTAAATAAAATTCTAAAATCTGATCCTCGAAATCTCCAAATACTCGTCACACCGTCTAATTTCATTCATTTCATCTTAAGATACAATACAAGGTCTTATTCATCATTGACTCTAATCGTCTTAGTAATCTAACTAGTTAAAATCTCTTCTAATCATAACACGACATTTTTAGTAGGTCTTCAATCACTCTCATCCATAACCTTAATTATTTATCCCTTGTCTACCTCAACTACCTCAATTATACAAGTTTAAGGCGTCATTTGGTCCGCCATCCAACCTTGTGGGTTTTAAATCATCGACTTAAAGATCAACCATGTTATGAGCAATTGTGCCTATAAAATATATATAATTAGATATATATATATATATATATATATATATATATATATATATATATATATAAATAATAGTACAATATGATATAATGTTTGCAGTTGGAAAAGAATTTTCTTATAAATAAAAAATATTAACAATTAATTTGTATACAATTTTAAAGGTTTAAAGAAATAAAACTTTAGATGTACAATTTGAAAGGATACAGAAAAAGTGTCTACTTTGTACCAAAAAAGATTAGGGGTCTACTAATAAATATGAAGGATTTGACTTCTCAAAAGTGTTCAATTCACGTTATTTAATAAAATTATACAATTTTAACTATTAATGATTAAATAAATATTTGATAACACAAATTCAAATATCAAATAAATAAATAGT
>JBBPBR010000006.1:22069328-22121885 GCA_037974775.1 Cicer pinnatifidum | reverse complement strand
TATCTTATGCAAAATCCTAAAATTAAAGAATTGTAATTTTTTAGAATACAACCCTTCGTAAAAGCCAAAAATTAAAAGAATTTAAATATTTTGCATTTCATCCTACCTAAAAGTGAAAAATTATTAGAATGACAATTTCTAAAAGGCAATTGGAGTGTATAATTCTCTTTAAAACAAATGAGTTAATAAAAATATAAAAAAACGAAAAAGGAATCTGGTGTCTTAAATTGCTCACTAAGAACAATAATAAAATTAGTTAAATTGATCCTTTATATTTTGATTCATATCAACAATATCCTTCATGAATCACAATGTATTGTATATGCAGTCTATGTTGTTAATTTGGTGATGACATTATAAAATAAAACATCTACACCAATAAATATTTAAAGGTGTATGATTAACACCTTTAATTTAAGTTCTATACCAATAATTTAACACCTAATTTATTGGAGTACATGTGATTTTGTTTGACTTATGCTTCAAGACTGTAGCACCCCTTTGAGTGCAGAAAACTTGTAAAACACTATCAAATAAATGTGATTATTATTCAATTATCGAACACATTATTTATATATGTACGAAATAAATTAATATTACTTACGTAAAAAAGATATTCTTTATATATGAGTGATTATTGTAATGATCGTGAAATGGATCTAAATAGTATATATAATTTCAGAGGTGGCATTGATGGCAAACAACACCCAATGTTGCCTACAACAACAAAAATTTGGCAGTCAACTTTGTTTACACTACTGATAAAGTATCATAAAATAAATAAGATATAGATAAAAAAATATCTAATTACTCTGAATTATATGGCGCAAGAAACAACTTATCATTCTTTTTATTTTCCAAAAGTATATCAACGACATATTTTTTTTAAGGATCGAGTTTAAACCTGAATAGCTTATGGTGAGATAAGAATGAAAATCTATATGTCAATTTGCGCATGTGTGCCAACTTTCCATACAAAAACCTTCAATGAAAATAACAAAATAGATTAATTACCAATAAATATGGCAGTGATGCAATAAAAAGTAATTTTTATCTTAAATAAAGTATTTTACATGACCTACCTAATGTATATGCTGATGACAGTACCACTCAGCTCCTTATGAGAGAGAAGTTCATATATGTGCTCTTTATCAAGTAATTCTTCATACTCATATCCGAAAATACCTTTCTCCATGTGTATGATACGTGAATCATTGTTGTCCATATTCATTTTTGCTTGTATGTCAAGAAACGACCCAAATCGGTAAAGGCGTGGATGACTAATTTTAGGAGCAGCAACTAATTTTCCCCGATCCAATTTTTGAATTTTTCCAGATTTATTTTTACCACGATCCTATATTTGTAGTGCGGCTGATTTATGGCAGATTTGCAGTGCGACGAGTTTTGGTTGAATATGAAACAATGAGGTTGAATAGTTTGTTGTGAGGAACTATCTTATGATTCCCTTTAGACTTTATAAATATCTAAATAAATGTGAAATTAAAGTTAACAACGGAAAAATCAACAATTAAACATAATCAATCATAATTTTACAATTAAACATACATAACAATTAAACATAATGTATCTATGCCAACAAGATTTTTGAGCCATTGCACATAACTACCTAGTGCTTCTCCCAAAAACTCCATATCTCCATCGTTGTCAAGTATAGACAATGGTGCAAGTGGTTCAAAAGCAATCACATGTGAAACTTTAACATGACCGACAAGGATCATGAATATGATGTAATACTTCTTCCAAGGTATTGTACAATGTTCCTTCTCCAAATTTGCGATGAGTAGGGGAGGATAAATATAGCACACAAGATGAGACACCATAAATCAATGGTTAATAAATAAGTATGTGAAACAATTAGGTTGAATGAATTTCTTATTTCATTATGTAATTAATTGCCTCTGAAAGACTTTTACGACCAATGTTGCAACTACTATTTTCACTATCTAGTTGTATTTCACGTTGACACTCCGGAAGTTGTTTTTCCTTATTCATTTTCACCAAAAATGCAACTTGCTATGTCAGGATTTTCAGTTTATTTAGTACTTCCTCATTAGATGGATTTGTGCGCTTCTCATATGAAAAATAGATTATTGGTGTTACGCCAAATCCTTTACCCCTCACACTGTCAGAATATTTAGGAACATTAAATAGCTTTCCAAGTGTGTCCCTGCAACTAACTTATTTATTCTCCTCTTGGTTTTCAGAACATTGTTCTAGATTCTCCTAAAATAGATGTATGATTAAAAAGATAAGTTTAATATCATTTTTAAAATACAATATTAAAAAATATTAAAGTGATAATATCCTTACACATTGTGTTATCACTTGTTGAACATTTTCATTATCAAGTATTCCATCTTTATTCAAATGAACCTTCTTCCACAAAATATGACGACCTTATGGTTGACCGGATTTCATTTCTTGAACTTATTCATTAAGAGATAAATAAAATATTAGTTAGAAACTATAGTTTATAATCTACCACATTATATAAAAGTGATGTTTACTTACAAATATTTGCTCTAAACGTGCATACCCATACGCAATTTTTTGTATGGATGCATTCGATTTTTTGATTTCTCGCGATTTGCCGTATTTATGCTCTATATATATATAAAAAAATAGCGACCGTATAAAAAAATACGCTATGAATATGAATAAAATACAAATGGTAATAAATTAATATTACCAGAAAAGCGGGGTCTGCACGTTTAGCTACAAAAGCGCTTTATTCTTCATTTGATATGTAGTAATTGTATATTTTTGGAGCTTCAAAATTCATATTTCCATCACGGTCTCTTAAGTAGAAATTTGACAAATGAGATCAAAATCCTTTGCGAACTATTCGGATCAATTGGTTGACCACTTTGACTCCATCCTACCTAATAAACTCATAGAGGAAATGCATGCTTTTAAAAAAAGGTAAAAATAAATAAATTTTAAACAAAGTATAGTATACCTCAAATTTAATTCCATTACTTCTTACTTTAATGACCTTTTGCATAATAGTTGTCCCACGTTTAACTTCGTTATATCACTCATAGTATTGACAGCTTCATCATTTTGACGATCTAAATCATTATTGGAATCCATTTATCTACACATTTCACACAATATAATTATAAGTTCAGTATAACTTCAACAAACTCAACATGCAGTAGTCTAAGTAGCAGTATATGCTTAACATGCAGTTTAGTGACAACAACAAATTAATAAATACAATACCTGACAACAAAAATCACTAAGTTTATGGTTATGACTTCGCTTAAGTAGGAACAACGAGAATATGGCCCATAAATATGTATGGAGAGGGTTCGTATGGGGGGTTCGCAGTAGGGTTCGTTGGGATAGTAGTGAAGTGGGAGAAGATGGTCATTAGGGTTCATATAAAAAGTAACGAAGATGGAGAGTACGTAATGAAGATCAAAATGAGGAGGTTTCGCTCTGTTTAGTTCGTAGGGAGAGTACATAATGAAGAGGAAAATGAAGCAGTTTACTTAAAGATCATTTTACAACGCTTGTCCAAAAAGCGCTTTAAAGGACTATATAAAAGGCACTATATGAGCATTTTACAACGCTTATGAACAAAAAGAGCTGTAAATGCTTAAAAACGCTACATATGAGAATTTTTAAAAGCCTTTTACAATGCTTATAGAACAAGCGTTGTAAATTATTTGTAATTTAATTTTTTGAGAGTCTTTTACAATGCTTATAGGACAAGCATTGTAAATTATTTTTAATTTAATTTTTAAAATATTTTTAAAGCGCTTATGGACAAAAAGCATTGTAAAATGATTTGTAATTTAATTTTTGAAAGCCTTTTACAGCGCTTGTGGACAAAAGTGCTTTAAAATTACAAGTTTATGTTCAGTTCAAGTTAAATATGCTAAATTACAATTTCAGTTCAGATTCTGTAAAATACCTATATTTGGATTTTTTTTTTTCCAAATAATTAGTTAAATTCCTATATATCAATGTTAAAGTACATGATTAGTTCAGATTTGGGTAAGGAAAATGTCTAGTCAAACATAGCTTTTTCAAGTTCAATTCAAGTTCAGTATAAGCAGAAAATCAAATATAGTTCAAGTAAAATGCTAAAATACTCAATTTAGGCAGGTCAAATATTTAAATTACATTAACTTAGTATAAATTACATGATGATTGCAAATTACATGGCTTATATAAAATACTTAAACAACTTAAGATGCTCTTTTTCTGGTTGGGTTCACATTTTTTTGTCCTTTAACGATACAAAATGATGAGTTAATCTAAATTTTCTCATCATGATCATCTCTAAGATATAAACCATCATCAGTTGAATCAATTTCATGTGGTTGTGATGTCGCAAAGAAAATATCATTACCAACATCTTCAATGTTATTGTTATCATCACTTGTTTTATTGGTCGATAGGATAAAAGACCATTTATCATCAGCAAGATCGGTGACATAAAACACTTGTTGAGCTTGCGACGCTAAAATAAAAGGCTCATATTTAAATCCCACCCTATTAAAATTGACAAGCAAAAACCCTAACTCATTAACCCGAACCCCATTATTATTATCAACCCACTTATAACAAAAAATGGGAACATGAAACATTGTGTAATCTAACTCCCATATGTGCATGATTACTCCAAAATATGATTGATTTGCATATATTGGGTTTTTGTCTTTTGCACCTGAGATATGCATCGCTTCGGCGATGTGAGTGACTCCGCTATTTTTTTATAGTGGTTGAAAATATTGTTCTTTGGTATAAAATGTGTAGTCGTTAATTGCATAACCTGTGTAAGAAAAGTCATGTAAACTCGGACCATTGGCTAGCCACCTCAATCTCTCCGAAATTGAACTGGGGTCTATATCAAACTTTGAGTTAATGTGATTTTTTAGCCATGTTATAAAACTTCGATTGTGCTCTCGTGTTATCCAATTTTGATCCATGTGTATTCTAACATACAGTTGAACCTCATCATCATTGTGCTGAACATACAATTGTCTTTGCTCTCATTTTGTCCTTGATATAGTCATTACTCTACTTCCAATTATCCCATATCTTGTAATTCTTTCCGAATGATGAGACATGGGAAGCCCTATGGATTCAACATTGGGTAGATATTCAGTACAAAATTCAGCGGCTTCTTCGACAATGTAACTTTCAGCAATACAACATTATGGTCGACTTCTACTTTTTACGTACCCTTTTAATATTTTCATATATCGTTCTATCAGATACATCCATCTCATATAAGGTGGCCCACAAAATTGTGTCCCCTTAACAATATGGCAATTCAAAGAAAATTTACTTTTTCTTCCAACCAATTTTGACAAGCTCTCCCGCAAAAGGTTTGCCAAATTTATTGGTTAAACTTTTTACTTTTTCAAATATTTGGTATCCAGTCAGTGCCAAAGGAGCAGTACCTTCCTATGATTTTCCATTGAATGCATTTCTCCACCCACGATACTGATGACAAAAAGGTAAAAATCTACGATATCCAAGAAATACATTTTTTTTACAATGTTTCAATTGCATCCAATGTGTACTCTCTTCACATATAAGACATGCACACTGACCTTTAATGTAATATCTTGATAAATTACCATATGTTGGAAAATCATTAATTATGCCGAACAATATAGCCCTCAAATTGAAACATTATTTCTCATACCCATCATAAACTTCCAGACCTATCTCCCGCATATTTTTTAAATCTTAATTAAAGGACTCAAGTATACGTCGATATCATTCCCATGTTGTTTGAGTCCAATAATTAACAAAGACAACATCATAAACTTACGCTTCATACATTACCATGGAGGTAGATTATAAATCAATAAAATCACAGGCCATGTGCTGTGTGAGATGCTTTGAAGACCATGTGGATTTGTTCCATCAATAGAAAGTGCAAATCGTAGATTTCTTGACTCTCTCCTGAAATCAGGATATTCGTGATCAATTTTTTCCCTTTGTGGAGAATCTGCAGGGTGTCGAAACTTTCCATCTCTAATTCTTTCATCTGTATGTCATGTCAAGTATTTTGAATCTTCTTCACTACGATAGATGCGCCTAAATCTTGGTATTATAGGAAAATACCACACGACTTTTGCTAGAGTAGACTATTTCTTCTTATATCGAGAGACATTGCATTTTGGACACGCATTTAGTCATTCATATTTGTTTCAAAATGAAATTCAATTGTTAGGACACACATGAATCCTGTCGTAACTTCTGCCGAGAAAGAAAAAAATTCATTTAGCCTCGTAGGTTCGACTGGGAAGTTAATTATCATATGGCAACATATCTTTCAGGAGTGTTAATAATTATGTGAAGCTTTTATCAGACCATCCATTAATCACTTTTAGGTTGTACAACTTTAATATCGCTGACAGTCTTTTGAATTTAGTACAACTTTTATATAATGGTTTCTCTTCATCACTCAACAAACTCTCAAATATTTTAGGACATTCCCAAAGATTTTTTTCAACTGCTTTTGCAATCTCCTCAACTCGGTCCCACTCATATATATCTGTGTCGAAATCATTTGAAACAAATGTCAAACCATTCTCAAAATTAGTGTTCCCTTTTTTTTTTCTCACCATGTCTTATCCAACATGTATAGCTTTGATCAATTCCATACCATACTAAATATCATTCAAATTGACTTGCTCTAACGCGTTTTCCAAAACAACATTTTAAATAAGGAAAAATGATTCGATTTGGGTCTTTTGCATTCTTCACTGCAAACTCGACAAACTCCTTCAGTCAATTTTCATACTCTTTTGACAATCGATTGGAAGACATCCATTTTCAGTCCATTTTATTTGACCTATATGAATGCAGTGTTACAAAAATGATAAGCTATTGATAACATTATACCAATCTATAGTCTAATATTCGAAAATGGAAACCAAGGTCCAAGGTGATGCATACAAGTCTGATTTCAAAACCAAACAGATCGAACAAATTTAAAAAAAAGAACTAACTTTATATGAATTATCAGGTAACAATTTATTTGATTTATGAGGTAATAATATGTATGATTTATCAAGGTTATGTCATTTACTATCAGGTAACATTTTATATGATTTATTAGGTAATAATTTATCACTTTTAGTAACAACAACAAACTAATAAATACAGTACCTTAGACAACAATCACTCAATAGAAATTGGTGCACAGTAGAGGACCAGTAGAGGAGGTTCCACACAGTAGAGGAGAGGAGGTTTCGTAGGGTTTGGGAGAAAACGTATTAAATATGTTTTTATTTATTTAGAGAGAATGATTTTTATTAAATACGCATCATTTTACAACTCTTATATAAAAAAAACACTGTAAAAGACCCTGCAATTGTGTGAAAGCGCTATATTTTACAGCGCTTATATACAAAGCGCTCTAAAACCGCTGTAAATATTATGTGAGAGCACTATATTTTACGACACTCGTATCAAAAGCGATGTAAACATTATGTGAAAGCGCTATGTGACCCTACAACTGCGCTTTCAACAAAAATGCTATAAATATTATGACTCTGTATGACCTACGACAGCGTTTTTGCAAAAGCGTTTGTCAGAAAAGCGTTGTTGTATCATCCGTTTATTTTAAAATATTATACAACAGCGCTTTTTAAAAACAAAAATCCGCTATAAAAGACTAATTTTAGCGCAGTGAATGTTTGTACAGTTGTAAGAAAATTTTCTTGTGTAGCAATTGGATTTGCATTTTTTTGCATCTTTACACTGCCACCACGACCAATATCATGAACCCAAATTTTCTCATTGTATAGATTCATTTCTAGGAACGGAGCAGTACCATTCGCACAGGTCTCGTGATTTTTCCTCATTTTTTTTATCCACAAGAAGGCAAAAAATCAACAGCAATCAAATTAAACTTAAAAAGGTAATGTACATAATCATAAAATTTGTGGAAAACGAAGAATTATAGAAATATAAATTTAATCAAGGAAAAATCTCAACATAGGTATATATAATATTAACTACTTAAAAATATCAAATATATGTAATTCCAGGAAATTAAACAGGTTTAGAGGAATTAATTAAAAATAAATAAGGTATTTTATACCATTTGAAAAGAAAAGTAAGGAAACAAATATTATATCTAGCACGAAAACAAAAAGTAAGGAAACAATACATTTCTCTTCTTTTATTGTTCATATTATTATATCTAGCATGAAAAGAAAAAGAAAATTAAGAATAGGTAACACATCTTAATTTAATTATAGTTATGTTAGTCATAGCCTTTATCAAAATGACGACAAAAGTAATATATGCCATATCACGATAAAACTTTGTCAAAAACACATTGCCATATATATTACCATAAAATATAATATAATGTAGAGCAATACCATTTTATACTAAAAGTTTCTCAAAAGCTTAGCCATATATAAGATGTTCACATAGAACAATAATTATGAAACATATATGTAATATTATTTCAGTTGTCAGTGTTTCGTGTTGATAAGTTATTAGAAATAAATTAGAAGAGTAATGACTAACATAATAAATGAGAATTTTGTAATTAATACATCTATGTCTATTGAGATTAACAGAAAACTAACTATTGGACATTCACCATTAACACTTAATTAATAATATTCATAACATAACTTATTTAAAATATAAATGCAATTCTCTACTATAAAAAAATATTGATAATTCACTCCAAAATATTGCAATTAGTTAGTAACACGAGGAAAAACAATAATCATATTTTAACTCCATATATATAAATCTCGGTTTACATTATTTCAATTGCCGTTATCAAAACAAAGGTAAAATTGAGAAGTACTGTTTACAGCAATTAATTTGATACTTTTCCAAGGATAACATATATTATACAAACCACTATCCTTATTATACAAACAACCACATTCATTCACTATTTTCCATTTACATGTTTTGTACCTATCTATATCTCGTTTTTCATCGTAAATATCAAGATAATGACGATATTGATTTTCAGGCCATGTAAAACTACAAAAAAATAATGTATTCTGAAATATTGTAAATTTTGGCCTGAATGAAAATTGGTAACTTTGTGCATAACCGAGTGTGTGAAATCCAAGATCATTTTCTTTGGATTTGCAATGAAGAGTCATTGTGGGAGTTGGAGGTACAGCCAATCCATTACTAATTATAACGGTTACTGTAACATAAATATCTGTATTATTAATATTCTCTCTAGCCTCACATGGATGTATAACAATTAACAATAGTGATAATTTTAATGTAATATTAATTAAATTGGGACCTGCCATTGCTAGATATGCACAATGCCAATAAGCCTTACATCTATCTTAATTTATACTAGTACACCATTAAACTGCCACTACGCCAAAAATGACATTTAACAGCGCCCCTTTTACAACCCTTGCTAAACACAAGCGCTGTTGTAAATATATTTGAATAATAACAGAGCCTTTTACAACGCTTTTATTGACAAGCGCTGTAAAACAAGCGCTGTTGTAGGTCATATAACGTTTGCGCATAATGTTATAAGGCTTTTACAGCGCTTTTCAAAAAAGCGCTTTCATGTATGATTTTACAGCACTTTTTTCACAAGCGCGGTAAAATACGTGCGCTTTAAAATAATTGAACCACCTATTACAACACTTTTTTCACAAGCGCTGTAAAATACAAGCTCTTTCATTGAATTTAACTACCTATTACAGCGCTTTTACTACAAGCGCTGTAAAATACATAAATTTCAAATAATTATATACGTTGGGAACCCTCATATCCTCTACATCTTTCATCACCTCTACTCTGGGAACCCTCATATGCCGCCATCTACGTTGTGTCAGGTATTTTTTTTTAACTAGATTTTTTTATCAAATTAAAAATTCATACCACATGATCTGTGTTCTGTTTTGAAATTGTTATATATATATATATATATATATATATATATATATATATATATATATATATATATATATATATATATATATATATATATATATTAAATCTCTTCTACTAGTCAAAAACTCATACCACATGATCTGTTCTGTTTTTGAAATTGTTAGTTGATATTGGTTTCTTTTTGAAACTTGTTGATATGTTTTGAAAGCTTATTATTTTTGTAACTGCATTTATATAGGTGGTATAATATGGATAGGAAATGGATGTCAACCAATCGATTGTCAAAAGAGTATGAAATTGGAGCGAAGGAGTTTGTTGAGTTTGCAGTGAAGAATGCAAAAGATCCAAATAGAGTAGTTTGTCCTTGTTTAAAATGTTGTTTTGGAAAACGTGTTAGAGAAGATGAATTAGAAGGACATCTAGTATGTAATGGAATTGATCAAAGCTACACATGTTGGATAAGACATGGTGAGAAAAAAAAAGGAAACATTAATTTTGAGAATAGTTCGACATATGCTTCAACTGACTTCGATACATATACATATGAGCTGGACCGAGTTGATGAGATCGCAAAAGCAGTTGAAGAAGATCTTCGAGATTGTCCTAAAATGTTTGAAAGTTTGTTGAGTGATGCAGAGAAAGAATTATATAATGGTTGTACTAAATTCACAAGACTGTCGGTGATATTAAAGTTGTACAACTTAAAAGCGAGTAATGGATGGTCTGATAAAAGCTTTACAGAATTATTAACACTCATAAAAGATATGTTGCCAGATGATAATGAACTTCCCAGTTGAACCTACGAGGCTAAACGAATTTTGTGTTCTATTGGCATGAGTTATGAAAGGATTCATGCGTGTCCTAACGATTGCATTTTATTTCGAAATGAATATGATCTACTTAAGGCGTGTCTGAAATGCAATGTCTCTCGATATAAGAAGAAAGAATCTACTCCAGCAAAAGTCGTGTGGTATTTTCCTATAATACCAAGATTTAGGCGCATGTATCGCAGTGAAGAAGATTCAAGACACTTGACATGGCATGCAGATGAAAGAATTAGAGATGGAATGTTTCGACACCCTGCAGATTCCCCACAATGGGCAAAAATTGATCACGAGTATCTTGAATTCGGGATAGAGTCAAGAAATCTAAGACTTGCATTTTCTACTGATGGAATGAATCCACATGGTCTTCAAAGCATCTCACACAGCACGTGGCCTGTGATTTTGGTAATATATAACCTACCTCCATGGTTATGTATGAAGCGTAAGTTTATGATGTTGTCTCTGTTAATTTCTGGACCCAAACAACCGGGGAATGATATCGACGTATACTTGACTCCTCTAATCGAAGATTTAAAACGTATGTGGGAGACAAGTGTGGAAGTTTATGATGGGTATAAGAAAGAATGTTTCAATTTGAGGGCTATGTTGTTCGGCACAATTAATTATTTTCCAGCATATGGTAATTTATCAGGATATAGCATTAAAGGTCAGTGTGCATGTCCTCTATGTGAAGAGAGTACAAATTGGATGCAGTTGAAACATTGTAAGAAGAATGTGTTTCTTGGACATCGTAGATTTTTATCTTATAGTCATCAGTATCGTTGGTGGAGAAATGCATTTAATGGAAAATCAGAGGAAGGTAAAGCTCCTTTACCAACGACTGGATATCAAATACTTGAAAAAGTACAAGGTTTGACCAATAAATTTGGCAAACCTTTTGCGGGAGAGCTGGTCAAAACTGGGTGAAAGAAAAAGTCAATTTTCTTTGAATTGCTATATTGGAAGTCATTGTATATAAGACATTTCCTCGATGTGATGCATATTGAAAAAAATGTATTTGATAGTGTTATTGGTACGTTACTCAATGTTCCAGGAAAGTCTAAAGATGGCATCAACGCAAGATTGGACTTGGTCGATATGGGAATAAGAAATGAATTGGCTCAAATAAAGAAAGGAAATCGCACATATCTACCTCCAGCCGCTCATACTCTATCTAGAAAGGAAAAAATTGTTTTATGTAAATTTCTACACGAAGTTAAAGTTCCAGAAGGATACTCTTCGAACATTAGAAATTTGGTTTGTATGAAAGACCTCAAGTTAAAAGGTTTGAAGACCCATGAATGTCATATTCTAATGGAGCATTTGCTACCAATAGGTATACGTTCCATTTTACCTGAAAATGTTCGACTAGCATTAACTAGATTATGTTTCTTCTTCAGGGAAATTTGTAGTAAAGTGATCGACCCTCAGAAATTACCAACATTGCAGAGGGAAATTGTTGTTACTTTGTGTGAGCTTGAAATGTATTTCCCACCATCATTTTTTGATATAATGGTTCACCTTACTGTTCATCTGGTTAAGGAGACACAACTTTGTGGGCCAGCTTATATGAGATGGATGTATCCAATAGAACGATATATGAAAATATTAAAAGGGTACGTAAAAAGTAGAAGTCGACCAAAAGGTTGTATTGCTGAACGATACATTGTTGAAGAGGCTGCTGAATTTTGTACTGAATATCTGTCCAATGTTGAATCCATAGGGCTTACCATGTCTCGTCATTCGGGAAGACTATCAGGAGAAGGGATAATTGGAAGGAGACTACTGACTATATCAACGACATAATTGGAGCAGGCACAATTGTATGTTCTGCACAATGATGATGAGGTTCAACCATATGTTACAATACACATGGATCAGTTATCTCGTTTGAACATGAATAGGAATCAAAATTGGATAACTCGAGAGCACAATTGAAGTTTTATAACATGGTTAAAAAATCACATAAAATCAAAATTTGATTTAGACCCCAGATCAATTTCACAGAGATTGAGGTGGCTAGCAAATGGTCCGAGCTTACATGTCTTTTCTTACACTGGTTATGTTATTAACGACTACACATTTTATACCAAAGAACAAGATGATCAGACCACTATGCAAAATAGTGGAGTCACTCTCGTAGCTGAAGCGATGCATGTCTCAAGTGCAAAAGACAAAAACCCAATATATGAAAATCTATCATATTTTGGGGTTATCGAGCGCATATGGGAGTTAGACTACACAATGTTTCGTGTTCCCATATTTGGTTGCAAGTGGGTCGATAATAATAACGGCGTTCGGATTGATGAGTCAGGATTCTTGCTTGTTGATTTTAATAGGGTTGGATACAAAGACGAGCCTTTTATTTTAGCGTCGCAAGCTCAACAAGTGTTTTATGTCACTGATCCTTCTGATGATAAATGGTATGTTGTCCTATCGACCAATAAAATAAGTGATGATAACAATAATGATGAAGATGTTGGTAATGATCTTTTATTTGCAACATCACAACAACCACATGAAATTGATTCAATTGATGATGGTTTATATCTTAGAGATGATCATGATGAGGGAATTTGGATTAATCCATCGTTTCGTATTGTAAATGGACAAACAAATGTGAATCCCACCAGGAAAAGAAGAAGGGCATCTTAATGTACATGCATGTAATCTGAATTATTGTGATAAATATGCATGTAATCTGAATGGAGTGTTTTATAATAAGTTCTGATTAATTTATTTTCTAATTTATTTTCTGCTTATATTTAGCTTGATTTGAGTGTTTTATAATAAGTTCATGTAACAATTAATGAGTGTTTTATATTTAGCTTGATTTACATCAACTGAACTGAGTATTTACATGAACTGAATATAAATTAGTCTCTTTTGCTTCTACTGCTACTGGTTATGATAATGCCACCTATATAATGTAAATTAAGTGCCATCAAAAGGAACATATATGAGTTACTGGGTTACAGTCATCCAATATTGAACCCAAATAAAACAAACACAAAAATAACATAATGAGGCCTTTTACAGCGCTTTATTTAAAAAGCGCTGTAAAATGCCCTTTTAAAAATAAAATAAAGGGCCTTTTACAGCGCTTACATTAACAAGCGCTGTAAAAGGCCCTTTTAAAAATAAAATAGAGATACATTTTACAGCGCTTACATTAAAAAGCGCTGTAAAAGTCTCTTGTAAAAGAACCTTTTAAAAGCGCTTACATTTACGAAGTTCACTTAATTCAGATTCGAACCGAGGCCTTCCAAGTGTGGACATTTTAAAAATAAAATAAAGAGACATTTTACAGCACTTTTTATAAAAAGCGCTGTAAAAGGCTTTAAAAATTACATTCATCAGACACCTAACAGGACCTTATCTAACAGGATTTTCTTCAAACACCTTGTACGCATTTTTCGCAAAAACACATTGTTAACAAAAACATCATACTCAATCAAAAGAGATAAAAAGGGTGTTAAACCTGAAGACCAAGTTTCAATTTAAGAATGAAAGGAAATGTAAAGAGATAAAAAGGGCGATTGATAAAAAGGGAATGTAAAGGGAGTAAGCTTTGATGTTTGTGAAGAAGATGCATAAAAGGAGAAGAGTTTGGTGAAGAGGAAGAGTTTAAAAAATAACATAACAAAACACAAAAATAACATAAAAAAACAATAAGACTGTAAAAAAAACATTCATATAACATAATAAAACAAGGAGGTCTATTACAGCGCTTATTTGAACAAGTGTTGTAAAAGGCTTTAAAAAAACATTATATAACATTCTAAATCAATGAGGTCTTTTACAGCGCTTATTTGGAAAAGCGCTGTAAAAGAGCCTTTTAAAAAATTAAATAAGGACGCCTTTTAGAGCGCTTTTTTAACAAGCGCTGTAAAAGGCCTAATCCTTTTAGAGCACTTTTCAAACAAGCGCTGTAAAAGGCTTATAAAAAAGCGCTGTAAAAGGGTTTATAACAGTAACCTCTTCAGTTTCCTCTTCATTACGTAAACTACACTATCATCTCAACCTTCATCGTTCTTCTCTTCATTTGTAAACCCTATAATCTCGTCCATTACGAACTGTATTTCCATGATCATCTCCTTCATTTCGAACCTTATTTCCATCCAAGATCATTTCGAACCTTATATTTTCATTGAAATACGTAACCCTCATTACGTGATTCTTCAAACCGTTTTTCTGTGAACCTTATTTCTGTGAACTTTCTGCTTTCTCTCTTTTCTTCGCATTTCATCTTTCTTCGAACCATTATTCAGGTATTGATGTTATTAATTTTTTGTAATCATTAAAATGCATGTTGAGCTTGTTTAAAATATATATACTGATACATGTTGAGCTTGTTTAGAATAATGCATGATGCATGTTGAGCTTGTTGATGTTATACTAAACTGCATGTTGAACTTGTTGTAGTTAAATGGATACAAACAGAGATTTAGAATGTCAAAATGAAGAAGTTGGCACCAGTAAGGCTTATGAAAATGAAGTCAAACGTGGTGCAACTATAATGCAAAATGTGATTAAAGCAAGGAGCAATGGCACCAAGTTTGAGGTTATACTATACTATATTCTGTTTGCTATGTATTTTTTTAGCTTTAGTTAATAGCATGTACTTACTATATGAGTTTATTAGGTTGGCTGGAATGAAAGTGGTTAGCCAATTGACCCCAACAACTCAATTTTTGAAAGCGCTGTAAAAGGCAAATTTTGGCGTAGTGTACTCAACCTAACACCGTTTTTATTTTTTTTTATAAGTTTCATAATTTTATTTGCAACTTAACTATTTAAGAGTTAATTTTATATAATATGATTTATCGACCTTTTTTATCCTATGTTTCATAACGGACGTTGAAGTGTATAATAGAGGAAAATATTCAGAAAAAATAGAGAAAAATGTTAAAATAATTATATTGTGAAATAGAAATTAAAGTAAGATAAAAATATTTATTTGTTACTCAACTTATTTATCAAATTTTTCTTGACATCTTACGAGATAGAGATGGTAAAATCAATTTTAATAAATTAATTAAATAATTACATTGTATAACATGCATTTTTAAATATGTAACTTTCGATAACATATTGTTTCTTTTCAAAACAATCAATAAATTAATAAAACAATTACATTGTGTGACATTTTTAAATATGTAACATTCCATAAAATATTTAATATTGTTTTACACAATAAATTCTTCATATTGTAACTGAAATTTACAATACTGTAAGTCCAATTTTTTCGTTGTAATTTAATAACATTTTTAAAAAATATTTTAAAAAATAAAAATAATTAAATAACGGTTAATTTTGAAAATCATTAGTGAAAATAAACTAATAATTGATTTCTAATTTAAATTTATAACTGTGTAACTGATTTGTGGATATTCATTTAGTTTGAAATTTTTTGTTAAACGTGTACAAACTTTTTAGTATCCTTAATTTGTATTTTATGTGATCATCGTTAACATAAATTTTATAAGTATAATTCGTCCTAAACTCACTTTATTTATTCTACTGCACTTCTTTATATTCAAATTAAGAATTCAAAATTGTATCTTGTCTTAATAATATTTTCTAGCTTGATATTAGATAAAATGGATGCATGTTTAATATTGTTGGAACAAGTTGTATAATTGAGAGAAATTGAAATTGAGAAGAAAAGAGAAGAAAAACAGAAAGTTCTAAAAACGAAGATTAATTATCAATCTTGAAAGTTCTGGAGAACGTTCTTGTTTAAGGAATCAGTTGCAACAAACTTAACCACCTTCTAACTATATTCTAACTTATAACCATATTCTAACTAATTAATTACAAGTCAATTTGAATTACATTTAACATGCTCCATAATTCAAAATGATTCAATTAGTTGTTAATCCAAGTTTGTTCCTCAACTCTTAGAATTTCACTCTCTTCAAGCTTTTAGTTAAGATGTCAGCCTTTTGATTATTTGTATTGCAGTGTTCCAGCTTTATCTGGCCCTTTATTACTTGATCCCTTAGGAAATGAAATCTCTTTTCTATGTGCTTGCTTCTTCCATGAACACTAGGATGTCTTGCTAGGTCTATAGCTGATTTATTATCTATCTTCATCTTCACTGCATCATTGCTTCTCAATCCCAGTTATGTCATTAACTCTGCCAACAACATAGCTTGACATGCTCCCATAGATGCAGCCACATATTTAGCTTCACATGTGGACAATGCTACTATGCTTTGCTTCCTTGAACACCATGAGATTGGTGAGTTATTGATTGTAAATACATAGCCCGTGGTACTCTTTATATCATCCATATCTCCACACCAATCAACATCAGTGAAGCCAATAAGTTCAGCTTCATCTTCATTCAGTTTTGTGGAATACAACAGCCTAAGCTCAATGGTCTCCTTTATGTATCCCAAGATCAATTTTGCTGCCATGTAGTGTGATGTCCCAGCCTTCTCCATGTACCTACTAATCATCCCAACATTATATGAGATATTTGGCCTAGTGTTGCACAAGTACATCAGGGATCCTACAATTTGCTTGAAGGTTGTAGGATCAATCAACTCATCACTGCCTTCTTTGGACAACACCAACTTTGATTCTAATGGGGTGCTACTTCTATTGAATTCTTACATTTTAAACTTTTTTAATACATCACTTACATACCTTTTTGATGCTTAAAAATTCCATTTTTTCTGGTTTTAAACTCAATACCAAGGAAATATGCCAACATGCCCAAATCAGTCATCTCAAATTCCTTCTCCATTCTGATTTGGAAATCTTTGATTTTCACTTCATCACTTCCAATCAGCAGCAAATCATCAACATGAAGGCATATCCGCAATATAGGTGTTGCTGCGCCCTTCTTGACATAAACTCCATGCTCATTGCACACTTTTCGAATTGATGCTCTATTGGGAATCTGTCAATCCTCTTGTTCCAAGCCCTAGGAGCTTGCTTCAGGCCATATAAGGCTTTCTTCAATTTGTACACATGATCTTATTTCCCTGTGTTCACATATCTAGGTGACTGCTTCCAATATACTTCCTCATGTAGTGGTCCATTGAGGAAGGCTAATTTAACATTCAACTGATGCATAGACCAACCTTTGTAGCTAGTGTAAAAACCCGTTTATTTTTTTTTTAAAACGGAAATCGAATTTTAGAAAATAGGAAGAAATAAAGAAGGAAATACTTTTGGATAAATATTTAAGTCGTAACATAACGACAAAGTCAACAAATATTTTCAAGCAGCGGAATAGTTTTTGAAATAAAAGTCCAAAGTATTCAAACATCAAAATACACCGCAGCTATGAGGCCTATCAGATATAGCTCATACCCCTGGGGTATTTTCGACAGACCTGTACAAAAGCACTACCCCAAGAATTTTAACTCCCCCCACGTCACATCAAAAAGTGGTACACAGACCCATCAAAATAAAAGTCTAGCTGACAATATTGGTATAGGTACAGTCTTCCAACATACAATAAATCCATCCACAAAAGAAAGACCTCTAGTCCCTATACAACCGTCTAATTTGATCATACTACAAAAAGACTATACAACCAGGGTGATCTCCACGCGCTCCAGCCTGGTGTGTCCAACCTACCTTCCCATCTACAGGGTACTAACCAGTGGGAAAATCATGGTTCGCATTTGAGGGCAAAGCCCAAATTTCCACAAAAATTTTAAAGGGTCACCAACCGAAATTAACAAATAACACATAACATTTAAATTTCAAATGCATAAAATGGCCTTTCAACTTAGCATGCACCTTGAAAGGGTATCCATATGTTAAACATGCATAATCAAAGTTTAAAAATGGAGTTTTAAATAAAACTGCACTGTCGTATTCGAATAAAGCATCTCTGTATTCGAATACAAGGATGTTTCATAAGTCAGTAGCAAAAACAGGATGCATGTATTCCACAACAAACTCAATGTATTCGACTTAATAGTTGTGTCATAATTCAGTAGACAAATTAGAACATCTGTATTCGACTACAAGCCTCTTGTATTCGAATACAACATCAGAAAACAATAGAAAACAACAAATATCAGCTTTTAAAGAGGTTTCGCAATCCATCAACACTTCCATACAAATCCAAAGAATCACACTTAGGAATTATGGCATAATCACAACGACAACTAGAGTTTCAAAAAGGTTTCACAATCAATAAACACTTACACACAAATTCAAACCAATCACACTTAGCAATTATGGCACAAACACAACAACCACTTGTGTTTACACACACAATCATAACCTTGAATCAAACATGACTCGCATGCCAAGCACCCTAATGCAATGTGTATATGCCAAAATGCATGGACTTGGAATTCCAAACCAAAACCCTCCTCGAAGGGCTGTAAATCTTAATTGTACCGCCTATCACAGGCCGAAGTACTAAATTACCGAGGTGACACCTATCATGGGTCAGCACGATTTACTAAAAACGTAAATTGTAAATGTACCGCCTATCACAGGCCGAAGTACTATTTACCGAGGTGCACCTATCACGGGTCAGCACGATTTACCAAAAATGTGCAGTCTAACGCGGACCTTACACGAAGCGACAATCCCTGCAAGGATAAGATGAACCAACAAATCATATGGCATCATCTCGTGGCCCATCCAGTCACCACTGTCACCATGGCCCATTTGATCGCCATGTACAATGAAATGCATGAGCATACTCTGACTCTATCCACGACAATCATTAAGTAAATACAGATATTAAAAGATTCCCGATTTTTAATACTTATTTAACTTTAACGATTTTGAAATTCCACACAAAGCATACTCAAACATTTATTTTCCACCATACACATCAAATTTAATCCATAATTTACATTAAATTTGATCAATTCAAAAACGACAAAATCCACAACTAGTTCAATCATCAATCACAACAAATATCCACAAACCTCAAACATAACACATGCCAAACTAATTTTCACAAACCACAACTCAAACACATCAAATTTCTTTTCCTCAACAACACACATAGAAGAATCAAATTCCTTTTCCATGAAAACACTCATCAATTTCACCAAAAACTAAACTCCAAACTTTCACCCATAAAAGCATTAAATTCATTTTCCCAAATCTACGCTTCAAACCCAACAAATTTATTTTCCACACAACCACAAATAAGTCCCTAAATGCAAACTAAAAGTTTAGAAGGAGCCCTTACCTTAACGTTAGCTTTAACGAGCGATTACGGTTCAACGAGTAATTCTAATAAAATCTGTGCTCGCGACGTTGCTTCCAAAGTTAGTTTCCCTTCTATATCGTAGAATGGAGGTGAGCAAGTTTCTCTTCTATCTTCGTGAAATAAAGTTTAGATCTAGAAGAAACGTGAGGGGTTGTCTTGGGTTTCTTTTCTATCTTACCCACCAAGCCTTGGGTTTCTTTTCTTGAAGCAAAAGAAAGCAAAGAAAGCAAAAGAGGAAGGAGAAGAAAGAAAGCTTCGCGAGGCAGGGGAACTGTTTGGTTTTCTTCCTCTGTTTCCTTTTATTCCTTTTCTTTCTTCTTTCTAACATATATAATAATATTTATACATATGCATATATATATATATATATATATATATATATATATATATATATATTTATATTATACTTAAAACTCACCCAAACAAATATCTAACAACTCTTACACACATCACTTCACTCACATCACAAACTATTTAGATAAAAATATATACTTTCGTCGCAACTCAATTGACATATAAATTTTCATCAACGAGTGATATTTTTAACAAAACTGTCCGGTATTAAATTCTTCGCAACGTAAATAAATTATTCTTCGACAAATAATTTAAAATGGGTCCCATAAAGATATTTTTGGTATTAAACTCACAAAATACCAAAAATTGGCCTAAAAGCCTAAGAAATTCAACATAAAATACCCTAAAATTGTATAATTTAGGATTTAAATTTAAGGGTCTTACATTACTACCCTCCAAAAAGAAGTTTCGTCCTCGAAACTTAAAGTAAGAGTAATAACTGCACCCGGTTTGCACTCATCTCAACATACACCATAGAACTTGCTTTGTCATGTTTTAGTGAAGAAAGTGTCGTCTATCCTTTTTCAAAGATACTTAATAACTATACACACTACCATAGCCGGTAAGGCTCGTCTGTTCCATTCAACATGATTTTGTCTACTATCAACAAGAGATTAAGGATGATCAGATCCTCAATTTATTAATAAATAGTCAACAACCATGATGGTGGCTTAGAGTATCTTAACCGAACTGCAATAGTGCTCTTTTCGACTTGCACTTAAGGTTATTCTAATGCCCAAGCGGTCCAATAATCTTCTCAACATCCACTGAGTTTCCCTTATTTTCCTATAACTTTAATCCTATTGACGAAGTATAGTCGCCTATAGATATGTCACATAGCCTCATATACATCCACTTGGTACGAAACATCCATTTGGTACTAAACTGAAATACTGAGTATGACACCAACACACTGAGCACGAAACAATCACAACCGCCGAGAACTCCTAAATTTCTCCATTGTCCATAAATCGTCGATTTTCTTTAGTTGAACAATTACACCAAACCACAATGTACACCTCAAAATGTTGGTCTAATTATAACTCTAATAGTTTCATTCCCACATCTGCTTGGTGATCGAAGCTTCCTCAAATATTTTCGATAACATGCCAAAACTATACTACTTATGATACACAAACTTCCTTCCAGATTAGTACTTCATTTCAAGAGTCAAGTCTCCAAGCTTCTTCAGGTGTCCTTGTGCCCAGTCTCTTGGTTGGACAATTATTAAAAATGTATATTGCATTTGATACTGCTTCCCCACAAAACCTATGAGGCATGTTCTTCCCTTTCAACATGCTCTTGGCCATCTTGACTATAGTTATGTTTTTCCTTTTAGTAGTGCAATTATGTTGGGGTGTGTATGGTGCAGTAACTTCATGCAATATCCCTTGTTTTTCACACAAAAAATGGAATTCACGAGAATTATATTCTCCTCCTCGATCAGTCCTGATGATTTTCATACTAAAACCACTTTATTTTTCAGCCATGCTTTTTAATTTTATAAGTATCTCAAGCACTTCATTCTCTCTTTTGATTAGATATATCCATATTTTCTTTGTAAAATCATCAATGATTGATACACAATAGTAATTACCTCCTATTGACATTTCTTCAAATGGACCACATACATAAAAAAAAATTACCTCCATCATTCTTGAGGATCTAGTTGGTAATTCTAATTTAAATGAATTCCTATGCTGCTTGGCTTGACAACATTCTTCACATATTTCATTTGACACTTGAATTTCCGGAATTCCTATAACCATATTACTGCTATGCATCATTTGAAGACTCCTAAAATTCAGATGTCCAAACCTCTGGTACCACAACCATTCTTCCCTCCTGATGTAGATACCTTTGAGATCCTTTCAATAATTGGAATCCACACTTTGTTGGTTGTAAAATAATGCATTGCAATCTTTGAAAGTTGTTTGTTGTCTTTATGTTGGATTCACACCAAGTTGTTCATAGCCATCTTGAACAATCTCAAACACTTCTTGAGCTCCCAAAAATGATCTCATTGATGTAGACCACCTCTCCCAATTCTTCCCATCTAGAATTGGCAAATTCGATAGGAAGCCTCCTCCATTCATGTCTTCTTTCTTTTCGTTCACTCACACTTGTGTTTAACTATTTTGATTACCCCTCACACTTGCACTCGTGTTTCCCAAGGTCTAGAACCCAAGCTCTTGATGCCAATTGTTGGAACAGGTTGTATAATTGAGAGGAATTGAAATTGAGAAGAAAAGAGAAGAAAAATAAAAAGTTCTAAATACAAAGATTGACTATCAATCTTGACAGTTCTGGAGAACATTCTTGTTTTGCATTATTAACTGTTCTTGGTTTTGAAGGCTTTTATAGAAACAGTTTTCTAGTGAATCAGTTGCAACAAACTTATCCACCTTCTAATTATATTCTAACTTCTAACTTCTAACCATATTCTAACTAACTAATTACAAGTCAATTTGAATTACATTTAACAAATATAAACAATTATTAATATCAATTATGCATCTTTAACACTATGGTTCCATTAATAGCTTTGTTCTTATTCTTGTATTGATGGTCCACAACAATGAATACTATACTCAATTAGTATTATGAATAACGAATATGTTTGAAAAAGAATAACAAATGCAACCAGTATCTACTCCCCTCATTCAGAAGACTTTAATTCACTAATTCAACAACTTGAATTACAAAGCACCTGACCCTCCAAGGCAGTCTTCTCAAACAACCTGACAACCCCAAACTTTTGAGGAACTAACCACATATTTTCTACAATTCAAGTTTTCTCCTAATAACCTTACAAACCCAGATTCAAAAAGGAACTAAACAACTACCGGTTTGGATATAAAAGATTGGAACTTTAAGTGTTTGCTTTTAACAATGCTGATAATAATAATAATAACTCTCACGCACTAACAAAAAAACAATTAAAAAGTATTTCTAACTTGAAAAAGTGTTTCTCTCTTTAAACACTAAGATAAAATTGAAATTTTGAGCTTATGAGTTCTTCTACTCTTTTCTTATTTTCGATGATCTTCTTCTTCAACCTTAAGTATCTATTTATAGATTAAATTAAGGCTTCAATGATCCTAGCTTCATTCCTAGCTTAGTCATCAATGATCTAATTCCTAGCTTAGTCATCAATGATCTAATTCAAAAATAATTCTGAATAAGATGTTGTTTTATAATATGTTTGTTAGCCAATTCTTTATTTCTGAATCCAATCAGAGAAGTTTTTCTAGATTTATTCTAAATGTATTTTGTTCTGATTGAGTTTATAAATTCTTCGGATTGATTATGTTCATATTTGTTTCATATTGAGTTTATAAATACTTCAGATGAATTTTGTTCGTATTTTGTTCATATAGAGTCTATAAATTATTTATATTGATACTATTCATACTTTATTGTTGATAAATCTTGATCAAAATCTTCTCCAAATCTTGATCTTATCTTCAATTATAAATCAGAATCAAATGCTATTTTAGATTTTCTTCAATTATAAATCAAAATCAAATCTTATTTTAGATTTTCTTCAATTATAAATGTGAATCAAATCTTATTTTAGATTTTCTTCAATTATAAATCTTTTTTCATACTCTGTGAAGTTAAATATATTGTTATCATGAAATACTTTTGTTAATATCAAAACTCTAAGTTTAAAACCATCTTGACTCCAACAAAAGGATGGGGATTTGAATTGACTTTTAATTTCAAAATAAAATTCACGTTGATTTTAATTACCATTAGGTCAAACAACCATCAAATTAGATCATCGTTTATTTAAAGCCAACTTATTAGTTACATATACATCACTAATAAAATAAAATGAGGATTCTTTTAATATCTGCGTTTACTTAATGATTATCCTGAAAACCGTTAGAGTTAAATGAGTATTAAAAATGGGGATTCTTTTAATATCTGCATTTAATTAATGATTGTCGTGGATAGAGTCAGAGTATGCTCATGCAATTCATTGTACATGGCGACAATGGGCCATGGTGATAGTGGTGACCGGATGGGCCACGAGATGATTCCATTTGATTTGTTGGTTCATCTTATCCTTATGGGGATTATCGCGTCGTGCTGATCTACTAAAGATTGCACTCTAGAACATGTTGATCTATGAGCGATTGCACTATAGAAAAAAGTGTAAGGCCTGTAATACGCGACATTTTAGTAAATCGTGCGGGACTGTGATGGGTGGCACCTTGATAATTAGTATAAGGCTTATGATAGGTGATACAATTATGATATACGCCATTTCGAGGAGGGTTTTAATTGGAATTCCGAGTCCATGGATTTTGGCATATACACATTGCATTAGGGTGCTTGGCACGCGAGTCATGTTTGATTCAAGATTATGATTGAGTGTTTGAACTCAAGTGGTTGTTGTGGTTGTGCCATAATTGCTAAGTGTGAACGTTTTGGATTTGTGTGTTACTGCGATTGATCGTAAAACCTTTTCGAAACTCAAGTTGTAATTGTGATTGTGCTATAATTGCTAAGTGTGATTGATTGTAAAACCTTTTCAAAACTCAAGTTGTCATGGTGAATGTGCTATAATTGCTAAGTGTGATTGTTTGGATTTGTGTGTAAGTGTTGATTGAGTTCGAAACCTTTATAAAAGCTGATTTTTGTTGTTTTTCTACTATTTGCTTATGTGTATTCGAATACAGAAGGTTGTATTCGAATACAGACATCCATTTTTGCTGTTGATTTATGTATAGTCGAATACAGAAGGCTGTATTCAAATACAAACATGTTGTTTTTGCTGCTAACGTGTGCATTTAAAAACTTAAATGTTATGTGTTAATTGTTAATTTTGGTTGGTGACCCTTTTCAACTATTGTGGAAATCTGGGCTTTTGCCCTCAGATGAGAACCAGGATCTTCCCATCGGTTAGTACCCTATGGATGGAATGTAGTTGGACACACCTGACTGGAGCTGTGTTAGGAGGATCTTATGGGGCGCGTGAAGCTCATCCGAGATGTATAGTGTAACACCCCGAGTTTTAACTTGCTTCGTCATACCTCTGTGAAGAAATTGTCATCTATCCTTGTTCATAGATACTTAATAACTCTACACACTACCATAGCCAGTAAGGCTTGTCCGTTCCATTCAACATAATTTTGTCTACTATCAATAAGAGATTAAGGATGACTAGTCCCTCAATTTGTCAATAAATAGCCAACAACCATGATGGTGGCTTGGACTATCTTAACTGAATTGTAATAGCGGTCCCTGCAACTTGCACTTAAAATTATCCTAATGCACAAGCAATCGACAAACTTCTCAAAGTCCATTGAGTTTCCCGTATTTTCCTATAACTTTGCTCTTATCGACGAATTACAATCGTCCAAAACTATGTTACATAGCCTCATATACGTCCACTTGGTACGAATAATCCATTTGGTACCAAACTGAAACACTAAGTATCACACCAACACACTGAGCACAAAACCATCGATACAGCCGAGAACTCATAAATTTCTCTTTTGTCCACAAATCCTCGATTTCTTTAGTCGCACAACTACATCCAACCATAGTGTTCTTATCAGTCTGTTATTCCAATTATAACTAATAATTCCATCCCCATATCTACTTGGTGATCCAAGCTTCCTCAAATATTTTCGATAACCTGCTCAAAACTACATTACCTATGACACAAAAACTTCCTTCCAGTTTAGTACTTCATTTTACGAGTCACGTCTCCAACAAAAATCCAACTTGAATTCCATTCACTGATTAAGACCTACACTGGTCTTATGCCTAACACCTCAAATTCATGCTTCACTAGACAATTTCCTACTTACTTCGCAATTCTAGACAAACCCAAAAATAATTTTCCTACATTTACTGCCAACATTCATTTTGATACTTCTCAACATCGTCGTGTCCTTTCTTTGAAGCTCGATGATTATCTCTTTATTATTTCGAAATCATTACTTAGCTTACTCTTGTATGCCTTTCCCCAAAAATTGTTCTCTTCTTTGACAACCACAATTGGTACACACCATTGTGCGTGATATTCCAAAATTTCATCAAACCAAACTGGATTTTCTTTTGTCTTTCCACTTATTATTAAACTTCTCTTCCTTCGAAGAAGCTTATCATCCTGGTCATTGAGAATTCCTTCAACAATTTCAACCAAAATCTTAATTGCTCCTAAGTTTCACACTTCCTAGGAAATATTCTACATCTAAATATATCTAAAACCACTTTTCACCTCTACCGTCTTTCAACTGTCCATGTGGTCATTTTCTAGAGTCCTTTATTTTCTTAGCTCATCTGCCATTATACTTCGTCTTTCGTCATTATAATGATTTCAATAAATCAAGCCTTACTAGTACTCACCAAACTTTTCCATGTCATGTTCAATTCACCTACCAAACAAACATTTACCTCCTTTGATTGACGAACACAATAAAAACCCTCATGACATGCACTTAAGTAATGCCTTTATATCATTGGCATACCTTTATAATAATAATGTCTGAATTATAGGTGATATAATTCCTTTCCCGAATCTTTAATTGTCATAAGCTACATGTCTATGTGCTGCTCCAACAAATTTCTTGGCACATTTTCCAACAAATTTCTATGTGCAAATTTCTTGGCACAAGGAATAAGAATCCAGTGATTGAACCAAATATTGGAAAAGATTCTTATTCCTTCTCAACCTTCACTGAGATACAAACTGAAAGAATCCTAGCAATCAAACGTCCGAAAGAATTATTTGTCAAACATTCCCCATAAGCATTTCCTAAGAAATAATTATCTATGTAAGTATAGAAGTACGCCTAAGAGGGGGGGGGTGAATTAGGTGTTAGTAAATTTTCTTGTTTTTAGTGATATGATAGTTAAATTTTATGAGTTTAACAAAAGGCCTACTAATAATAAACTGTAGTAAGTAAATGGACACTTTAAGATTTATCCTGGTTCCCCTTATAACCAAGGGTACGTCCAGTCCTCTTGCACACCACAAGAGATTAATTTAATACTTGTCAGAAAATGTACAACTCCCACCCTGGGATTCTTGCTACAAACTTCTAACAATACTTCTAAGATAGCACACCACTATCTTAGATTAAGCTATCTTTTACAACTAATACAATAAGGTTTGAATAAGACTAAGGTGACGTATATTGATAAACAATCCAATAATAATTCAAGTACTTGAGAACCTTTTAGAATGATACAAAATGGAATGCAAGTACTTAGTAAAAATCAGATTTATGTTCTAAGTTGTTCAATGTTTTGATTCAAGGATTGTCTTTCGTTGATCTGAAGTTATGGGGTATTTATACTCCATAAACATCCCTTCAAATTCGTGGCCATTGATCCAGAGGTTTGATGAAAAATTACAATGTTCTAGAGCCATCCCAGATATGAAAAATTGTAATGTTTCCAGTTGTATTCGAATACAGTATATGTGTATTCGAATACACTTCTTTGTAACGTTAAAAAATATTCAAATTTTACATCTTGTATTCGAATACACATTGGTGTAGTCGAATACAGATTAGTGAAAATTAGCCACTGACTTAACTTGTATTCGACTACAGATGGGTGTAGTCGAATACACATATAGGAATTTTGGCCACTGACTTGAAGTGTATTCGACTACACATAATTGTAGTCGAATACAACATTTAAATTTTTGCCTCTAACTTAAGTTGTATTCGAATACAACATGGTGTATTCGAATACACTTATGTAATTAGTCAAAAATATGATTTTAAATGTTTTGTTAATGTTGTTTTGACTTTTGAAAATATGTTAAATGCATATGTAAATATGACTTGTTCTCATGTATTTGAACTATTGGTTTGTGTCATATACCTTTACATTTTATCATCTATTGTTTTGATTTTGAAGCTGATCATGAAGATATTTGATCTTCTTTTTGATCTTGTTGCATTATCCATAATCGGTGATTTTTGTCTTCATCAAAAACACGTAGTTTACATTCTCCCCCTTTTTGATTATGAAAAAATATTGTTTTTGTTGAGAGATTGTGTAGTTGGAATCGTTGCTCCCCCGTAATATATGCATACTCCCCCGTTGTATGTGATTATTTGAAAAATTGTTTTTGAGTACCTACAAGGTTTGAAATGCAACAACAATACTTAAATTTCTCCCTCTTTTGACATGATCAAAAAGAAGAAAAATATAGAAAAAGAGACATACAAATTGCGAGTATAATCATACTAATAACATAAACGACATACAAGGTAATAAAGATGATATCATAAGGAAAATGAAGTCATAACATCATAATAGTTAATACATAACACGTTGCAATAATACAAAATGCACCATAATCCAACAACAAATGAGTACATAAAACACATATCACAGTAGCACATAATCCAAACAACAAATCATCATCAGATGCAGTTTTCTCGCCATCCTCATCTTCTTGAGCAGCAGCATTTGGGGGTCCAGCATTGTCATCCTGTGCTGCATTAGATGGTTGACCATAATCACCTTTATGCACAAAAGCTTCAAGCTCCTCATTCCATATGATCCGCATGCTAGGCAAGACACCTAAATCCAACATATTTTCTTTGGTGGGTGTAAACATAACTTCATCAGAGAAGTCCACACCAAAGTGTTCCAAAATCCGAGACACTTCCTTTGCATATGGTAGTCCAATTGCCTCTCGAGATCCAAACTGTAAGACCCTTAATTTTAAATCCTAAATTATGCAATTTTAGGGTATTTAGTGTTAAATTGCTTAGGCTTTTAGCCCAGTTTTCGGTATTTAGTGAGTTAAATGCCAAAAATATACTTTTGGAAATTGGATTAAAATTATTTGTCGAAGAATAATTTGTTTAGGTTTACGAAGAATTCCATTCTGGAGAGTTTTGTTAAAAATATCTCGAGTTGCTAAAAATTGTATATGTCAATTGAGTTGCGACGATAGTAGATATTTTTAACAAAAAGTGGTTTGGAGAGGTTATGGGTAAAATGGTAATCTTAATAAATATCTACATATTTTGAGATATTTTTTAAAGTTATAATTAATATATATAATGAATATATGTTTGGAGGGAAAGGAAAAAGGAAGGAAAGGAAGAAAGAAAGGAAAAGAAAGAGAAGAAAAGTGAAGGAAAGAAAAGTGAAGGAAAGAAAAACAAAAGTGAGAAAATAGAAATTCTTCCTCTCTCTCCTTGTCTCGCGAGCTATCTTCCTCCTTCCTCCATTTTTAATATTCCTCTTTTGCTTTCTTTTCCTTATTTTGCTTCAAGAATAGAAACCTAAGGATTAGTGGGTAAGAAGGCAAGGATTTCTCAGCTTCATACTTCCTCTTTGATTTGAAAACGAACAAAAACGGTGTTAGGGATTTTCAAACCGTCAAACGAAAACCTTCACGTTTCGTCTAGATCTAAGCTTCGTTTCGCGAAGAGATAGAAGGGAAAGTTGCTCACCACCACCCTACGGTGCGGGTGAACCAACTTTGGAAGCGACGTCGCGAGCGAAGATTTTGCGGGATGTACTCGCGGTACCGTAAAGGCACGTTAAAGCTATCGTTAAGGTAAGGGCTCCTTCCAAACTTTTAGTTTGCATTTAGGGACTTATCTGTGGTTGTGTGGAAAAGAATTTTGTTACGGTTGAAGTATTGACTTGGGGGAAAATGAATTTAACTCATTATTGTATGATATTGAGGAAATGAGATTTGATGTGGTTGAGTGGAATGTTGTGATGATTTGTGTTCTTCGTATTTGACGTGTTCATAATTAATGCTTACGAAATTTGGTATGTGTACGGTTGGATTTTGTGGAGAAATGAATTGATGTGTTTTGGTGTGAATTGTGGATTGAATTTGTGAATATGTTTGAGTATGTTCTGTGTGGAATTTGAAAACCATTACGATTATTAAGAATGGGGAATCTCTTAATGTATACGTTTACTTAATGTTGTCGTCAAAACCATTAGAGTTAAACGAATATTAAAAATTCATTTATTATCTCTGTTTACTTAATGTTTGTTGTGAAAATCGTTTAAGTTAAATGAGTATTAAGAATGGGGAATCTCTTAATATCCTTGTTTACTTAATGTTTGCCGTGAAAACCATTAGAGTTAAACGAGTATTAAAAATGGGGAATCTTTTAATATCTCTGTTTACTTAATGTTTGCGGTGAAAATCGTTAGAGTTAAACGAGTATTAGAAATTGAGAATCTTTTAATATCTCTATTTACTTAACGATTGTTGTGAAAATTGTTAGAGTTAAATGAGTATTAAAAATGGGGAATATTTTAATATCTGCATTTGCTTAACGATTGTCGTGGATGGAGTCAGAGTATGCTCATGCATTTTCATTTTTTTTTAAATCATGCAAACCCGTGATAGGTGGCACCTTGATAAATAGTACTTTGGCATGTGATAGGCGGTATGTTTATGATTTACGTTTTTGTAAATTGTGCAGACCCGTGATAGGTGGCACCTTGTTAAATAGTACTTTGGCCCGTGATAGGCGGTACATTTACGATTTACAGTTTTTTGTAAATTGTGCAGACCCGTGATAGGTGGCACCTTGGTAAATAGTACTTTGGCCTGTGATATGCGGTACATTTACGATTTACATTTCTTTTTAGTAAACCGTGCAGACCCGTGATAGGTGGCACCTCGGTAAATGGTATGGGCCCGTGATAGGCAGTACGTTTATGGTTTACGCTTTTTAGTAAATCGTGCAGACCCGTGAAAGGTGGCACCTCAATAATTGGTACTTCGTCCCGCGATAGGCGGTACAATTATGATTTACGGCCCTTCGAGGAAGGTTTTGGTTTGGAATTCCGAGTCCATGCATTTTGGCATATACGCATTGCATTAGGGTGCTTGGCACACGAGTCGTGTTTGATTCAAGATTATGATTGAGTGTTTGAACTTGAGATGTTGTGGTAATTGCGTTGTAATTGCTAAGTGTTATGTTTTGAAATTGTGTGTAAGTGTGATGGATTGAAAACTATTTACTCAAGTTGTCATGGTAATTGTGTTTTAATTGTAAAGTGTGGATGTTTTGGAATTGTGTGAGAGTGTGTTTGATTTCAAAACTATTTCGAAGATCATGATGTCGTAGTGATTGTGTTATAAGTGCTAAGTGTTATGTTTTGGAATTGTGTGTAAAGGGGATCGATTCAGTTATGTAGTTTTAGAAATACTTCAGAAAAATTGATTTTCCAATCGATTCTGTTAAAGGATATTGGACACGATCAATTTGCCAATCGATTTGGCAAGTTACAGGGGCTCAACTATTTAAGAAATCGATTTGCCAATCGATTTGGCAAGTTACAGGGGCTCAGCTATTTAAGAAATCGATTAGCCAATCGATTTGGCAAGTTACAGGGGCTCAGCTACTTAAGACAATCGATTGCCCAATCGTTTTCCCAATCGATTGATTTAGACCCAGAATGCAGGTTTCACTGAAAACCTTTAAGAAAATCGATTTCCCATTCGATTTGCTTAGTAGAAATTTTTATTCTGAGTCATACAATCGATTGCTTAGTTGATTCATCCATTGGTTGGTCAGTTGATTTATTACTTGAATGTTTAAAAACCTTATTTGATTTCATTTTACTTGGCAAGTATTATATGAAAGTTTAGCATATGGAAATCCCTTTTAAGATGCATGCTAAGTTGAAAGGTTATTTTGTGCATTTAAAAACTTAAATGTTATGTGTTATTTGTTAATTTCAGTAGGTGACCCTTTACAACTATTGTGGAAATCTGGGCTTTGCCCTCAGATGAGAGTCAGGATAATCCTACCGGTTCGTACCCTGCGGATGGGGATGTAGATGGAAACACCTGACTGGAGCTATGTTAAGAGGATCTTACGGGGCGCGTGCACATCACTCAGGGTGTATAGTTTTTTGTAGAATGATCAGATTAGGTTGACGTATAGGGACTAGATGTCTTTCTTTTGGATTGTGTTTATTTTAAATTGGAAGACTGTACCTATACTAATATTGTCAGCAAGACATTGTTTTTTTGATGGGTTCCATGTACCACTTTTGATGTGGAAATACTTTGGATTCATATTTCAAAAACTATTCCGCTGCTTGTAAATTATATTGACTTAAATGTCGTTGCGTTATGACTTAAACATTTATCCAAAGGTATTTCCCTTATTTAATTCTTGGTTTTATGAATTTGTTTTGAAAAAAAAAAATACACTCTTGCTTTGAAAATCGAGGTGTTACACAAACATAACAGATTTCACAAAATACGCCCAATTTAGGTGACGACCTTCAAACATGAAATTCATAATTTGTAATTCAAACTCCGAAATTTGGGAGTAGTTCCCAGCCTTCGGAACCAGAATGTAGCTAAGGAAGTAGTGCAGAAGGCGATAATCAACAGTAAGATTTCCCACTCCATACCGTTGCTGGGCATATTTGGAACCTGCCTGAGTTCTCTTTTGTTCCATTGTGTTTCTGTCAAACCGACAGAGAGAAACATACGCATCATATTTTGAAATATTTCCCCATTCACACAATTTGTTGGGACAAAACTTTTCACCATTAAAGGGGATATTCAAAATTTCTCCGATGGTTTTGGTATTTAACCGAATGGTTTTACCCTTAACTCGAGATACTAGCAGTTTTCCCTCTTGGGTGAGATTGCAATAAAAACCCTGATCTAGTCTGGATAAACAGGACCTTTGTAATCTATAAACTCTTCAACATGTTGTGCTTTGAGTAACGCAGAAAAGTTAAAGTCAGAGAAAGAGTTTAAGGTACCATACTTTGGGATGATAAGGCGCTTGTCAGATTAGAATGTGCGAAAATGATCAATTTCTTCCGGTGTGTGTAGAAGCCGAGATAGATATGTGATGTTAGGATTCCTTGTTCGTTTTCGTGAAGGACCTACTGCTGCATGCTTAGTTCGTGGTCCTCGTTTGCGAGCATCCATGGTGAGAAAGGAGATTTTTTTTTTTTGGTGAAAATGGGTTTTAGAGAAAATGTGAGATTTGTGAGAAATCTGAAGAGGAATGACAAGAAGGAAGTAAAGAGTAATGGATTTTGGTAGGTTGGGTGAATGGGTAACTGAGTGAAAGGAGAATGGATGAGTTATTGAGAGAAGAGAAAAAGCTAAGGCTATGTATTCGAATACCAAATAGAAAAGAACCCTAAAAAAAATGTGAATCAGCTTTTATATCTGGGCAAAAACACGAAGGTCTATTCGACTACACGTTTTTGTATTCGACTACCCATTGTTATGGGAACGTGTATTCGACTACACATAAGATGTATTCGAAAACAGGAAATCTGGGAAAGTGTGTATTCGAATACAGATATTGGTATTCGACTACATAAGTACAGTTTTGCTTAAAAACTCAGTTTTTATGAAAATTGCATCATGTAATACACAAATTCATATATCAAAAAGCAATAATTAACAAGAAATAAGAGATATGACAAACTATGTATATCATGCAATGGTTAAAGATCATTTTCAGTCAAAATACCAAGTTCTCTTCGGATTTTATAAAATGAGTCTTTAGGTAACGGTTTTGTAAATATATCAGCCAATTGATTGTATGTATCAACAAATGTTACCTCAATATTATCTTTAAGCACATGATCCAGTATAAAGTGATGTCGGATATCGATGTGTTTAGTTCTAGAGTGCATGATTGGATTCTTCGAGATGTTTATTGCACTTGTGTTATCACATCTTAAGGGAATTCATCCAAGATCAACTCCATAGTCATGTAATTGCTGTTTGAGCCAGAGAATCTGGACACAACAACTTCCTGCTGCAATGTATTCAGCTTCAGCAGTGCTAAGTGCAACACAAGCCTGCTTTTTACAAGACCATGAAACTAGTGCATTGCCTAAGACATGGCAAGTGCCGTTGGTGCTTTTACGGTCCGTTTTGCATCCCGCATAATCTGAATCAGAGTATCCAACTAAGCTACATATGCTACCCTTGGGGTACCATAGGCCTACATTTGTCGTTCCTTTCAGATACTTCATAATTCTTTTAACAGCTACTAGATGCGATTCTTTCGGATCCGCCTGAAATCTTGCACACAGACAAACACTAAACATAATATCTGGCCTACTGGCCGTTAGATATAATAATGATCCAATCATACCTCGATATTTGGATATGTCGATTGAAATTCCTGATGCATCTTTATCAACATATGTTCCGGAGCCCATTGGAGTTGAACTTTCTTTGCAATTTTCCATTTCAAATTTCTTTAGTAATTCTTTACAATATTTTGCTTGATTTATGAAGATTCCGTGCTCAAGTTGCTTGATATGAAGTCCAAGAAAATAATTTAATTTTCCCATCATGGACATTTCGAATTCTCCTTGCATTATTGAAGAGAATTCTTCACATATGTCCTTGTTGGTTGATCCAAATATTATATCATCAACATAAATTTGAACCAATAATGTGTAACCATTATCTCTTTTGACAAATAATGTTTTATCAACCTCCCCTTTGTCAAATCCTCGTTCACATAAAAAGGTGCTTAATCTGTCATACCAAGCTCTTGGAGCTTGTTTTAGACCATAAAGAGCCTTTTTCAATTTGTAAACATGTGAGGGATTTTTGGAATCTTCAAACCCAGGGGGCTGTTTGACATAGACTTCTTCATTTATGTATCCATTGAGAAAGGCACTCTTCACATCCATTTGATATAAATCAAAATTCATGGAACAAGCATATGCTAGTAATAGTCGTATTGCCTCTAATCTTGCTACCGGAGCAAATGTTTCGTCAAAATCTATCCCTTCCTCTTGATTGTATCCTTGAGCGACCAATCTAGCTTTGTTGCGAAAAACTATGCCATTCTCATCTAGTTTATTTTTAAACACCCATTTTGTACCAATGATGTGTTTATTTCCAGGATTAGGAACAAGTTCCCATACTTGGCTTCGTTCAAATTGATTGAGTTCTTCTTGCATAGAAAGTATCCATTGATCATCTTTAAGCGCTTCACCAATTTTGGAGGGTTCGATTTGAGAAACAAATGCCATGTTTAAGCAAACATCTTGCAACTTTAATCTTGTTGTGACTCCTTTATTGATATCACCTATGATATTATCAATTGGGTGATATCTATGGTGTAACACCCCGTTTTTCAAAGCGAGGGTGTATTTTTTTTTTTAAAACAAATTAAATAAAACATAACAAATACATAAGGAAAAGCCTTTGGATAAATAATTGAGTCATTAAAATTTACAAGCAGCGGAAAAGTTTTTCAAAATATAAATCCAAAACATGTCCTGAGGTCAACAATAGTACAGGTACATCCTTTCAACTTAACATAAAGGTAGCCCAAAGGAAAGACATATGTGTCCTGAGTGACAACCTAGTCTGATCATTCTATACATAACAAAAAAAACTATACGCCTTGAGTAATCTCCACGCGCCCCGTGAGATTCTCCTAACGTAGCTCCAATCAAGCACTCCCATCCACATTCCCGTCCGGAGGATACGCACCGGTGGGATCATCCTGACTCTCATCTGAGGGCAAAGCCCAGATTTCCACAATAGTTGTAAAGGGTCACCAACCGAAAATTAACAGTTAACACATAACATTTAAGTTTTTAAATGCACAAAATACCTTTTCAACTTAGCATGCACCTTAGAAGGGTTTCCATATGCTAAAAATTGATAAACAAGGTTGAAAAATGAAGTTTTTAACAAAACAACACTGCTGTATTCGAATACAGCATCTTTGTATTCGAATACAAGGCTATTTCAGCATTCAGCAGCAAAACAGCATGTCCGTATTCGACTATAACAGTCTGTATTCGACTACACAGCAAGTCAGTGGCAAAACATCATGTCTGTCTTCGAATACAGCCTGTTGTATTCGAATACACATCAGACAGCATCAGAAGAACAGCAAAATTCAGCATTTTTCAGCTTTTCAAAAGGTTTCGAAATCAATCAACACTTACCCACAAATCCGAACAATCAAACTTAGCAATTATAACGCAATCACCACGACATCTTGAGTTTCGAAACAGTTTTGCAATCAATCACACTTACACAAACTCCAAAACAAATCACTTAGCGATTATAACACAATTACCACGACATTTTAAGTTTCGAAATGGTTTTGCAACCAAACACACTATCACACAATTCCAAAACATAACACTTAGTAAAATCACACAATCACAATGACATCTCAAGTTCAAACACTCAATTATAAACTTGAATCAACACCCACCGCTTAACAGTTACAACGCAATACCCACACAAACAAGATGAACCAACAAATCACATGGCATCACCTTGACTCGACAATCCCAACACGGACAAGATGAACCAACAAATCACATGGCATCACCTTGGCGCGACAATCCCAACACGGACAAGATGAACCAACAAATCACATGGCATCACCTTGACTCGACAATCCAAACACAGACAAGATGAACCAACAAATCATATGGCATCACCTTGACTCGACAATCCCAATGCAGACAAGATGAACCAACAAATCACATGGCATCACCTTGGCGCGACAATCCCAACACGGACAAAATGAACCAACAAATCACATGGCATCACCTTGACTCGACAATCCAAACACGGACAAGATGAACCAACAAATCACATGGCATCACCTTGACTCGACAATCCCAACGCAGACAACATGAACCAACAAATCACATGGCATCACCTTGGCGCGACAATCCCAACACGGACAAAACTCAAACATATTCACAAATTTATTCCACAATTCACGCCAAAACACAACAATTCATTTCTCCACAAAATCATTTTCACGACGACATTTAGTAAACACAGATATTAAGAGATTCCCCATTCTTAATACTCATTTAACTTAACGATTTTCACAACAAACATTAAGCAAACAGAAATATTAAGAGATTCCCCATTCTTAATACTCTTTTAACTTAAACGATTTTCCAAAATAAACATTAAGTA
Organism: Cicer pinnatifidum; assembly: GCA_037974775.1. Classification (NCBI taxonomy): domain Eukaryota; kingdom Viridiplantae; phylum Streptophyta; class Magnoliopsida; order Fabales; family Fabaceae; genus Cicer; species Cicer pinnatifidum. The sequence goes on along the minus strand of JBBPBR010000006.1, from coordinate 22,084,651 downwards.
AACGAGACATTAAGAGATTCCCCATTCTTAATTCTCATTTAACTTAAACGATTTTCCAAAACAAACATTAAGTAAACGAGACATTAAGAGATTCCCCATTCTTAATTCTCATTTAACTTAAACGATTTTCCAAAACAAACATTAAGTAAACAAGACATTAAGAGATTCCCCATTCTTAATTCTCATTTAACTTAAATGATTTTCACAAACTCACATTAAGTAAACAAGACATTAAGAGATTCCCCATGCTTAATACTCGTTTAACTTAATGGTTTTCAAATTCCACACAAAACAAACTCAAACGTACTTTCACATTCAATCCATAACTCACACAAAATCATTTTTCCACACAAACCACACAGAACACATCTCAAACATGTTATCCAACTCAATCCAAATCCATCAACGATTCACACCAAATCACATCAATCAACAACCATCAAGTAAAAACACGCCAAGTACGACGACACAAATTAACACAATCCATCAATCACACACAACAAGTTTCATATACTCGAAATCATACATAAATGAGTTTAAATTCATTCTCCACGAAACACTCATCAATATAACTAAAACCTAACTCTAAAGTTTTACCCATAAAGCCTTAGATTCCATTTTTCCCAAATCAATACTCCAACCCTAACAAAATTCGTTTCTACACAAGCACAGATAAGGCCCTAAATGCAAACTAAAAGTTTGGAAGGAGCCCTTACCTTAACGTTAGCTTTAACGTCGATTTACGGTACCGCGAGTAAATCCGGTAAAATTTCCGCTTGCAAAGTCGCTTCCAAAGTTGGTCCCCTAGCACCGTAGCGTAGCGGTGAGCAACTTTCCCTTCTATCTCTTCGCGAAACGAAGCTTAGATCTAGATGAAACGGGGAGGTTTGTGTTTGAATCCCTAATACCGTTTTTCTCCGTTTTCGAATCAAAGAGGGAGAATGAAGTTGAGAGATCCTTGTCCTATCACCCACTATCAATTTCGAACTCAAAGGAAAGAAAAGAGAGCAAAAACGAGCAACAATGGAGGAAGGGAGAAGAAGGGGGTTCTTGCGCAGAGGAAGAAGAAGAAGTTTTGTTTCCTTTTTCCCTTTTCCTTCCTTCTATTCTCTCTCCTCTCTATTTCCTTTTCTTTCTTTTCTAATTTTCTTTTCTTTTTCCCTCCACACAAACATATATATATATATAAATGTATATAACTTATAACTTAACAAATATCTAGATATTTATTAAAATTACCATTTCACCCATAACCTCTCCAATCCACTTTTGTCAAAAATATCTACTCTCGTCGCAACTCAATTGATAGATAAATTTTTCTGCAACCAGATATATTTATAACAAAATTTACCGGTATTAAATCCTTCGTAACGGAAGTAAATTATTTCCCAACAAATAATTTTAATCCAATTTCCAAAAATATATTTTCGGCCTTTAACTCACTAAATACCGAAAACTGGGCTAAAAGCCTAAGCAATTTAACACAAAATACCCTAAAATTGTATAACTTAGGATTTAAAATTACGGGTCTTACAAATTGATTGAGTTCTTCTTGCATAGAAAGTATCCATTGATCATCTTTAAGCTCTTCACCAATTTTGGAGGGTTCGATTTGAGAAACAAATGCCATGTTTAAGCAAGCATCTTGCAACTTTAATCTTGTTGTGACTCCTTTATTGATATCACCTATGATATTATCAATTGGGTGATATCTATTGGTTCTCCATTCTTTAGGAAGATCATCACTTTGCCTTTCAATATTGACTTCACTTTCTTGATCTGGTTGATTAGTTTGAGGTTCTTTGCTTGAATCATCGCTTTCAAAAACATCATCATCACAAGAAATAATATTTTCCTCTTTTATGGGGTTAATTTCATCGAAAGTTACATGCATTGATTCTTCAACTAATAAAGCTCTTTTATTGAAAATTCTAAATGTTTTACTAGATAAAGAGTAACCGAGAAATATACCTTCATCAGCTTTTTCATCAAATTTTCCAAGGTTGTCTTTACCGTTATTTAACACAAAACACTTACATCCAAAAATGTGGAAGTGAGAGATATTGGGTTTTCTTCCTTTGTAAAGTTCATACGGAGTTTTCTTAAGAATTGGCCTAATGATTACCCGGTTGGAAACATAGCATGTTGTGTTTACAGCATCTGCCCAAAAATATTTTGGTAGATTTGAGTCGCTTAGCATAGTTCTAGCGAGCTCTATCAAGGATCTGTTCTTTCTCTCAACAACCCCATTTTGTTGTGGTGTCCTTGGTATAGAAAAATTGTGGAAAATGCCATTTTCTTCACAAAATTCTTCAAATGAAGTATTCTGAAATTCTCTTCCATGATCACTTCTAATTGATACAATTTTGGCAGATTGTTCGTTTTGGACTAGCTTGGCATAGTTTTTAAATGCCTTAAAAGCTTCATTTTTACTTGCCAAAAATAAGGTCCAAGTGAACCTTGAGTAATCATCAACAATAACTAGTCCATATGAGTTTCCACCAAGACTTTTGGTTCTTGATGGACCAAAAAAGTCCATATGTATCAATTGTAGTGGTCTAGAAGTTGAAATGACATTTTTAGGTTTGAAAGAACTTTTTGTTTGCTTTCCTTTTTGACATGCGTCACACAATTTATCCTTTATAAATTTCATTTTTGGTAAGCCTACAACAAGATCATGCTTGACTAATTTGTTTAAATGATCCATGTGAATATGAGCAAATCTCTTATGCCATAGCCAAGCATCACTATTGTCGCTTACCAAAAGACATTTCATTTTTAAGGATAAATCATCAAGATTAAGTATAAAAATATTTTTGAACCGCTTACCGACAAATTGAGTTTCATTTGTAGCTTCATTTTGGATGATGCACTCATCTTTATTAAAAACTATCTTGTATCCTTTGTCGCAAAGCTGGCTAATGCTTATGAGATTGTGTTTTAGACCTTCAACATATAAGACGTCTTCAATTGAGGGGGATGGTGCTGTACCGATTTTTCCAACGCCTAAAATTTTTCCTTTGTTGTTGTCTCCATATACTACATGTCCTTTTGACTCAAGTGTTAAGACTGAAAATTTTGTTATATCACCCGTCATATGTTTGGAGCAACCACTATCTATGTACCACATATTTGAAGTATCTTGCTTGCATACCTACAAAATTGAAATCAAACTTTATTAGGTACCCAATGTGCTTTGGGTCCTTGATGGTTAGTACCTTTCTTTACCCATATGTAATGCCCACTTGGAACACTAATGTTTCTAATGTGACATGTATTAGGTGTATGACCATGAAGACCACAATAAGAACAAGTAGAATTAAATCTATTTTTAGTAGCATATGTATGAGATTTATCTTGAATAATTTTCTTATTAAAAAAATTATCCTTTTTCATAAATATAGTCTTTTCTTGATTAGATTGATTACTTGCTTTAACAAAAATAGTCTTGTTCAAGTTTGGTTTATCAAATTTTGAATATCCAAGACCACTTTTGTCATTTGAGTATCTTTGCATATTTAAGACATTTTCCAATACTAATTGACCCTTTTCGTATCGTTCAATTACTCTATTTAATTGAACAATTTTGAAAGAGAGGGAATCACATTTATTGCATGTAAAATTCTATTTTAGTTTTTCAGAATTTTTCTCCATAATGTAAACTTTTTCTTGTAAACTTTTGATTTGTTTCTTTTGTGTTTACACTAGTTTACACAGATTTTTGCATTGATTAAGTAATTCCTTAATTGAGTTTTGAGCATCATTGTATTCTATAATTAATTCACTATTAGTTTTATTATGATGAGGAGAGTCTATATTACTAACCTCTTCTTCATCATCTGATTGATGCAATGCTATTAATGCAACATTGGCGCATTCTTCACTTTCTGTTTCTGAAGATGAATTTACTTCAATGTCTTCCCAAGCTATATATGCCTTCTTGAAGTCTTTCTATTTGATGGCATTCTTCTTAGCAAGGTTTGGACAATATGCTTTAATATGTCCTTGTTTTCCACATTCAAAGCAAGTGAAGTTTTGATTTGATGTAGAATTATCTTTCTTCTTGAAACTTTTCTTTTTGAATGTTCTGTCATTTTTAAGAAACTTACCAAATTTCTTAACAAGAAAGATAATGTTTTCATCTTCATCTGAATCGTCGTCCTTGATTTGTTCTCTTGATTCGGTCTTTAGAGCAATATTTTTGGTCTTCTTTTCTTGACTTTCATTTTGTTCTAGCCTTCCAAGTTTCATTTCGTGCTCTTGAAGTTTTCCAAATAGTGCAGAAAGAGACATTTTGGATAGGCTTTTCTTTTCGGATATTGCTGTCACTTTTGGTTGCCAGGCCCTTGTCAATGATCTTAGTACTTTTAGATTTAATTCATCATTGGTGAAGATTTTTTCGAGTGCTGTCAAATGATTGGTTAAGTGGGAGAACCTTTTATGTAAGTCTAGAATAGACTCTCCGGGCTGCATTCGAAATAACTCATATTCTTGTGATAGTGTGTTGAGTTTAGATCTTTTTACCTCAATGGTGCCTTCGTGAGTTATTTCCAACGTATCCCATATTTCTTTTGCTGTTTTGTAGTGAGATTTATGGAAAAATTCATCCATTCCTAGTGCAGATTGTAATATATTCTTAGACTTCTTATCGAACAACACTTTTCTTTTATCATCCTCAGTCCAAGAATTTTTTATCTTTATTTCTTCTTTGTTATCGATGACAATTTTGATGGTTATATTGACCTCAGCTTAACTAATCTATACGAAGAATATACTATTCTCACAAGATTGCTAAACAATAAAACAAATACAAAACTTATCAAACAAGTTATTAACCACAGTCCCAATATTTATTCCTAATTGAAAAATTCACAAATACATGTATTGTCTAATAATGATTGCAGTAGATACAGTAATTGTACAACAGATTAATCAAGATACAAACATGCAAATTCAATCATTCAAGCAATATTAGTCAAAACCGAATTCGCTAACATGTGCATACAAGATTAATCATGCAAGAACAATTAAGATAAAGAGAAAGGGTTAGAAGATAGTACACCAAGATTTTTATACTGGTTCAGCCGTCTATCTGACAGCCTACGTCCAGACCCAATAATCTGTTGGAAAATTATGACTTCTTTTGATTAACAAGGAGAGAATTAAGATCAAATCCAAGTAGTTCGACATAATTCCCAAATTAATCATGCAATGTTCATACAACTCATACACAGCGGAAATTAAAAGACACATACAATTATAACAAGGATCATACAAGAATAAGCAGGAATACAATACTGAAAAATTAAAGAGAAGGGATAAGAAAGATTGCACCAAGATTTATCCTGGTTCAGCCGTTGATCCAACGACCTACATCCAGTCCCGAAATCACAACATGATTCCAGCCTTTTTACTATAGAATGAATTCGAGTACATTTAAAGATTTTCAAGTCTTCAACAAGACCTATCAATCTAACTCCCTTCACTCCTATCCTGACGCCCTTTGATACTTGTAGTTTATCCCCAAACTTACACAAGATCAAAGTAGACTTCCTCTTGATGATACCACACCAACAAGGATAGCCACCAGTTTCCAAACTGGATTTGTTATAACTTCAAATACAAGAATTGTCTTTAACAAGAAAAATAGGGAAGTATCAAGAATTGTGTTCAATCACTCTAGCATCACACAAAGAATTGATTTGCCAATGGATATCTTTGTGTATTAAGAAACTTTTCTTTCAAAGTGTTTTTCAGATGTATGCAAAAGTTGAGAGCAAGAGATTCTGAAATTTTATGAAACGTTTTTGTGCAAGAGTTATGTGTAAAATGATTTGAAACACCTTATATATATTCAAGCAAAACACCAGGACAATCGATTGCCCAATCGACTATATAAAAGGTCTAGTCGATTGCTGCATCGAGTTTCCTATGTTCTGGGTTTTTGGAAACTTGAAATATATAGGAGGCATTCGATTGAACAATCGATTTATTCAATATCTAAATCAGACCTGATGCTATGATGTTCTTTCAATCGAGTGAGCAATCGCATTATCCAAAATTTAATGCTCTCTGTAACTTGAAATTCAGCATCAATCGATTTGTCAATCAAGTGTCGTGATCAAGGTGATTCAGACACTTCAAACAATCAAGTTGCCAATCGAGTGGGCAATCGAGTGATCCATTGAATTGGCAAAAATTGAGTTCTTTCTGTAACTTGAAATGCAGCATCAATCGATTTGTCAATCGATTGTGCAATCGAGTTGACAGTCGACTGAGCCTGTTACAGACCTCAATTTTGTTTAACAGTTTACGTGCCATTCGATTGATTTGCCCTCCAATCGATTGTATAGTCGATTATTTCAGAGTTGAGTTTGATAAAACTTAAATGAATGATAAAAGTTCATTGGCAATTACTTAAGTGTGACACCTTAGTGATTTGTTCACTTAACTTGATACTCAGACACCTAATACCACTATACAAATTGCATCTTCCTCAAGTGCATCCTCCAACTTTGGTTGATTCCTTGAGTTGCAAGCTATTGTTCCATGTGTGTGGTGTCTTCATGTTTGCCTGAAATGTTTCTTAATTCAAAACATTAGATAAAGCAAATCTTTCATGTGCATTGTATGTTTGGGACTTAAATCAAAAACTTGATCAGGGAAGCTTATGACTTACAATCTCCCCCTTTTTGATTTAATGACAAACATACATTTAATATTGAGATTATGTTAAAATCTCCCCCTGAGTTTTGGAATGTATGATGCAAAACATTTTCAGCGCATACACAGGGTGCATCTAATATAGATCAGAACAGATGATATGTATTATGTATCAGAACACTTGCAAATGTGAATGAATTAGAACATATACAATGTTACACATATCAGATCATAACATAACATATTAATCAGATGCATGGTAAATAATCTGGATCAGAACAGATGATATGTATTATGTATCAGAACACTTGCAAATGTGAATGAATCAGAACATATACAATGTTACACATATCAGATTATAACATAACATATTAATCAAATGCATGGTAAATAATCTGGATCAGAACAGATGATATGTATTATGTATCAGAACACTTGCAAATGTGAATGAATCAGAACATATACAATGTTACACATATCAGATCATAACATAACATATTAATCAGATGCATGGTAAATAATCTCAAGTTCATATGAATCTCTCCCTTTTGGCATTAATAACAAAAAGATATACATACAGGAGGAAATTAAACAAAATAAGCAACAACTTAGAGAACAAGGCAACAAACAAAGAAAACAAACAGCAACTAAAACCTAAACAGACAAAGCACTAGGACTGATCCTCATTATCACCAGCAGGAGGAGGAGAGACCGTTGTATTAGCCTCAGCAGGTGTCTTCTCCCCATGAGAGTCAGAACCGTCTGCGTCGTCCTGCAGTTGATTGCCTTCCAATCTCTGCAATGTCTTCAAACGACAGTTTCAGCCCTAAGTGCTCCTGAATGGCAGCAACATCCTTCTGAACAGATTCCAGGGAAGCTTGAAGCTTGAGAAGGGATGTTTCCACTCTTGCACTGTGTTCATCTTGACACTTCAAGACCTCCATGAGCTTTGCCATGATCTCTGAATGTCCTTCAGCTGATGCAGATGCTTGAGCACCAGACTGATCTTGATCAGCACTAGGTTGTGCATGATCAGCAGCAGATGGAGTTCTCGTCCACACGTTGTTGATGCGTCTGATCTGCATTTGGTTGACTATAGCTTCACCAAATGTGTGAGTAGTGGTGAGACATTCTTCATCGGCTAGAGACACTTTGAAATGCCTCAGAATTCTCATCACTAGTTGGGGATAGGGCAAGATGTGCTTTCCTTGGGCTGATTCAATCATGTTCAGCAGCACTATCCATGTCCAGCTCATCTGGAGCTCTTTGTACAGCCCCCATAGCAGGACAATGTCCAACCGCTGTACAACTGCATGGTTTCCAGCTCTAGGTACTAACATCCTTGTTAGCACATACATGAGCAGCCTGTGCTCAACCTTCATTTGCCCAGCTTGAATGGTTCCTTTCTCAGTGAACCCTTCTATCATAAGTTCCTGTAATGCAGCATGCCTGTCGATTGAGTTTTCCCAGCCTTCGTCTTCAGGTGCATCTTGTGCTCTTCCATCAATGGTATACCCACTGAATGGTAAACCCGTCATTTTGGAAAACTCCTCAAATGTCATTGACATTTTTTTATTCTTGACTTCAGCAGCAAAACCGGTCTTTGTCAGAACAAAGGTTGAGTAGAAGGCTCTCACCAGCCTTGGATACACATCTAGAGAACAGGACAAAAAGTTCTCCAGACCATGAAATCTTAAATGGTTTTGAAAAGAAAAACCATTTTTATCAAAGTATTGAAAATCCAATGTTCTTGGCTCTTGGATTTTTCTCTTGACAAAAGAATCAGGAACAGCTTTTCCTTCAACAGTTTTCTCCTTTGAAGGCTTAACCTTCTTTGGTGGAGATGCAGGCTTCTTCTTCTTCTTGGTGACTTCCTTCATTGCGTCACCCAGCAATTTCTCAGACGGAGGAACCTTCCTCTTTTTAGTGGATTCTGGAGTAGTGGCAACAGCTTTGCCCTTATCCTTAGCCAGTATCTTATGTGTAGGAATGGATACTCGTTTTGCTGGGGGTGAAGGTGAAGGTGTTCTTGAAGTAGAAGATGATGAAGATGAGCTGTTCTGATGAATGGTTTTAGTAGTAGGTTGAGATGGTCGTCTAGCAGTTTGTTTGACACGAGCCATTGTATTAGTAGATTGAAGATTGATTGGTTGCAAAGAAGAATGAAGATGGATGATGAAGATGATAGCAGAATGAAGCAATTGATTGGGAAATCGAATTGGAATTTCCAGGTTTATATAGTACTGTAGAAATTCTATTGCCCAATTGGATGTTCTTGTTGTTGGGTTAACAAAAGTAACCGTTACATCCATCCAACGGCTATATTTTTCTCAACGGATACATGCCAATCGATTCTCGTGTTTTGAACAACAACCTATCTCAAACTTAATCCAGTCAGTCGATTGTCCAATCGACTGTTTAAACCAATTTCCAATTTATCAATCGATTGACCATCTGATTTACGTGACAAAAACCTCAACCATCTGGCCTCTGAGATATCATCAATCGATTTACCATTCGATTGACGAAGTAGAAACAACAAAAATACATAAAAATAAAACAGAATAAAGAAAGCTGATACCCAACTAGTCGATTGTGCAATCGAATATCGTGTTTCCAATTTGACAAAATGAAGCACTGTTCATTAAACAATCGATTGTGCAATCGAATATTTAATGAAAAATTCTCACCTGGCCACAGGACACTCGATTGTGCAGTCGATTTGGGTATAGGGATCAGATTTCATTGGGATCAATAATGCTCAGTTTCATTCTTATAAAGAGGAAACTGTCCTTAGGCAAGGCCTTGGTGAAAATGTCAGCCAACTGTTCAGTTGTATTGACATATTCCAACTTAATCTTACCCTGTTGATATTGATCTCGAATGAAGTGATGTCTTATTTCTATATGCTTGGTCATAGAATGCATGACAGGATTCTTAGTAATATTAATAGCACTAGTGTTATCACATAAAATAGGCACGGTTCCTAGGTCCACCCCAAAGTCTGAGAGATGTTGTTGCATCCAAAGAATTTGAGCGCAACAACTACCAGCAGCAACATACTCAGCTTCAGCAGTTGAGAGTGCTACACTGTTTTGTTTCTTATATCTCCAATGCCTAGGATCTTTCCTTTGTTGTTATCTCCATATTTGACAAAGCCACCACTTTTTAAGTTCAGAGACAAGAACTTTGACTTGTCTCCGGTCATATGCTTGGAGCATCCACTGTCCAAATACCATGATTGATTCCTGGATGCCAAGCATATCTGCACAACAAGAGTCAGGTTTTGGATTTAGGTACCCAATTCAAATTGGGTCCTGGGGGGTTAGTTTCAAATGATGGTTCTTTAACTTTCCAAATCTGTCTCCATCCTCTGTTGGCACATTTTTTCAGTTTACAATTAAACACCTTATGTCCCTTTTTGCAGCAAAAATGACATACAACAGTAGGGGATGGTTTCTGATATGGTATAGTAAAGTTATCATACATTTGTTTAGATTTAACAAATTCCTGATGCCTTTTCGTATGCATGCTTTGTTTATAGCCAAGTCCAGTTTTAACATGTAAATTTCTTTGATCTTTAAGGAGTCTATCTAAGTTATTTTTACCACTGTTAAACTTAGCTACATCACATTTCAGTTCATGAGTTTCTTTTCTCAGTTTTTCATTTATGTCTTTAAGAGACTCATGCTTCAAGTTAACCTCATTAATCAACATGCAATTTTCTTCTAGCTGTTTCTTAGTACTAATCAGTTGTTTGAGTACACTAACATATTCATTATGCAATTCATTAAAGGCATCATGAAGTTCATCATAAGATGGATTAGATGTGGTGCTTACCTCACTGTCAGAATCTGAATCATTGTTAGCCATGAGACACAGGTTAGCTTCTTCATTTTCTGATTCTTCAGATGAATCTTCATCATTGTCGTTCCAGGCAATGTAAGCTTTCCTGTTTGAAGGCTGTTGATCCTTGCCCTTAGTTTTTGTAGGCTTGTTTCTGTTTTGAAGTTTGTAACACTCAGATCTAATGTGTCCTGTCTTCCCACATTCATAGCAAGTTATGACTTTGCTATCACCGGTGTCACCTTTGCTGGAGCCTTTAGTCTTTGAATTATGTGGTTTTCTTGACTGGCTTCCCTTCTTTTTCAGAAATTTCTTGAATTTTCTGACCAACATACCTATCTCAGGTTCTTCACTAGATTCACTTTCTGAGCTTTCCGTATCTGGTTCGGATTTTTCTTTGTGAGATTGAGCCTTCAGTGCAAGTCCTTTGCTTTTTCTGTTTGATTGCTCTGTCTCATTTAATCTATGTAGTTCCATCTCATGTTCATGAAGCTTTCCAAACAGTGGTGCTATGGTCATATTGGCAAGATCTTTAGACTCAGCAATAGCAGTTATCTTAGGCTGCCATTCCCTTGACAAACACCTCATAACTTTTCCTATCTGCTGTTCATTATCCACAACTTTTCCCAGGGCATGTAGATTGTTGATGATGTGTGTGAATCTCGTTTGTAGATCATTTATAGATTCATCTTTCTTCATGCAGAAAAGTTCATACTCGTGCATTAATGTATTTGTTCTTGCCCGTTTGACGTCTGTAGTACCTTCATGTGTTTCTTGCAGGGTGTCCCACATTTCCTTTGCAGTCTTGCAATTTGACACTCTGAAGAATTCTTCTGCACTTAAAGCTGATGTTATAATATTTTTTGCTTTGGCATTATACCCAACCTTCTTTTTTTCATCATCAGACCAATCAGATCTTGGTTTGATGATGCAGGATGATCCCTCAGTGCCTGTAATTTTGGGCACGTAGGGACCATTCTCCACTGCATCTAAAATATCCAGCCCACATGCTTTTAGAAAGATGAGCATCCTCTCTTTCCAGTACATGTATGCTGTACCATTAAATGCAGGGGGTCTGGTTAGAGATGCTCCTTCTCCTAGGAAATCTAAAGAAGTCATTTTCTTTTATGAGTTTTTCTCTAAAAAAAAGTTAGGCTCTTGATGCCACTTGTTGGAAAATTATGACTTCTTTTGATTAACAAGGAGATAATTAAGATCAAATCCAACTAGTTCGACATAATTCCCAAATTAATCATGCAATGTTCATACAACTCATACACAACGGAAATTAAAAGACACATACAATTATAACAAGGTGCATACAAGAATAAGCAGGAATACAATACTGAAAAATTAAAGAGAAGGGATAAGAAAGATTGCACCAAGATTTATCCTGGTTCAGCCGTTGATCCAACGACCTACATCCAGTCCCGAAATCACAACATGATTCCAGCCTTTTTACTATAGAATGAATTCGAGTACATTTAAAGATTTTCAAGTCTTCAACAAGACCTATCAATCTAACTCCCTTCACTCCTATCATGACGCCCTTTGATACTTGTAGTTTATCCCCAAACTTACACAAGATCAAAGTAGACTTCCTCTTGATGATACCACACCAACAAGGATAGCCACCAGTTTCCAAACTGGATTTGTTATAGCTTCAAATACAAGAATTGTCTTTAACAAGAAAAATAGAGAAGTATCAAGAATTGTGTTCAATCACTCTAGCATCACACAAAGAATTGATTTGCCAATGGATATCTTTGTGTATTAAGAAACATTTCTTTCAAAGTGTTTTTCAGATGTATGCAAAAGTTGAGAGCAAGAGATTCTGAAATTTTATGAAAAGTTTTTGTGCAAGAGTTATGTGTAAAATGATTTGAAACACCTTATATATATTCAAGCAAAACACCAGGACAATCGATTGCCCAATCGACTATATAAAAGGTCTAGTCGATTGCTGCATCGAGTTTCGTATGTTCTAGGTTTTTCGAAACTTGAAATATATAGGAGGCATTCGATTGAACAATCGATTTATTCAATATCTGAATCAGACCTGATGCTATGATGTTCTTTCAATCGAGTGAGCAATCGCATTATCCAAAATTTAATGCTCTCTATAACTTGAAATTCAGCATCAATCGATTTGTCAATCAAGTGTCGTGATCAAGGTGATTCAGACACTTCAAACAATCAAGTTGCCAATCGTGTGGACAATCGAGTGATCAATCGAATTGGCAAATATTGAGTTCTTTCTGTAACTTGAAATGCAGCATCAATCAATTTGTCAACCGATTGTGCAATCGAGTTGACAATCGACTGAGCCTGTTACAGACCTCAGTTTTGTTTAACAGTTTACGTGTCATTCGATTGATTTGCCCTCCAATCGATTGTATAGTCGATTGTTTTAGAGTTGAATTTGATAAAACTTAAATGAATGATAAAAGTTCATTAGCAATTACTTAAGTGTGACACCTTAGTGATTTGTTCACTTAACTTGATACTCAGACACCTAATACCACTATACAAATTGCATCTTCCTCAAGTGCATCCTCCAACTTTGGTTGATTCCTTGAGTTGCAAGCTATTGTTCCATGTGTGTGGTGTCTTCATGTTTGCCTGAAATGTTTCTTAATTCAAAACATTAGATAAAGCAAATCTTTCATGTGCATTGTATGTTTGGGACTTAAATCAAAAACTTGATCAGGGAAGCTTATGACTTACATAATCGAATCGATTACGGCCTTTTCCAATAGAATTGTCAAGAATGAGTTTTACAGATTGTCCAGCTCTCCAAGCCTATCTATCTTAAAACTCTCTCACACTTCTATTGCACACCCACTGTATCCCTCAAGCTACTCAACAAGCTACCCCAAGATGACAGTGAAACTTCTTTTTGATGAACTCCTTCTTCAACCAAGATAGTTAACAGTTTAGGTACTAGATTTTTACAGAATTTCTTTACAATATTTTGTTTACAAAGAATGGACAAAAGATCAACGATCTTATCAATGAATGTGACTCAAACAAACATGATATACACACAATAAGATTTGCCAAGATAGAGTATAGTGTGTATTCAAATCTTTTTCTCAAGGTGTTCTGAAGAACGTGTGTACAAAGATTCAAAGGTTGTATCAGAGTTCTTTCAAAAGTTTCAAAGGTTATTCAAAGTTATGAACATTGTTAAGAAAAAGGGTTATGAATCAACTTATATATGTCAAGGAAAAACAGCAGTCAAATCGATTTCGTAATCGATTTTATAACAGTTTAAAACTACACAATCGATTGCCCAATCGATTATCGTGTTTCTTGTTTTTCTTGGTTCTAGAACATATATGAATGAATCGATTTGCCAATCAATTCTTTTAATGCTTAAATCAGAAAACAGAAATGTGTTCAGGTCCAAATCGATTGAGTAATCGACTATAGGCGTTTTGTTCAAACAACGAGATCAAAACAGTCGATTCCTCAGTCGATTTATATTTGTTCAAAATTGACTTGGCAAAGGTCTGTAACTCAACAATTTCTCCAATCGATTTGTCAATCGATTGGACTGATCACAGCGACTCTAGTTATTTTGCACTAATCGATTCGTCAATCGATTTGCTGGTCACAATGATTCAGCTGTTTTATTCCAATCGATTTACCAATTGATTCGAATTGTTACAGTGACTTGGCTATTTGGAAAACATTGATTTGCCAATCAACTAGACACATATTTCTGATGTATGATTTAAACATGACATTTACCCAATCGATTGCCTAATCAATTGTCATATACCTTGCAAGTTAAGAAACAATTTTCAATTGATGTCTCAATCGATTTGATTGATCACAAAGGCACAGACTGATAAAAAATATTTTCACAATCGATTTGCCAATCGATTGGTTCAATAAGTGGTTGTCTCTGTGATTTAATAAATTGATTTCTCAATTTATATCCCAATCGATTGTCCAATCGATTGGTTGGTTACAAAGGCCAAGTCTGATGAAAAAGACTTTTCTGAATCGATTTGCCAATCGATTTACAAGGTTTTTTGCTTGGCTTTGTAAGTCACAAAATCGATTTCTCAATTGTTGTACTAATCAATTGTCCAATCGATTGAGTTAACCTAGAATTCAGTTTACACCTATGTCCTTTAAAGAATCGATTTACCAATCGATTGGCTTAGTGGAAACTTTAATTCTGAGTCAAGCAATCGATTGCCTAATGGATGTATCAATTGATTAGCTAATCGATTTGGTTGCTAGTTCAATTTAGGATTTCATTTTAAACTTGGCAAATACTTATGCATGAAATCACATTGATTAAGTCTAACAACTAAATACTACAAACACTAATGACACTAGATGGTTTTGGATCTTTCTTCAGCATATTCTCTACTTTTTGCTTGATTTCTTGTGTTCCAAGCTTGTGTCCAAGTGTATAGTGTTTGCTTGATTTATCCTGAAATGTAACTTGATTCAAAGTGTTAGTTTTATCAAATAATGCATGAACATTGTATGTTTGTTAATTATGTCAAAATCAAGAGCAAGGGGACTTATGTCCAACAAGTTTTTGGAATGTGAGGACCATTTTCAACTGCATCACAAATGTCATCTCCTTGTGCTTCAAGGTACGCTTGCATACGTATTTTCCAAAAATCGTAGTGCTCTCCAACAAAACATGGTGGCTTGGTACTGCTACCACCATCTCTAAAAATAGGTTGTGCGGAAGCCATGAGTATTTGATCGAGGAGTAAATTACCTTAACCTGCTCTGAGGCCAATTGTAAGTATAGAAGTACGCCTAAGAGGGGGGGGGGGGGG
>JBBPBR010000006.1:22058253-22069086 GCA_037974775.1 Cicer pinnatifidum | reverse complement strand
GGGGGGGGGGTGAATTAGGTGTTAGTAAATTTTCTTGTTTTTAGTGATATGGTAGTTGAATTTTCTGAGTTTAACAAAAGGCCTACTAATAATAAACTGTAGTAAGTAAATTGACACTTTAAGATTTATCTTAGTTCCCCTTATAACCAAGGGTACGTCAAGTCCTCTTGCACACCACGAGAGATTAATCCAATACTTGTCAGAAAATGTACAACTCCCACCCTGGGATTCTTGCTACAAACTTCTAACAATACTTCTAAGACAGCACACCACTATCTTAGATTAAGCTATCTTTTACAACTGATACAATAAGGTTTGAATAAGACTAAGGTGACATATATTGATAAACAATCCAATAATAATTCAAGTACTTGAGAACCTTTTAGAATGATATGAAATTGAATGCAAGTACTTAGTAAAAATCAGATTTATGTTCTAAGTTGTTCAATGTTTTGATTTAAGGATTGTCTTTCGTTGATCTGAAGTTATAGGGTATTTATACTCCATATCCCTTCAAATTCGTGGCCATTGATCCAAGAGGTTTCATGAAAAATTACAATGTTCTAGAGCCATCCTAGATCTGAAAAATTGTAATGTTTCCAATTGTAATCGAATACAGTATATGTGTATTCGTATACACCTTCCTTGTAACGTTAAAAAATATTCAAATTTTACATCTTGTATTCGACTACATATGGGTGTAGTCGAATACACATATAGGAATTTTGGCCACTGACTTGAAGTGTATTCACTACACATAGTTGTAGTCGAATACAACATTTAAATTTTTGCCACTGACTTAAGTTGTATTCGAATACAACATGGTGTATTCGAATACACTTATGTAATTAGTCAAACATATGATTTTAAATGTTGTGTTAATGTTGTTTTGACTTTTGAAAATATGTTAAATGCATATGTAAATATGACTTGTTCTCATGTATTTGAACTATTGGTTTGTATAATATACCTTTACATTTTATCATCTATTGTTTTGATTTTGAAGCTCATCGTGAAGATATTTGATCTTCTTTTTTATCTTGTTGCATTGTCCATACTCGGTGATTTTTGTCTTCATCAAAAACATGTAGTTTACAATCTATAACTTCATCCTCATAAATTTTGCAGTAAAATATCTCAAAGACCCACATACCTTGCATTGTTCATCTAGTCACTAAAACACTCATTTTAAATCTCAACGCTTGATTTCCCAAGACCAACAACTAAATCATAAATCATTCGTTACATCTCTTCTTTTTCACTTTCTATCATTTAATAGGATTCTAAAATTTGATCCTCAAAATCTCCAAACACTTCCATCCTTAATATGAATTAGTTATCACTTGCCTGCCTCAACTCCTTCGATTATGAAAGTTTTAAGCATTACTTGGTCCTCCATCCAACCTTGTGGATTTGAAATCATCAACTAAAAATCAACCATCTTAGGGTCCCAAATCAAATCTCGAATAATCCTTCCGACCTATCAAAATATTAACATCCTTTTTGTAATTTCCATCCTTTAATAGACTCTCAAAACTTATATTACCACAATCATGAAGTATTCTCGTACTCGATACTCCAAATTCCACTTAATGGTAACATAAAGTTCAATACATCAACGCTTAACTCATTATGTTTTTCCGAACATCGCTCAAAATTCACACTTACGTGTCTATAGTTTCATCCAATATCACTATCCATACTTACTATCTCCTAAACCACAAAGAGATTTGTCACTTATCAACAAAATATATATTCTCACTCTTGTAATCGTCAAGAGATTCATACTTAACAATCTAAGTCGCAAATCTAGATTAACTCGAATGCCCCACTTTAGCCCTCAAGGTATCGACTATTCCTCAAAGTGTACTTTATCTAACCAAGGTGGTATTTACCCCTAACGTGCAGTGCCCCTTAACTTCAATACAAGCCTCTTATTGGACACCTAAGCACCAAATTCTATTCCAAAAGGAGGCCTTGTCTTCTCGACATTTCCATGATGTTCACATCTCTTTGACAGTTATCAAACTTCATCTAGTTTCATCCCGAAATCTACCAGGAAAACATCTAATACTTCTCTTAATAAAAGTCTCCCACTTAGATCTTTACTTAAAATCCCTTATTAGTCTAATGTTAATGCATCCATACTCATTATCTTCCAGTTAACACCAACACATAGCTTATGTGTCCTTGGAACCATTTCATAAATTCCATGCCGTCATGATTTGCTTCAACTCTGCCTGACAATCCGTCATTTCGAAGATCTTTTCCACTTCTTGAATCCACTAATCAACTTTTTTCTGAGTTCTCATCACCCTTGAACTTTGGAGGATGGTAACGACGAAAATCTTTCAATCCTCTTGACTTAATAGCACAGATCTCTCTTTCCCTCTTCTCCAGATCCCGCAGAGTCTTTGTAGTTGTATGTGCAACAACAGAAACATCCTTGTTATTCGTAGCTTCAATCATTTGATCATCCCTACTGACGTTCATTCTTGCAACGTCGTTCCCTCTTGGAGGTAGTGTTTCCCAAAAACCAACATCAAGAAGAGTGTTAACACCACTTCGAATAATTCCAAAATTTACTTCCGACTATATCAACACATAATAACTAACCCTGATATGACAACTCAGACCAATTACCCCGATGCATGATCAAATAACGACTCCCAACCTACAGGTTGACCTATAACCTAAACCAACGGCTCCACAGGCCCAAAGAAATCTAAACCAAAAGCTCTGATACCACAATTGTAACACCCCGAGTTTTAACAGCGAGAGTGTATTTTTTTTTTCAAAACAAATTCATAATAACAAAGAAATAAATAAGGAAATACCTTTGGATAAATATTTAAGTCATAACACAACGACAAATAAGTCAACATAATTTCAAGCTGGTACATGGAACCCATCGAAAATAAAATGTCAAGCTGACAATATTTGGTATAGGTATAGTCTTCCAAATTAAAATAAACACATCCCAAAAGAAAGACTTCTAGTCCCTATACGTCAACTTAATATGATCATTCCATAAAACTATACATCCCGAGTGATCTTCACGCGCCCCGCAAGGCCCTCCTAACACAGCTCCAATCAAGTGTGTCCAACTACATTCCCATTCACAGGGTACTAACTGGTGGGAAGATCCTGATTCTCATATGAGGGAAAAGCCCAGATTTCCACAATAATTGTAAAGGGTCACCAACCGAAATTAACAATTAACATATAACATTTAAGTTTTTAAATGCACAAAATAACCTTTCAACTTAGCATGCACCTTAAAAGGGTTTCCATATGCCAAACATTCATAAACAAGGTTGAAAAATGAAGTTTTTAACAAAACAACATTGTTGTATTCGAATACAGCATCGTTGTATTCGAATACAAGGCTGTTTCAGCATTCAACAGCAAAAACAGCATGTCTGTATTCGAATACAACCTTTTGTATTCGACTACACAGCAAGTCAGTAGCAAAATAACATGTCTGTATTCGAATATAACCTTCTGTATTCGACTACACAGTATGTTAGTGGCAAAAACAGCATGTCTGTATTCGAATACAACCTTTTGTATTCGAATACACATCAGACAGCAGTAGAAAACAACAAAATTCAGCTTTTTAAAGGGTTTTGAAATCAATCAACATTTACACACAAATCAAAACAATCACACTTAGCAATTATAGCGCAATCACCACAACAACTTGAGTTTCGAAATGGTGTTGCAATCAATCACACTTACATACAATTCCAAAACATTAGCACTTGGTAATTATAGCACAATCACCACGACAACTTGAGTTCAAACACTTAATCATAATTTTAAATCAAACACGACTCTCGGCCAAGCACCCTTATGCAATGCATATATGCCAAAATTCATGGACTCGGAATTCTAAACCAAAACCCTCCTTGAAGGGCCTCAAATCATAATTGTACTGCCTATCATAGGCCGAAGTTCTAAATTACTGAGGTGATTCCTATCACGGGTCAGCACGATTTACTAAAAACGTAAATCGTAAATGTACCGCCTATCACAAGCCGAAGTACTATTTACCGAGGTGCCACCTATCACGGGTCAGCACGATTTATCAAAAATGTGCAGCCTATTGCAGACCTTACACGATGCGACAATCCCCGCAAGGATAAGATGAATCAACAAATCACATGGAATCATCTCGTAGCCCATCCAGTCACCACTATCACCATGGCCCATCCGGTCGCCATGTACTATGAAATGCATGAGCATACTCTGACTCTATCAACGACAATCATTAAGTAAATGCAGATATTAAAAGATTCCCCATTTTTAATACTCATTTAACTCTAACAATTTTCACGACAATCATTAAGTTAACAAAGATATTAAAAGATTCCCTATTTTTAATACTCGTTTAACTCTAACAATTTTGACGACAATCATTAGGTAAATGCATATATTAAGAGATTCCCCATTCTTAATACTCATTTAACTCGAACAATTTCGACGACAATCATTAAGTAAATATAGATATTAAGAGATTCCCCATTCTTAATACTCATTTAACTCTAAAAATTTTCACTACAAACATTAAGTAAACAGAGATATTAAAAGATTCCCCATTTTAATTAATCGTTTAACTCTAATGATTTTTAAATTCCACACAGAACATACTCAGACATATTCTCAAATTCAATCCACAATTCACACCAAATCACATCAATTCATTTTTCCACATAATCCATGCAAACACATCTCAAAATTTATAAATATTAATTATGAACACATCAAACACGACAACCACAAAATTATCTCAACCCACCACTCAAAACCCATCAAATTTCATTTCTGCAAAACCACACATAAATGAGTTAAATTCATTTTCCATGAAACACTCATCAATATCACCAAAAACTCAACTCCAAACTTTCACCCATAAAAGCATTAAATTCATTTTCCCCAAATCTACACTTCAAACCCAACAAATTTATTTTTCCACACAACCAAAAATAAGTCCCTAAATGCAAACTAAAAGTTTGGAAGGAGCCCTTACCTTAACGATAGCTGTAATACGCGATTACGGCACAATGATTAATTTCGATAAAATCTCCGCTCGTGATGTCGCTTCCAAAGTTGGTTCACTAGCACCATAGCATGGAGGTGAGCAACCTTCCCTTCTATCACTTCTTGAAACGAAGCTCAAACATCGAAGAAAAGTGGAGGTTTGTGATTGACGGTTTAGAAAAGTGGAGGTTTGTGATTGACGTTTTCGAATCGGAGAAGAAGAAAGAAGTCGAAGAGATGAAGTCAAGTAGCAGAGAATTTTGGTTCTTTCACTAACTTGGTTTTCTTGAAGCCAAAGAAAGAAAAAAAGGAAATGGAAGGTAGAAGGAAGGGGAAGGAATGGGTTCGCGAGGCTGGAAACGATTATATTTTTCTTTCCTTCCCTTCTCACATATCTATATATATTCTTAACAAAACTACCCGATATTAAATTCTTTGTAACATAAATAAATAAAACTATTGCTCGACGAATAAATATAATTGGGGCTCCAAAAATATTCTTGGCATTAAATTCACAAAATACCAAAATACAATAATTTGGCTAAAAAGCCTCATAATTCAACACTAAAATACCCTAAAATTGTTTAATTTAGGATTTAAAATTAAGGGTCTTACATATAGTTTTTTGTAGAATGATCAGATTAGGTTGACGTAAAGGGACTAGATGTCTTTCGTTTTGGGTTGTGTTTATTTTAATTTGGAAGGATGTACCTATACGAATATTGTCAGCTTGACATTTTATTTTGATGGGTTCCATGTACCACTTTTTTATGTGATGTGGGGAGTTAAAATTCTTGGGGCAGTGCTTTTGTTCAAGTGTTTGCCGAGAATACCCCAGAGGTATAAGCTTGATGTTTGATAGGCCTCATAGCCCGGGTGTATTTTGATATTTTGATACTTTGGATTTTGATTCCAAAAACTATTCCGTTGCTTGTAAATATTTGTTGACTTTGTCGTTATGTTACAACTTAAATATTTATCAAAAAGTATTCCCTTCTTTATTTCTTTGTTATCCTGAATTTGTTTTGAAAAAAAAACACACTACGCTGTTAAAAATCGGGGTGTTACACTTTGCCTTTGTTGATCCTCTTTTATTGAATGTATCAAAAATGATCTGGAGTATATAATTGTGTTCCTTTGAAATGAATATTGGTGATTTGGAATGTATTTTGCAGCCCAAATCAATTTTGAATTAAAGAAGAATTTATTCTTTGTAAACCAAAATGTTCTTGGATTAATGATGTCAAAACCAGAACATTCTTCACTTTTTAGACTATTGTCCAGAATGATCTTTATTCTGCTATCTATAATGATTTTTTTTTTTTTTTTTGCTGTCCGAAATGATCTTAATTTTTCAAAATGATGTCCATAATGATTTGTTTTTGGTTCTTCAGATTACTATTAAGAATGCTCTTCGTGTTTCAAAAAGTTGTCAAGAACATTATTTGTTTTTCATATTTGATCTTGCTTCTTTCAAATAATCTTGCTTCTGATTTATATCATAGTGTGATCATTGATTGTTGTATTAATGTATTTGATCATCTTCTTCATGAAAATGCTATTTTGAAGATGTAATAATCATTCTCTTGAATGATTGATATGTGATACATTCCTTTTAAGATTATTTCATTATTGAGTGGATACTTATGCACTTTAATGAAGTGAATGACTTCTTGCTTGTTCACTTATGCAATTCACGTTTCTTAAAAAAAATCAAGTGCAATCATTAGTGGAACACCATTCATAAACTTAATCATTTTTTTCATAAGGTTTGTTGTCATTAAAACATACATCGAAAAGGTTTTTACTATTGAGACATATCTCAAATTGATGTTTTGATGCAAACAGACGAAGGTTAATTACGACTCTAATTATGATTTTAAATGATGTGTTAATTTCACATGTGATTTTGTGTGTTCTAATCCAAGATAGGTACTAAGAAATTCAAGAAAAATTAGTTCAAGGAAATAGAAAAAAAAATGAACAGCCCTAACCAAGAACGTTCTTGACAAGTTGCTGCAAAAAAAGAAAATTCTCTACGTTTTTCATTTTTCATAAAAGAAAGTTCAAATCCTCTGCTAATGCAAAGAAAACTCCTGTAATTTACAAAGTGCATTTCTAGTATTCTACAAAGAATATAAATGATTCATCTTAGCAAAAAATCAATTCAAATTACAGAGTAGAAAAGCTATGAATTATGATGAATCAAGCAAGTTCAAGCATGATTGATCGTTCTCTAGCATGACTGTCGAGAACAAAGAACATTCTTGAAACATGTGTTTCAACTGCATATCTGAGATACATGCACAAGTAACGAAAGACTTATGGAAAACTATCAATAATAATTAAATTAAAAGCAACAAATCAGCATTCCAGTAAAACGAAGAATGTTCAGTCAAAAACATTAGTGATTCAAGAATGATCAATCTTCAGCATATTGACATTAATGTCCAGAAATTTAGTGACATTCTCCAACATGTTAACATCATTCTCTAACATATTAACAATCAAACTCCTGAATGTTAACATCAGTTTCCATAATATTGACATCATTCTCCAACATGGTAACAATCAATCTCCAACATGTGGACATCATTCTCCAGCGTGTTAGCACGAATCAAAGACAATCTTGATCTAATGCATTAAGCACATCTTTGAGATAAGTGTGCACATAAGAAACGATCATAAAATCATAGTCAAGAAGGAGAAGCTACATACCAGTCATTATTAACACATAAGAAAAACGCAAAATGTTCTAGTCAAGAACATTCTTGGTTCAAAAAACTCTGGTCTTTAGTTAAATCTGGCACATGACAGCTGAACACTTTTCAACAATCAAATTAGTTGTAATCAATCTTCTCTAAGCCTATAAAAGGAACCCCAAGTTCAAGGAAAAATCACAACTTCAAGTGCAAAGAAAATCCATCACTTACTTACATTCGTACACTTGAAAGTCTCTCACCCATCTAAAGAATCAATGTTATTCATATTCACATCTCTAGTTATTATTTTACTAAGTCTTTTGTAAAAATTATAACCTCAAACAAGTGTTGAGATTACTTAGATTCTGCCAAAAACTTTAAATCAGTATTGTATAAACTCAAGACTATAAGTGTTGGTGAAGTGTAAAATCCTCTGTAAATATTGTTAGGTGATTTGATTGAACTCCTTTCTAGGTGGAAAGGATTTGCATTGTAACAGATCAAGTTTGATTTGAATTGGTGGTGTAAAACCAAAATTGTTCTCCGTTTGAATACTTAGTGGAAAATATCACTGTTGTGAGGAATGGAGTTAGCTCGAGTTAAGTGAACCAATAGATATCCGTGTGTGGAATCTCTTCCCTTATCTATTTACTTTCAGTCTATTCGATTATCAAGTTAAATTGTTGATTTTAACTAACCAAAAACGTTCTCAGTTTTCTGGTCAAGAACCAAGAACGTCCTCCCTTTTTTTTTCACAGCCAAGATCAATCTTGAGTTACTCTCTGAAGTTTTTAATAGGAAATTTTAAATAGCTAAATTTATAATTCAAAACTCCTTCTTTGTAAATTTGTATTAGAGCTCGATCTATAAATATTAAACACCTAAACAGTGCTAGAGAAAAGATCTAGCAGAAAAAATGTCAAAAGCCAAATACATTGTTGAAGAAGGATCTTCAAACATATCACCTTACTTTCATGGAATAGATTACTACTTTTTGAAGAATAAGATCATGTAGTTTATGATATCACAAGATACAAGAATGTGGTGCATCATTACAGATGAAGATTTCATACCAAGAGTCGACCAAAATGATTCAACCTCTGCTGAAAATAAAGACGAGGGCCGGACAATTGAAGACAAAACTAAGGTACTCCTAAACTCAAAAGCTCAATTATTCTTATCTTGTTCTTTAAGAAGGGAAGAAAGAGAAATAGTTGATGAATGTAAAACTGCTAAAGAAGTATGTGACACATTACATACTCATCATAAGGAATAATTCACGTGAAATAAATAAGAATCGACATAGGCATAAGAAAATTAGAACTATTTCAAATGAACGAAGGAGAGACCATTGATGAGAAGTACTCGAGATTTACAACTATTATAAATGAAATGTACTCCTTAGGGAAAGCATATTCAATACAAGATAGAGTTAGAAATATTATGAGACGTCTCCCAATTATATGGAGACCGTTGGTGATAGCTATAGGCCTAGCCAAAAATATTGAAGTGTTTGGATTAGAAGAAATGACTGGAACTTTAAGAGTACATGAAGTGTTGTACAAGAAGATAAACCAGTCAAGAAAGACAAAGCAATAACCTTGAAAGCATCCCAAGAAAGTGTACCAGTACAAACAGATGAAGAATTAGAGGAAACAAGACAGGAAGATACTAATGAAGAAATAGCCCTTCTCACTAGAAGAATTCAACGAATGTTGAGAAGAAAATATCAAATCAAGAAAAGATTTCCAAACAAAAAATAAAATACCAAAACAAAAGTGGACAAGAGCCAAATCACATGTTTTGGATGTAATAAATTACGACATTATAAAGTTGAATGTCCCTTAAGTAAAACACCGCCAAAAAGGTTTCACTTCAAGACAAAATCAATGACGGCTACATGGGATCACTCATATGAATCTGAAGCAGAAGAAGGTGAAAAAGCCAATCCTGAAGATGAGGTAACCAATTTTGAACCTTATCCTTTATGTGAAAAAATGGAAAAGGAATTTGATAACTTACTAAATGATTCAAACTTTCTTGTTTAAAAGTGTAGTTCATTAAAATAAAATTTCACAAAGAAAAACAAGAGAAATAGAAAACTCAAGCAATGAATGATGAACTTAAAAAGGTCATTCAAAATATGAAGGAATCTCAGCTCAAAGATTTTAAAATTGAAAGTTAAGAAAGTCGAGAACGTTCTACATTTCAAAAGGAGAACGTTCTCCTTAAAACTGAAGTTGAACTTCTTAAACCTGAGTTGTCAAATTTCATTAGAGCTACTGAAACCTTTCAAAAAATCATGGGATCTGAAGTAGAAATATTTGATAAATTGGTCTTGGTTTTGATAAAAATAAAAAATATAAACTAAAATGTATGAAAACGTCTTTGTTCTTGAGAAAAAGAGGATAAATGCAAAATCAAATGTTCATATTGCAATAATATTGGACATTTGGAATTCACATGTTAATTTAAGAAAAGAGATGAAAAAATTAAGAACAAAAATATCTTTAAAAAAGAAGAACATTTTGGAGCAAAAATATAATTTTCTCCAATATTGAAAAAGTGGAATGTTCTCCAGCAAATTTGACAAAAGGAGAATGTTTTGGAATTTTATCAAAACTAGTTAAAATTCAGTTTTCTAAATCTCTCCAAGACAAACAACTAGGTGTTTTTGTTTCAAGTGGTTTTCACGTTTGATAAAATTAAGTTAAGTGTCCATATAAAAACTGAATTTTTAAATTTCATAACTATTTTTCAAGACAAGATTTTTAATTGACAATAATATCTACAACATTATCTTAAAACCAATAACAATAGTAATGAAGACAATCACAATATTTTTTTTTCACATATATCAATTCAAAATCAAAAATAAGAATTTTCTAGGCAGAATTAAAACTTTAAACATAAGAGATATATTTTCTATTCAAGTCAAGGTTTAGAAAGAAACAACTTTTTTTTTATTTAAAATTGTGTTTCCATAAATTAATAATAATAATAATAATAATAATTTTTTTTTCTTCTCTTACTCAATTAGTAGACATTTTATCACGTGACCTTTTTTTGTACCATTATAAATCATTAT
>JBBPBR010000006.1:22037838-22049720 GCA_037974775.1 Cicer pinnatifidum | reverse complement strand
AAATATAATGTAAATAAAAATTTATTTTTATCATAAAACAGAACTTCAATTTTTTTCATTACTTTAAAAATATCATAAATTATTAAAAATTAACCACCACCAACCAACACCATATTTAATTAAATTAATAATTTAAAAATCTTGATTTTTTTTTAAAATAATGAAAAAAAAAATTAAGTTCTATTTTTTATTTCAAAAAATATCTTATTTTTAGTAAAATTATGTTTTATGATAAATATAAATGAACCAAAATTTAGAAATAAAAAATAGATAGACCAAAATTACAAATCATTTAAAATAGGAAGACCAAAATTATAAAATTCATAATAGAGGGATCAAAATTGCAAAATTAAAAATTGAAAGACCAAAATTACATTTCACAATTTCACCAACTCTAGCAATATTGGAAGTGTCAACATCACTCTCTTATAATTATTGAGCTCTTAAAGTGTGCCAATTATGCCCCATTATCTAATACATAACCTTATTTACAAGTTGACCAATATCGTAGTTAGAGATGGAAATATGCTAGGTCGTTTGTAAGGGGATTATGGCCTGACCTACTTATGGTATGTCTTGACTTATTTAGAATCAAACCGACCATTAAACCTGGATGTTTACTGTTGAAACTAATAGAAACAAGATTGTAAAATATATATTAACTTTTTAAATAACATTAATTTAATAATAGAAAGAAGATTGTAAAATATTCATAATTTTACACCATAAAAATTCAATTCCACATAAAATATCTTAAGTCAACATATATAATTAAGACATTTCACGTGAAAGTTGAATCCAAATCAAATTTCACAACCCTAAAATTCAATAACACAGATAACATGCATTAACAACATAAAACCTAAATAATTGATCCAAAGTTACAAACTATCAATCATGATAGTCATTGAGGTTTATTTCTCCAAATTCAAATATGATACTAGGAATGGGAACATCTTCAGCTTCACAATCTCAATCATTATCATCTCGTTCTACTTGAAACTTGTAGCCCAAGTTTTCGATCACCAAGTTAAATAACAAACATGTAAAAAAAGTAAATTTGATTATTTAAACTTTCATCTAAAATCAAAACATATGCAACATATCTAAACATTAATATTAAGATTAGGAGGTGGTTCTTTCCCAAGCACCCAAGATTTAATTTTATCAATGGATTCATAATCAACAAGATCATAACATTTCTTATTGTACTTCGACTACAATAAAATATAATATCAAATTGAGAAGCTATTGTACACAATAAGTTGAAACAATAATTGTTTGTTTTTTCACATAATTTTTTTATACCTATAAGCAACATTGAGAAGATCATTTAGTCTTTAATGTTCAAGACAATTCCTTCTCTTTGTATAGATACATTCAATACACTTGAATTTCTCTGCACCTTGCCAAATAAATCTAACTTAGAAGATAACATTATAACATTTCAAAATTGGGGCACTAACTCCATACATTGGCATGGAGCAACAAACATGCATAACCATTTAAATATAAAACATTATAGTTAGACTTTGTGCTCAGTTGGTCGTATTGCCTTTTTCACATCAACATTTGTCATGAATCAATCTACCAACAACTACATAATTGATTGCATTGTCACTCATGACATGAACAATATTTTCGAGTCTAATCCGTTCAATAATTTTAGTAGACAAATTGCACAATCACTACTAGAAACCAGCATTTTACCTGCGGATTTACTAGTAGAACAATTTCCCTACGTAAAACCTTCGTGAATAATTGTTTCTTGAGGATTTTTTAATTCGCATATAAAATACTTGCATATAAATCCACAGGAAAAGTAAATAAATTCCACAACAAGCATTTAGTCAACTTAAGACATTTTCTTACGACTTTTCATGTAGAAATATCTGCAGTACTATTCCTACAAATACTTTTCGCATGCAAATCCGCAAATAAATCAACATGAAGTTTTGCACGAAAATACTTTTCGCATGAAAGTTTGTAGGTAACTTCGCAACAAAATTATTTTCGAAGAGAAATCCACAGGAAATTTGCTTATATTTCCACCGTAAACTAGTTTTCTAATTTTTTATTTATATGAAAATTTCAACTAAAAATATATGAAAACATTATTATAAATACATGTTTTAAATATTTAATATTAGTCTTTAATAGAAATACTATTGTAATACTCCAAAACAAAATTTATATCATGTTCAAAAATCAAAACTAAATATTAATTAAAGCATGATCCAACTATTAAGATAATTCTAAACAAGATTTCTATCATGTTCACAAATCATAACTAAGTATTAATTAAATCATGATCTAAAAAAACTAAGTATAATCAAGTACATGATACAACCAAATTAACAAAATAAAAACAAATACTACTCAATATGATCACTATCAATGTTGGGTTGTGGTGATGAACTTGGACGAGAAGAAGATCCAACAAATCATAAATGTTGCATGAGAATGGTTAAACTTTTGTTAGTCTCGACGATCTCTTTTTCTTGTTGTTGCAATTGTTGCTTCATCAACAACTTTTCTTGGTCCTGTTTTTGCAACGATTCATTCAAAGCATAAACTTGACTTCTCAAATTATCAACCACTAAATTAACCTTTAAATCAAAATGCATTGTTGGCTGATTTGGAATCAATGTTTTGGATATAGATCAAAGACTAAATATTCTCCCTTTCTTCCTCCCAACTATATCCACTCATATATCAATATCAGATGGCATGTCTTTGGTTGGTTGGCTATCAACTTCGTCCTCTCCCCAAAAAAAGTTGAAGTTTCAACGATAACTCAATCTTTTGGTTTTCAAATTTCTTTAGCAAGAAAATAGAAAATTTGAGGCATAAATGTTTTCATATAATCCGAATTATTAACTAATTTTTGGAACAAATATAGTATATAATACTTAAAATAATGAGCTTACGTAAGCAGATTCGGCAAGAATACCGACCTAGTTTTTATCTTTATTACGATGAGTACAAAAATAAAAGTCATTAAATGTTGGGTGTTCCCATTTCGTCTCGTTTTGTAAAAAAAGTATATCTTAGTTTCATTAATTTTTAAATATAAAATAGAAAAGTAACATTACCATTATTTTTCAAAGCACCTTATGAGGAATTGATCTGCCAGTGTGAAGAGATATACCATCCATAGAATTGCGATTTCGTTTATTTATCTCAGAATTTTTTATGAAATAAGAAGAATTCTAAATCGCCTTCAATTGTTCCTGCATTTTCTCTCCCGTCCAAGTTGGCTTATTTTCCAAATCTTTACATGCATCTTGCATTAGTTGCAACATCTTAGCTGCATTTTTTTTTTTAAAGTTGTGTCGTACCATGTCGTTCAAATTTTGAGGCCATGTAAACCTTTTCTATAATGGAAAAAACAAAAGTAGTGGGAGAAGATGAATAAAACGGAGGAACAAAATAGAAACGATACCTTACGCATACACATTAGTCTAGGAATCTAGCTAGGAGTGAAATTAAAAACCACATTATACATGAACTAAATAATTAATCAACCAAACAGATTACGTTGAGAAAAGTTTTATGAGTTAGCTAACTAGTTGATTGATGACTTAAAGTTAAAATATGACATAAATTATGCATAGTGCTTGATTAAATAATTTTAAATTAGAAATTAGAGAAACAACATAACCATGTGTCTCGCAAAACAAAATAAAAGATTAAGTTATATGTCATAAGTAAAATTGTAAATAGAACAAAAGTACAGATAAAAAAGGTTATGTACGTTGTACTAGTAAACAACGTGAACATTTGTAACATGATTAGGTGAATGAGTGTACGAAGACTCTGTTTCAAAATAATTAAATAATGTACTCAATAGTACTCCTTTAGTTTCTTTCTACTTGATAATTTAAGCTTATTTCACTTTTTAATTTCTTTGATGTGAATTGGTGAAAGAAAAATAAGATAAATAACAAATCACTCATAAACAACAAGTTGCACTGATTCATGCATCTATTTCATGATTCAAAGTCATTCATCACAAGATGCTAATTAATGGCTTCTGAGCTGTATGATGGAACAATATACATATATTCACTTCATAAGTTTTCATTGTCTATACTTTATAATCAGTAATTGGCATCATTTCTGTATAATGAACATTTTATTGCTACTGTAGTATTTTCCTTATTTCAATTCAGTGATGAGATGTACACATTCATTTAGTAGTGATATGATGCCTAAGTAAAGCAAATAAAGTTGAATGTAAAAAATAAGTTATGGTTGGCTAAAAATAAGTTGAATGTAGTAATATTATCGTAAACAAGTGAACAAATCATTTCCCTTATCTCTACTTAACATTTTCCATGATGGTTTTCCCTCTTCCAAATTAGAACATATGATACTAATAATTGGTGAAACTACTAATTTGTGTTGATCAAACCTATATAAAGAATAAATATATAAAATTATGCAGTGTAACTTAATAATAAAATAAAACATCAATAAAATGTAAGTTACTCATCCATCCTATTATGAGAGTATTGGAATTTTTGATACATTGTCTTCACCATTAATATGACTAGATGAAGATTGGGTCGTTTCATTAATCATAGCTTGAGAAGGGATTGGTTGAGATTGAGATGGTGGAGGTTGAGATTTGGTTCATTCATGTTGAGGATGAGCTTGAAGTGGTGGAGGGTGAGGTTGCTTGGATTTGGGTCATGTTCCTGGTTGAGCTTGAGGTTGCGGTCGTGGAGGGTAAGAGTAAATGGATTGAGGACGAGATCGATATAGGCGTGGGATTGAGTTAGTGGACGATGAGATTGGGTGGATTTATGTCGTGATTGGGGTTGAGAATGGATAAGTTGGTTGGATTGTGATTGAAATAAAGGTTTAACGGGTTGAGGTTGAAATAGGGATGGAATGAGTTGTGGTTGAGGTTGAAATAGAAGTGGAATGGATAATGGTTGAGGTTGAGTGAGTTGAAGTTAAAATAAGCGTAGAGTGGCATGAGGTTGAGTAATGGAAGTTGAGTTTGAGGGGAAATATTAACTTTTACAACTCTTTTCTTTGTTGACCTTTTAGTTCGCTTCATAATTGACTGCAAAAGAAGAAAAAGGAGGCTATGCATTCTATACGACATATATGGGTAAAAAATAGATGTTGTTAGTTGACTAATTTAGAATATTGACCCATGTTGTGTAGAATGCAAACACTACAATGTGGGCTCGACCTCTGTCATGTATGTGATTTAATTATTGAGATATATGAACAAGGGACAAACTTTAGGTTGTAATAAGTAGAAAATAAGCATTATGTTACACTATTTATACTTCTAATAAAAAATAAGCATATGAAGTAAAGATTGACCACATCATTTTTATTAAATCTACCAATTCATTTTTCAATACTACAAAATGTTCAATCAAGCACATTAGAATTCAAACACTACAATGTGGGCTCGACCCTTGTCATGTATGTGATTTAATTATTGAGATATATGAACAAGGAACAAACTTTAGGTTGTAATAAGTAGAAAATAAGCATTATGTTACACTACTTATACTTCTAATAAAAAATAAGCATATGAAGTAAAGATTGACCACATCCTTTTTATTAAATCTACCAATTCATTTTTCAATACTACAAAATGTTCAATCAAACACATTATCAATAAAGATCTAAAAAATATTATTCAATAAAACAATATTCCTATTGATCTTCATATTAACAATCGTCACTAAAATCATCTTCTTCATCCTCATCATCTTGCATCACAGGAAAATTATCTTCTTCACCATAAACTAATCATCTTGTAAGTTATCAATTGGGTCAACTTCAATTGTTGCATTAACTTGTGACTCTTTTACTTGAAAAGCAACTTCAAAAGTATGCATATCATTAACAACCCTTCTCGACTTTGTCTTCATAACTACCAACCAATCAACTCTTTGGCGCCAAGGATAAGAGAAATAGTAAATTTGAGTTGCAACTTTTGGAAAAATAAAAGGATCAAATTTACCGTATTTTTTCCTTTTTAATACTTCTACAATTTTGTATTGATTATGTTGATTATGTATCCTCATCCCATGACTTGAAGGGTCGAACTAATCACAGTAAAACAAAATTAGTTTTCGTGTTGCTTGACTTCTCGATCCATTCAAATTCTAGAATCTCTGTAACAACACCATAATTATCATTTAAGGTTTCACTTTAACTAATTCCACTATCACATACTCCACTATTACATGTTATTTTTCCTTCACCCCAATAAGTTGTGTTGAATTTGTATCTATTCACATTTTAAATAGGCCATGACTTTGCTAATCTCAAGGGTCCTCTTGCAAAATCATTCAAGTCAGGGTTTTGCATTCGAAGTTTGTGATTCTTTGTCACCTAGTCACATAGATAAATTCATATAACTTAGGTTAAAGCAATTTGTACATCTTTGTTTTAACCCGAATAAAATTTAATAGTCTAAATAAGTGCTTACATATTCTTAAATCCATCACAGAAAGTCAGGTTCTATTTGTGTATCAATGACATTGTCATTGAGATCTCCGTACATACTTTTCAAACTTTGTACATACATCCTATACAAGATATTTTAAAAAAATTAGATCTTGTTGTTCGTTGAATAATAGAGATATAATTAATATATTAATACTTACTCAATGAATTGCTTCACCTCGATGCAATTTAAGAGAACATGCAATTGGGCAGCTACCAATTCTTTATCGTTGAGCCATCTATCACTGCATTTTCCACTTTTTTTGCCATGTAAATTTATGAGTCCTATTATTTAGGCCAACTTTACTTGCATATAGGCCAAATATGATTCACAAATACATCCTTCCACATTTTATTAATAATTTTTTTAATTTTATTTATAAACCTTTCAAATGGATACATCCAACGATATTGAACTGGCCCACCCAACTTAGCTTCAAAAGGCAAATGAATTGGTAAATGCTCCATAGAGTCAAAAAATGCCGGTGGAAAGATATGCTCCAACTTATATATTATTATAGGAATATTTTGTTCCATTTTAAATAAGTGACCTTCTCAGAACGATATTGAACATAAGTCTCTAAAGCTATTGGAAGAAGACATTCCAAGAATATATGACAATTGTGGTTTTACATCCCAAATAGTCTTTTATGTTTTTATCCACACATCTACCTAAATTTGAAGCATAACCATCAGACAAAATTTGGCTTTAGGTTTTGTATAGTTCCCATTAGGATTTTTTTTCAGCAACAACTCCTTTTTATGACAATACTCTGCTAAGTCCAATCGAGCCTTCTCATTGTCCTTAGTTTTCTCTTTGTTGTCCATAACTATATTAAATACATTTTCAAAGACATTCTTTACTATATGCATAATATCAAGTTATGCCTCAATAGGTTGTGTCTCCAATAAGGCAAATCCCAAAATATGCTTCTTTTGGTCCAATTGTGCAAAATTATGTGGCTAGGAACAATACATTGCATCTGTCAGTTATCTTTGGAAGTCCATAAACCTTTTCCCACACTTCTTCACCACTTAACATAGGAGGAGGCTCATTTTTATCAATTCTATTTTTGTAAAAGGCAACCTTGTTTCTTCTAAAAGCATGATTATGAGGAAAACAAATTGATAGTGGTAGTCAAACCAAGACGTTTTCCTTCCATATTTCAATGTAAAAGCTTTTGAATTTTCCTTGCATGTCGGACATGCTAATCTTCCAATAGTACTCCACCCAGACAACATGCCATAGGCTAGAAAATCATTTATTGTCCACATCAGTGAAGCTCTCAATTGAAAATTTTGCCTATTTAAGACATCATATGTTACTACACCATCATTCTACAATTGTTGCAACTCATCTATAAGCGGTTGCAAATACACATCAATTTTGACTTGTGAACTGTGTGGACCTAGAATGATCAAGGACAAAAACATATAAGACATCATCATACATAGCTCAGGAGGTAGGTTATATGGTGTGACAATTACTGGCCAACAAGAACATGGTGTGGATGAATGTTGTAATATATTTCACAACATCTGATGTATCAAACCAAATCAAAAAGGGAAGCAAATGGCCAATTAGAAAAAAGAGAAGAAACATTTTCATTGTTGTAATAGCTCTGATACCACTATTGTAAAAGCTCTGATACAACTATTGAAAGACTCATTTTTTGTAAATATATCTTGGGTTGCTGAAAATTTTATCTGTCAATTGAGTTACAACGAGAGTAGATATTTTTATCAAAATAGTTTAAGATGTGAGTCAAGTGATGTGTGGAAGAGTTGTTAGATATTTGTTTGAGTTAGTTTTAAGTATCTAATATATATTATTATATATTGTAATATATATAAATATATATATATATATATATATATATGTCAGAAACAGATTTCCAAGTTTTCTTCTTCTTCTTCTTTGTTCGAAAACAAGGAAAACAGTGTTAGGGGTTTTCAAAACCGTCAAACCTAAATCTCTGCTTTTCTTCGACATTTGAGCTTCTTTTTGAGAAGTGATAGAAGGGAAAGTTGCTCAACTCCCCGCTATGGTGCTAGTGAGCCAACTTTAAAAGTGACGTCACAAATTTAAATTTTACCAGAATTAATCACAGCGTCGTAATCGCTTGATAAACTACTGTTAAGGTAAGGGATCCTTACAAATTTTTAGCTTGCATATAGGATGATATATGTGTATTTGTGGAGTTGGAATTTGGTGAATTTGATGTATGATTTTGTGAAAAAGGAATTTAATTCATTTATGTGTGTTTTGAGGAAATTAAATTTGATGTATTTTATGTGTGGATTTGTGAAAAATGAATTTAATGTAAAGTGAGGATTGAATTTGATGTGTTGAGGAGTGGTTTGTGAATATTAATTTGGCTTGATTTATGTTTGAGGAGTTACGACGAGAGTAGATATTTTTATCAAAATAGTTTAAGATGTGAGTCAAGTGATGTGTGAAAGAGTTGTTAGATATTTGTTTGAGTTAGTTTTAAGTATAATATATATATTATTATATATTGTAATATATATATATATATATGTCAAAAATAGATTTCCAAGTTTTCTTCTTCTTCTCTTTTCGAAAACAAGGAAAACGGTGTTAGGAGTTTTCAAAACCGTCAAACCTAAATCTCTGCTTTTCTTCGACATTTGAGCTTCGTTTTGAGAAATGATAGAAGGGAAAGTTGCTCATCTCTCCGCTATGGTGCTAGTGAGCCAACTTTTAAAGTGGCGTCACAAACTTAAATTTTACCAGAATTAATCACAACGCCGTAATCGCTTGTTAAAGCTATCGTTAAGGTAAGGGATCATTCCAAATTTTTAGCTTGCATATAGGATGATATATTTGTATTTGTGGAGTTGGAATTTCGTGAATTTGATGTAAAATTTTGTGAAAAAGGAATTTAATTCATTTATGTGTGTTTTGAGGAAATTAAATTTGATGTGTTTTATGTGTGGATTTGTGAAAAATGAATTTAATGTAAAGTGTGGATTGAATTTGATGTGTTGAGGAGTGGTTTGTGAATATTAATTTGGCTTGATTTATGTTTGAGGAATGTGGAAATTCATGGGTGATTGATGATTAGATTTGATGTGAATTGTGGATTAAATTTTATGTGTGGTGGTGGAAAATATATGCTGAGTATGCTCTGTGTTGAATTTGAAAATCATTAGTGTTAAATGAGTATTAAAAATGGGGAATCTTTTAATATATGCATTTACTTAGTGATTGTTGTGGAAAGAGTTAGAGTATGCTCATGCATTTCATAGTACATGGTGACCACAATGGTGCCATGGTGATAGTGGTGACCGTGATGGGCCACAAGATGATGCCATGTGATCTGTTGATTCATCTTATTCTTGCGGGGATTTTTGCATCGTACTGCACATTTTTAGTAAATCATGATGACCTGTGACAGGTGGCACCTCGATAAACAGTACTGGTCTGTTATAGGCGGTACATTTACGATTTACGCTTTTTAGTAAATCGTGTAGACCCGTGATAGGTGGCACCTCGGTAAACAGTACTAGTCTGTGATAGGCGGTACGTTTATGATTTACGCTTTTTAGTAAATCATGCTGACCCGTGATAGGTGGCACCTCGGTAATTAGTACTGGTATGTGATAGGCGGTACAATTATAATTTATGCCCATTCGAGGATGGTTTTAGTAAGAATTCCGGAATTCATGCATTTTGGGCATATACGCATTGTATTAGGGTGCTTGGCACGCGAGTCATGTTTGATATACTGTGATAATGGTATATGTATGCTCAATTGTGGTTGTGATTGTGACCTAATTGGTAAGTGTGATTGTTTGGATTTGTGTGTAAGTGTTGATTGATTGCGAAACCATTTAAAAGATGATTTCTGCATTTTTTTTGTTGTTGTGTTTGAATACAAGAAGGTTGTATTCGAATATAGATGTCCTGACTTTGCTATTGACTTCTGAAACAACATTTTATTCGACTTCAAGAATGTTGTATTCGAATATAGTTGTGTTGATTTTGCTACTGACTTCTGAAACAACACTGTATTTGATTACAAGGATGATGTATTCAAATACGACAGTCCAGTTTTGGTAAAAACTTCATTTTTCAACTTTGATTATGCATGTTTGGCATATGAAAACCCTTTCAAAGAGTATGCTAAGTTGAAAGGTTATTTTGTGCATAAAAAACTTAAATGTTATTTGATATTTGGTAATTTCGGTTGGTAACCTTTACAATTATTGTAGAAATCTGGGTTTTGCCCTCAGATGAGAATCAGGATCATCCGACCGGTTAGTACCCTAGAGATGGGAAGGTAGTTAGGCATAACTGATCGATGATGTGTTAGAAGGATCTTGTGGGGCGCGTGGAGATCACTCAGGCTTTATAGTTTTTTTTTTTTTTTGTAGCATAATCAGACAAGGTGGTTGTATAGGGTCTAGCTGTCTTTCTTTTGTGGATGTATTTATTTCAATTTAGAAGACTCTACCTATACCTCGTATTGTCAGCTTGACTTTTATTTTGATGGGTCCTTGTACTACTTTTTGATGCGATGTGGGGAAGTTAAAATTCTTGGGGCAATGCTTTTGTACAAGTGTCTGCCGATAATACCCCAGGGGTATGAACTATGTTTGATAGGTTTCATAGCCCCGATGTATTTTGCTGGTTAAATACTTTGGGTTTGTATTTCAAAAACTATTTCCGCTGCTTGGAAATATTTGTTGGCTTTTGTTGTTATGTTACGACTTAAATATTTCATCCAAAAGTATTTCTTTCTGTCTTTATTTATTTTCTTTCTTTATTTCTTTGTTTTCTGAAATTCGATTTTTGTTTTAAGGAAAAAAAGCGGGTTGTTACATAGGTTATATAGTGTGACAATTACTGGCCAACAAGAACATGGTAACATGGTGTGGATGAATGTTGTAATATATTTCACAACATCTTATGTATCAAACCAAATCAAAAAGGGAAGCAAATGGCCAATTAGAAAAAAGAGAAGAAACATTTTCATTATTTTTTAAAATTTATGATCTCATTTTTTAAATAAAATAATAATATATTACCTTGTCTTTGTAAAATTTTGGATTGGAAAATTTCAGTGTTCTTTTTTATAGGATATTCTTTGAATTTTCAACTGCATTAATTATTTCTTTACTAACATACCTCTAATACCTCTAATTAATTAACATACTTTTCTGCCATAAAAATAAATATTATAATAAAAACTAGTAAGGATCTAGAAAATTCAATAGTGAGGGAAATGTTATATAGTATATATAGTATTCATATAAACAAGCACATGATAAAATAATTAAATAATTAAATCTTTAAGCAAAAAGTTAAAGACTACAAAAACTATACCATTTATATAAAAAAAAAAAAAATTGAAGATATATCGAACTCT
>JBBPBR010000006.1:21987414-22030539 GCA_037974775.1 Cicer pinnatifidum | reverse complement strand
TATTATTATTATTATTATTATTGTTGTTGTTGTTGTTTTGTGGTCTATTCGCTTTCATTATTATTGTTGACTATGTTAATACTCCCTGACTTCAATGTTGTGTTCTTAGAGAGTAACCAATGAAGATCTCAAGGTATTGGTGTCAAATAAGGGACAGATACATGGAATTGTCTATGAACTTGGCGATATATAGGTAAATTGAAATATTGTTAGACTGAAAATAAATGTTTGATACAAGTTAAAGTACAAAAAAATACTAATTAATCAATATCTAAAATGCAGGAAACAAATTCAGATGAATAAACGTGGGATCAAACAAGAAGAGCCAAGTTCACAAGTATAGTGGAGCAACTATATTTTTTTCTATGCACGTATCTTGATTCAAGCATTTATAGTTTCATAAAATTGAAAGGCAAATGTACCTTCATAATAAGTATATATTCATTAACTAGTTCATGTATGTATTTATAATAAGCATTCATACTACATCATTAAAGATAGATAAAAGAATAAAACACAACTATGATGCTTCCTTTTATTCACCACCATTCATAAACATTAAGTCAAAAAAT
Organism: Cicer pinnatifidum; assembly: GCA_037974775.1. Taxonomy (NCBI): domain Eukaryota; kingdom Viridiplantae; phylum Streptophyta; class Magnoliopsida; order Fabales; family Fabaceae; genus Cicer; species Cicer pinnatifidum. Next base: position 22,029,967 of record JBBPBR010000006.1, on the reverse strand, counting down.
CACTTTAAAATAATTACCTCTCCACTCATTTTCTTCTCCAGGTCCACAGCTGATCTGCAATTAGTTTATATAAGGTTGATATTATTTCTTTGTGTGAATTAAACATATTAATCTATAAGTTGTTAACATGCTTGGAATATTAGAAACAATGGGAAGACAAAGACATGTAAAAATGACTACACAATTTTCTATTTTATATCTTTTATATATCGAAACAAATGTGAAGCATGTAAAATTTAATGATAATTTTAAAATTTTCATTAAATGTTCAATGTTATCAATAATAAGTTGTCTCGTATATGATATTAATTTTGAATATTTCATTAATAAGAATTTGTTGCATGTATGATAGTTTAATTTCATAAGTGATAACGTTTCTTGTGTACGATAAAAACTTTAAAAAATTTATTTGTGAAAATTTGTACTATTTATGATAGTTTAGACTCATTTGTGACGATATGTCTCATGTATACTAATTATTTTGAAACACTTATGAGTGAGAGATTGTCTTGAATATCATAGTTCAATTGCATAATTGACAACTTGTTTTGTTTCTAATAGTTATTAACGAGAATTTGTCATGTGTGTGATAGTTCAATATCATTAGTGACCACTTATCCGTCTACGATAATTATTTTGATTTTTTTTTCAATGAAAATTTATCTCGTAAATGATAGTTCAATTTCATGAGTAACAACTAAACGAATATATGATAATTATTTTAAAATTTTTATCATTAGAACTTGTCCCTAAACGCTAGTTATATTGAAGATTTTATCAATCATGTTTTTATTAAACAATTTTACACTCAAGAATTTTGTTATCATAAAAAAGGAGAGATTGTTCAGAAAAAATCTCTTTATAATGTTTCGAAGATAACAAAATTATTTGATTAAAGACTATCTGATTATTTTTGCCATCTAACTTGTGTACTTGAGTGTGTTCTTTTTTAGAAACAAGCCAATAGCAAGGTTGATCATATCGTAGGAAAAATGAACCCCTAAAGAATGCATTTTATCATTTGATTGAAGATGATTATGTACTTAGGTCAAGTATCTCAAAAATAGACAATATTAGCAAAAGAACATTAGAGTATCGATTCTAAAAAATAGAGTTAAAAATGAATTATGTACTTGCACAAGACCATATGATAAGAAATCCATAATTGAGGATGAAAATTATTGAGCCACCATCATTGCATGTGGACAATGTAGTCAATAGTAAAAAAGGTGATTCACTTGACGTGAAAGGCACACTGTTCTGAATTATTAAGAAAATGAAAACTAAAACTCAACAGTCACATCAAGAAGAATGGACGATTCATCTTTGTATTGATAAGATCTGACAAGAGACCAACGTATTCATCTTCTTATTGTACTTAACACGAAGTCAGAGCATGAATGATAATTTTGCAATTCACGTTTGACCAATGTGCATCATCAAAGTCTCAAACAACTATATTTTTTTCCCTTCAAATTTGAAGATCCAAAACATCTATAAAATAAGAAGCTCTCCTCCTCATAAAATTAAGAAATTGATTTGTGACACCCTAAACTCCAAATTAATATTAAATTTTTATTTATTTTATTTTTAAAATAATGAAATTCTTCAAGAAAATATATAAACTTTCAAATATTTTTTGAAGTTAAAGAGTATCACGTTATCATGAACATGTCACATTAATCCAAAATTTCAATCAAACTTACCAACTCAAAATCATAACAATAGTCAACAAAATTCTGTTTGAAGAACACATACATAAGTTTAATAAATAAATGCAAATGTAGTCCTAACTAGGTGTCATTATCAGAACAAGAATTCCCAAACTAAAAAACATATATTAAAAGTCTTCAAGAAAAGATGGCTTTCGCCACTCTGATGGTACTAGTCATCACATGCAGCTTGCAACTCGTCTGCATCCATCAAACTTAAAACCATAACAATAGTCAAGAAAATTCTTTTTGAAGAACACATACATAAGTTTAATAAATAAATGCAAATGTAGTCTTAACCCGATGTCATTATCAGAACAATAATTCCCAAACTAAAAAACGTATATTAAAAGTCTTCAAGAAAAGATGGCTTTCGCCACTCTGATGGTATTAGTCATCACCTGCAGCTTGCAACTCGTCTGCGTCCATCGCAAACGCCAAACACAAACAACGAGGGGTGAGTTTCAAAATTATGTAACAATATAAAATAAATAAGGAGAGCACACAAGTAGTCAAAACAACATAAATAAAGAGAAAAATTCAAGAACATAATATGAAGGTTATTCTAATTCAATCACAATAAAACAGTTACAAGGATGAAATATTATGTATGTCCTATACTCTATAATTCTTCGTCATTTGGTATCATTCTAATATGAAATACTTGATTATGAGACCTGATACTATGCCACAACAAGAGTGGAAAGACAATTCATGAATGATCAAGTCCTCATAGATCCCCTCAACTTAACCCAAGACACATATATACGACGGTCGGGGTACTCTTGTGTTGCACGGTACATCCCGACCATAGGGAATAACCCACTAATCCACTTAGGAATTTCCCACAAGAAATACCTCCAAGGTCTATCAGTTTTACTTTACAATTTTGTAGTCTTCCACGATCAGACTCAATCAGTTGTACTTCCCAAATTAGTAGATTTGTCAGATCCTCCCTATATGATGATAAAATAATCATCACTACGACCTACAACACGAATCTCATACTCACTCGATTATCATGACGTAATAAGCTTCATTTCGAATTCACAATATTCATCATAATTTAGATCCTCTTATACATATATAAGTCAATCACAATAAAGTCTCAATATTTGATTTACACTACTCACAATGCAAAGTCTAGTGTCATCAATCACAAAATAAGAAATTAAAAAAAGGTGGTATATTCAAGTAATATCACAATTTCAATCAAGTAAACAAAAGCACTCTAGTACTTATCATTCATACAATAACAATCAACATAAGGTTCCATAAAATCAAACAACATGCAATCTTGATATAAATAAATTCACGACAATTCTATAGGTTGCTAAATTATATTTTAGTCCTCACTATTACAATTCATGTATTATTAATTAATTATTATTACTTAGTAGGACTCGACCATGCGTAGTAAGTCCCGAATGAATATCTGAAAATTTTGGTATTCCCGTTCATCCCACGTTATTTTATACTCATAAAGTCGAACCTCTACTCACCCTTTATCTTGGTTGGAGATTTTTCCCAACGAAGCTGATCCGTTTATTTAATGTGTCGCGCTTTCGTGAACCACCATCTCTAATAGTCTTCGAAAGAAAATAAATCAATGCATACAAATTAATTACTTGCTCCAATAAATAAATAAATTATTTATTAAAATTAATTTAAATAAATTATCTGCTATTTATAATACAACTCAAAAATATAATTAATATCATCAAACATACATATTAGTATACCAACATAAAACAAACGTCTAATTTTAATTAAAATAAAACAAAATCACATATTTAAATAAATATGGTATATATCTAAAGTTTGGGTGTTAAAATAGGTAAGCAATATGTCCTATAATAGTGTTTATATTTATTTAAATTCATGAATATTGTAACAACTTTTAATTATAATTAAAATAAAAATAAAGTATTTTAGATGTAAAACGATTGTCGGATATCTGCTCAGCATTAATATACTTTGATCATATAAACTCTATCATTACATAAAAATAACACATACCCAATATTACTATAATCTTTATAAAGGAGTATAAAAATATAAAATTAGAATATTTAAGTTTATAATTGGATAATATAAATAATAATTTATATATATATATATATATATAAGTTGGACAATGTCCGAACAATACGATAATAATACTATTTACGTACAATTGTTCATTTTATTGTTACAAACATGTATTTCAAGGTTTTGCAAAAACCAATAAACACTTTGATTAATTAGTATTCTAAAAAATACTTTGATTAATAATTAGATTTATCATTACAAAAAAGAAAATTTAAAATAAAAAGGACACATGACCTATATTGATGAAATTTGATAAATTCGGAAAAGTATATTAAATTGAGGGAATTAGTAACATATGCTTTCTTCTTTTCATTCAGACCATGCATCGAATTTGGAATTAAGAAAGCATATCAAATTGATGTATTTAGGAGCATATAATCCCTTCATTTTATTCAAACCAAACTGTAATTGATGGGATTATGACAAGTATACTTGTTGTAGTGTACTGCTATATGGTTGTGTTGTTGTTAGAAGTCCGAGCTAGAAATGATAAACGACTGGTTTGTTTTCGTTTTCTTTCTTTAAGTGGGTACCGTAACCTAACAGGTAATGTAAATATATATATATATATATATATATATATATGTGGTGTTGTTAAAAACGAACATCAATGAGTACTTGAATCAAGAATGTTCTTGGTTTTGTACGAAAAATGCAGAATGATTAAAACTTAAAACGCAGATTGTTCAGACTGTAAAATGAAGAATGATTAGTTGCAAAACGGAGAACGTTCTCCGTTTTTTGACTAACAGAAATTAAAGCCTTGCAATTCTAAAATAAACACACACAATTGTTAACCCAATTCAGAGATAAACTCATATATCTGGGAGACTGGATCTGGCTTGAATTATCACTAATTATGAGATAAAAATTATTACAATATTTATGCACTTATGCTGCCAGTTTTTCACAGTTTTGCAAAACTGCAGCTTTGCATTCTATTTATGAGTTCTATTTTCCAGCCTTGCTTGCTTTGACTTATATACAATTTGTTTACAATTTAGAAGTAATAAAATAGAGTAGTTACAACTAATTAACTGAAACTAACTAGCCAAAATAAATTCTATCTCAAGGCTTCTTAATAGAGTTCCATTTTTAACAATTCTCCATCTTGGTACCAAATGAGAAGCTTCAGCTTGTGATTCTTCAAATCAAATCTACTTAGTCCTTAATCTCAGTTTCTTGACTTTATTTGCAACATATCCAAATAGTGTTTGAATTTGCTAAGTGTGACAGGTTTTGTAAACATGTATGCATGAGTATCACTTGTGTGCATCTTTGCCACATCTATCTCACCCCTTTCAATGACATCTCTAATGAAATAAAGTCTTACGTCTATATGATTAGTTCTTTCATGATACCTTAGATTTATACTCCAGTGAATGGCACTTTGGCTATAACAATGTATGTAAACAGATTCTTGCTTGCCTCCAAGTTATGTGATCAATCCTTTTAGCCAAATTCCTTTTTTCACTGCTTCAGCAACAACATCATATTCTACTTCTATTGTTGATAATGCCATTATGTGTTGAAGAGTATCTTTCTAACCGACTGTGTTGTTAAACATTATAAACACATATCTTGTAAGAGAACTTATTCTATCTAAATCTCCAACAAAAATCAGAGTAAAGAAATCCTTGAACTAGTTTTGATGGTTCTGAACTTTTGTTGTATTCCAAACACATGCTTTGAGTTTCCTTTAGCTACCTTAGAATCTATTTGACAATTTGCCAATGACTCATCCTTAGGTTTCCCATAAACTTGCTCGTGACACTTACAACATGAGAAATGTATGGCCTTGAGTAGGCCGTAGCATACATGATACTCCCTATGACACTTGCATATGGTATATTAATCATGTCTTCTGCTTCTAGGTCTGTGTTTGGTGACATGGCTTAAGAAAGCTTGAAGTGAGCTACTAGTGGAGAGCTGACTGCCGTTGATTCACTCATATTGAATCTATTAGAACCTTTCCAATGTAGCTCTCTTGGGAAATTATCAGTTTTCCTTGTTCTCTAATTCTGATGATTTTCATTCTTAGGATCCTCTTGGCTGGCCCCAAGTCTTTCATCTCGAAATCTTTCTTCAATTTTTCTATTTCTTTCATACTTTTAGATGCTATTTGTAAGAACCCGATTTTCAAAACACAACTCTGAATTTTTTTAAAATAAATTCACATTCAGAGAAACACTTTTGGATAAAATATGTAAGTCATAACACAAACAAAAAAAGTAATCAATATTTCCAAACAACGGAAATAGTTTTTGAAACAAAAATTCAAAGTATTTAAATAGCAAAATACACCTAGGATATGAGACATATTAGACATAGCTCATACCCCTGTGGTATTCTGGACAAACACCTATACAAAAGCACTGCCCTTCCCCCACATCATATCAAAAAGTGGTACATGGACCCATCAAAACAAAAGTAAAGCTTACAATATAAGGTATATGTACAGTTTTCCAAAATGAAATAAATACAACCACAAAAGAAAGACATCTGACCCCTATACAACCATCTAACCTGATCATGCTACAAAAACTACACAACTCTGTTGATCTCCACGCGCCCCGCAAGATCTTCCTGACATAACTTTGGTCAGGTATGTCTAACTACCTTCTCATCTCTAGGGTACTATCTGGTAGGATGATCCTGGTTCTCATCTTAAGGAAAAATCCAGATTTCCACAATAATTGTAAAGGGTCACCAACCAAAATTAACAAATATGTCATAACATTTAAATTTCAAATGCATAAAATAACCTTTCAACTTAATATACTACTTGAAATGCTTTTCATATGTCAAAAATGCATTAACAAAGTTGAAAATGAAGTTTTTAACAAAACTGCACTGTCGTATTCGAATACAACACTGTCGTAGCCGAATATAACTAGGAAAAATGCAGATTCACACCTTAATCACACATCAAACATTCATAACATCAATTATGAACACATAATTACATCGAAACTTAATCAACTCAAATTCACACCTCAAAGCAATTACGGCACAATAGCAAAACAGCAACCGAGTATGTATATACAATCATCATAGTATAACAAACATGACTCGCGTGTCAAACACCTTAATGCAATGCGTATATGCCAATGTGCATGATTCCGAATTTCCAAACCAAAACCCTCCTCGAAGGAGCGTAAATCATAATTGTATAACCTCTCACATACCAGTACTAATTACCAAGGTACAATATCTCACAAATCAACACGATTTACTAGCGTGCAATCACTCACAGATCAACATGATTTTCTTGAGTGCAATTGCTCACAGATCAACACATTATAGAGTGCAGCTTCTCACAAACCAACGCTAATTACCAAGGTGCAATCTTTCATAGATCAGCACGACGCGATAATCTCTGTAAGGATAAGATGAACCAACAGATCACATGGCATCATCTCGTGGCCCACCATGATCACCACTATCACCATGGCCCCATCGTGGTCACCATGTACTATGAAATGCATGGGCATACTTTGACTCTTTTTTAACACAATCGTTAAGTAAATGCAACTATTAAAAGATTCCCCATTTTTAATACTCATTTAACGCTAACGATTTTTCAAACTTATCACAGAATATACTCAAAAAAGATTTTCCTCAATAAAATTCAGAACGCACATATTATCAGTTATGAATACACAATCACATCAAAACTTAATCACCACAACAACATTAATATATCAGAGTTGTTCCCACCGCTAACTCGGTGCCAACGTAACTCGGTGCTAACTACATAAATATAAATATTTATAACAATTTGTTCACAATAAAATTAATCCAACCACAAAAAAATTCCCAAAATTAAATCTTTCTCAAGCACCAAACTTTTAAAACCAAATAATCTCACATACACACACTCGACTATTAAAGCATCAAAATTTTTGAGTTAATAAAATACTCTAAACTTTTTTCTTTTTAAACTCAGTTCAAGAGTAATTAAAAGAGTAACATTTTAAACTTTAACCATTTTCAATTTCAATCTATCTTTTTGCTCAAACTCTTTAACTTAGTTAAAATTTGAACTTTTTCACAACTTTAACAACTCTAAGTTTTTTTTTTGTAAAATTTCAACTTCAGTTCAAACTCATTTAATTGAAAATAACTCATTACGTAACTCAAACATATCAAATTTAATTATTGCCAATTTCACACCACAATCAATCAATTCAATTCCACAACACACATATAGCAACTCAATTAAATTTCAACAATTCAAACTAAATTTCATCTAAAAAATTCATAATATTAATTATGAACACATCAATCACACCAAAGATGAATCACCACAAACCACACCTCAAACACATCAAATTCAAATTCCACAATTTCACCAATAAAACGTATTCAATTTATTTTTCACAAATCTACACCTCAAACACAACAAATTTATTTTCCACAAATTCACATACAAGGTCCTAAATGCAAACTAAAAGTTTGGAAGGAGCCATTACCTTAATGATAACTCTAACAACCGATCGCGGTACCGCGATTAACTACAGTAAAATTTTTGTTTACGTCGTCACTTTCAAAGTTGGCTCACTAGCACCGCAGCGTGGAGATGAACAACTTTCCATTCTGTCACTTCTCGAAATGAAGCTCAGAAGTCAAAGAAAAATGGAGGTTTGTGTTTGAGTTTTTTTAAAAAACTAACTTTGTTTTTGGAAACAGAGAAGATGAAATGAAATTGAAAGAAAATGATGAAGGAGGTGTGAAGGCAACATAGGAAAATGTTTTCTTTTTCCTTTTCTTCAATTGTTTATTATATATATATATATATATATATATATATATATATATATATATATAATAAATAAAATAAATAAAATAAATATCTAAATAAAAATATCTAGATTTTTTTAAAATCATCATTACACCCGTTACCTCACATCACCTCACAAATCACTTTGGTAGAAAAAAATCTTCTCTCGCCGCAATTCAATCGGCATATGTATTTTTTTGAAAAACGCAACATCTTAGAATAAAAAATTCGCTAAAAGTTTCACCGTAATTAAACTAAATTATTCATCGACGAATAAATTTAGTCGGGGATCCAAAAATATATTTTTGGCATCAATTCACAAAATACCAATAAAATTGCCTAAAAAGCCTCAGAATTCAACACCAAAATACATAAACCAAAATTTAAAACTAAGTGTCTTACATTACAGCATGCCAATGACTCATCATTGGGTTTCCCATAAACTTTCTCGTGACACTTACAACATGAGAAATGTATGGCCTTGAGCAGACCATAGCATACATGATACTCCCGATGGAACTTGCATATGGCATATTCATGTCTTCTGCTTCTAGATTTGTGTTTGGTGACATGGCTTAAGAAAGCTTGAAGTAAACTGCTAGTGGAGAGCTGACTGCATTTGATTCACTCATATTAAATCTCTTAGAACCTTTCCAATGTAGCTCTCTTTGGAAATTATTAGTTTTCCTTGTTCTTTAATCACTATGTGTTGAAGATTAGCTTTCCAACCACATGTGTTGTTAAACACTGTGAACACATATCTTGTAAGAGAACTGCTTTTATCTAAATCTCCAACAAAAATCAAAGTATAGAAATCCGTGGACTAGTTTTGATGGTTATAGACTTTTGTTGTATTCCAAACACATGCTTTGAGTTCCCTTTAGGTACCTTAGAATCCATTTTACATCATGCCAATGACTCATCCCTGGGTTTCCCATATACTTTCCCGTGACACTTACATCATGATAAATGTATGGCCTTGAGTAGACCAGAGCATAGAATGTACTCCCTATGGTAGTTGCATATGATATATTGTTCATGTCTTTTGCTTCTAGGTTTTAGTTTGTTGAAATGCCTTCAGAAAGCATGAAGTGAGCAGGTAGTGGAGAGCTGACTGCCTTTGATTCACTCATGTTGAATCTATTAGAACCTTTCCAATGCAGCTATCTTGGGAAATTATCAGTTTTCGTTATTCTCTAACCACTATGTTTTGAAGATTAGTTTTCCAACTGATTGTGTTGTTAAACATTGTGAACACATATCTTGTAAGAGAACTAGTTGTATCTAAATCTCCAACAAAAATCAGAGTATAGAAATCTTTGGACTAGCTAGGTTTGATGGTTCTGAGCTTTTGTTGTATTCCAAACACATGCTTTGAGTTCCCTTTAGGTACCAATGACTCATCCCTAGGTGTCCTATAAACTTTCATGTGACACTTACAACATGATAAATGTATGGCCTTGAGCATACCATATCATACATGATACTCCATATGGTACTTGCATATGATATATTATTCATGTCTTCTGCTTCTAGGTTTGTTTTTGATGACATGGCTTAAAAAAGCTTGAAGTGAGCTGCTAGTAAAGAGCTGACTGCCTTTGAATCACTCATATTGACTGTATTAGAACCTTTCCAATGCATGTCTCTTCGGAAATTATCAGTTTTCCTTGTTCTCTAATCACTATGTGTTGAAGATTTGCTTACCAAATGACTTGATTGTTAACCACTGTGAACACATATTTTGTAAGAGAACTTTTTCTATCTAAATCTCCAACAAAAATAATAGTATAGAAATCCTTGGACTTGTTTTTATGGTTATGAACTTTTGTTGTATTCCAAACACATGCTTTGAGTTCTCTTTAGGTACCTTAGAATCCATTTAACAACTTGCCAATGACGCATTCCTGAGTTTCCCACAAACATGCCCGTGACACTAACAACATGAGAAATTTACAGCCTTGAGCAGACTATAGCATATATGATACTCCATATGGCACTTGCATATGATATATTATTCATGTCTTTTGCTTCTAGGTTTGTGTTTGGTGACATGGCTTAAGAAATCTTGAAGTGAGCTACTAGTGGAGAGTTGACTGCCTTTGATTCACTCATATTAAATCTATTTGAACCTTACCAATGTAGCTCTCTTTGGAAATTATCAATTTTCGTTGTTCTCTAATCACTATGTGTTGAATATTAGCTTTCCAAACGACTGTGTTCTTAAGCATTGTCAACACATATCTTGTAAAGGAACTACTTGTATCTAAATCTCCCAACAAAAATCAGAGTATAGAAATCCTTGGATTAGTTTTGATGGTTATAAACTTTTGTTGTATTCCAAACACATGCTTTCAGTTCCCTTTGGGTACCTTATAATCTATTTGACAGCTTGCCAAAGACTCATCCCTGGGTTTCCCATAAACTTGCCCGTGACACTTACATCATGAGAAATGTATGGCCTTGAGCATACCATAGCATAGATGATACCTTCTATGGTACTTGCATATGATATATTATTCATGTCTTTTGCTTCTATGTTTTTGTTTGGTGACATGGCTTTAGAAAGCATGAAGTGAGTTGCTAGTGGGGAGTTGATTGCCTTTCATTCACTCATGTTGAATGTATTAGAACCTTTCCAATGCAGCTATCTTGGGAAATTATCAGTTTTCCTTGTTCTGTAACCACTATGTGTTGAAGATTAGCTTTCCAACTGATTGTGTTGTTAAACACTGTGAACACATATCTTGTAAGAGAACTGCTTCTATCTAAACCTCCAACAAATTTCAAAGTATATAAATCTTTGGACTAGCTAGATTTGATGGTTATGAAATTTTGTTGTATTCCAAACACATGCTTTGAGTTCCCTTTAAGTACATTAGAATCCATTTGACAGCTTGCCAATTACTTATCTCTAGGTTTCCCTTAAACTTGCCTCTAACTCTTACAACATGAGAAATGTATGGCATTGAGCATACCATAGCATACATGATACTCCCTATGCTACTTGCATATGATATATTATTCATGTCTTCTGCTTCTAATTTTGTGTTTGATGAAATGGCTTAAGAAAGCATGAAATGAGCTGCTAGTAGAGAGCAGACTGCCTTTGAATCACTCATATTGAATGTATTAGAACCTTCCCAATGTAGCTCTCTTGGGAAATAATCAGTTTTCCTTGTTCTCTAATCATTATGTGTTGTTGATTTGCTTTCCAATCGACTTGTTGTTAAACACTATGAACACATATCTTGTAAGAGAACAATTTCTATCTAAATCTCCAACAAAAATCATAGTATATAAATCCTTGGACTAGTTTTTACGGTTATGTACTTTTGTTGTATTCCAAACACATGCTTTGAGTTCTCTTTAGGTACCTTAGAATCCATTTGACAAATTGCCAATGATGCATTCCTGGGGTTCCCATAAACTTGCCCACGACACTTACAACATGAGAAATGTATGGCCTTTAGCAGACAATAGCATACATGATACTCCCTATTGAACTTGCATATGATAAATTATTCATGTATTTTGCTTCTAGGTTTGTGTTTGGTGACATGGCTTAAGAAAGCTTGAAGTGAGCTCCTAGTGGAGAGTTGACTGCCTTTGATTCACTCATATTGAATATATTAGAACCTTTCCCATGTAGCTCTCTTGAGAAATTATCAACTTTCCTTGTTCTCTAATCACTATGTGTTGAAGATTAGCTTTCCATCTGACTGTGTTGTTAAACACTGTGGACACATATCTTGTAAAAGAACTGCTTCTATCTAAATCTCCCAACAAAAATCAGAGTATAGAAATCATTGGACTAGTTTTGATGGTTATAAACTTTTGTTGTATTCCAAACACATGCTTTGAGTTCCCTTTAGGTACCTTAGAATCTATTTGGCAGCTTGCCAATGACTCATCCCTGGGTTTCCAATAAACCTGCCCGTGACACTTACATCATGAGAAATGTATGGCCTTCAGCATACCATAGCATACATGATACTCTCTATGGTACTTGCATATGATATATTATTCATGTATTTTACTTCTAGGTTTTTGTTTTGTGACATGGCTTCAGAAAGCTTGAAATGAGTTGCTAGTGGAGAGCTGACGGCCTATGATTCACTCATGTTGAATCTATTAGAACCTTTCCAATGTTGCTATCTTGGGAAATTATCAGTTTTACTTGTTCTCTAATCACTATGTGTTGAAGATTAGCTTTCGAACCGTCTGTGTTGTTAAACACTGTGAACACATATCTTGTAAGAGAACTGCTTCTATCTAAATCTCCAACAAAAATCAAAGTATAGAAATCCTTGGACTAGTTTTGATGGTTTATAACTTTTGTTGTATTCTAAACACATGCTTTGAGTTCCCTTTAGGTACCTTAGAATCTATTTGACAGCTTGCTAATGACTCATCCCTAGGTTTCCCATAAACTTGCTAGTGACACTTACATCATGAGAAATGTGTGACCTTCAGCATACCATAGCATACATGATACTCCCTATGGTACTTGCATATGATATATTATTCATGTCTTTTACTTCTAGGTTTTTGTTTTGTGACATAGCTTCAGAAAGCTAGAAATGAGCTGCTAGTGGAGAGCTCGCCTTTGATTCACTCATGTTGAATTTATTAGATCCTTTCCAATGTTGCTATCTTGGGAAATTATCAGTTTTACTTGTTCTCTAATCACTATGTGTTTAAGATTAGCTTTCCAACTGAATCTGTTGTTAAACATTGTGAACACATATCTTGTAAGAGAACTACTTCTATTGAAATCTCCAACAAAAATTTAAAGTATAGAAATCCTTGGACTAGTTTTGATGGTTATAAACTTTTGTTGTATTCCAAACACATGCTCTGAGTTCTCTTTAGGTACCTTAGAATCCATTTGACAACTTGCCAATGACGCATCCCTGGGTTTCCCATAAACTTTCCCGTGACACTTACAACATGAGAAATGTATGGCCTTTAGAAGACCATAGCATACATGATACTCCCTATGGCACTTGCATATGATATATTATTCATGTATTTTGTTTCTTGGTTTGTGTTTGATGACATGGGTTAAGAAAGCTTGAAGTGAGCTGCTAGTGGAGAGTTGACTGCCTTTGATTCACTCATATTGAATCTATTAGAACCTTTCCGATGTAGCTCTCTTGGGAAATTGTAAGTTTTCCTTGTTCTCTAATTTTGATGATTTCCATTCCTCGGATCCTCTTGGTTGGCCCAAGTCCTTTATCTCGAATTCTTTCTTCAATTGGCCCTTCAATTTTTCTATTTCATTCATACTTTTAGAAGCTATTTGCATGTAATCCACATATAGCAGCAAATAAATGTATGTTGCTGATGATCCTTTTTTATAGTAAACGCAACTATGAAAATTACTTCTAGCATAACATTGAATAAACATGAATGAATCAAAACTCAAATATCATTGTCTTGGTGATTGGTTTAACCCATAGAGTGATCTCTTTAACAAGCAGACCCAATCCCCATTTCCTTGAGTCCTAAAGCCATGTGGTTGTTGCATTAAGATGGTTTCATTCAGATCACCATGGTGAAATGTTGTTTTGACATCCATATGCTCCAACTCCATGTCAATGTGTGCTACCATGGCTAGAATCATCTTTATAGATGCATGGTTGACTACATGAGAAAAGATTTCATTGTAGTCTACATCTTCCCTTTGAGGGAATCCCTTTGTACTAGTTGTGCTTTGAACATGGGTGGTTGAACTTCTGGAATTTCCTCACTCCTATTGAAAATCCACTTGTTGCCTACGATTCTGGAGTTTGTTGGCTTAGGTATAATTCCCAAGTGTTGTTCTTCTCCAGTGATTTCAACTCCCCAATCATAGCTAAAATCCATTTGTCTTTGTCTTGAGACCTGAAATCATCATTGTAATTCATGGGATCTTCATGTATGACTTCTTCAGCAGCATGTAATCCATACCCGATCATGTCTGCATAACCATATATTTGAGTGGGTTTTGATGTTCTTCTTTCTCTATTCCTGATGAGTTTAAAATCATATGATTCCTCTTTTGGAGAAATAACATGTTCTGCTGGGTTAGCATCAATATTGTCTTGTTGAGCCTATGTTGTTCTGAAGTCAAGAACGTTCTTGACTTTTGTTGATCTTTCTCTTTTTCTGTGGCTGAAGTCAAGAACGTTCTTTGTTTTTCTAGAACTTTCTCCACCTCAAGATCAAACCTCTCGGTTCTGTCTTGTTGAGTTTGTTGTTGTTCCAAGAACGTTCTTTGTTTTTCTCCAGCTTTCTCCACCTCAAGATCAAACCTCTCATCTTAAATTTGATGTGAGCTTTTATTCGCAACATTGTTTACAGACTTATATAGCTCAAACTCATGAAACTTAACTTTCCCGTTGATGATACATTTCATACTTTTAGGACACCATATTTTATAACCTTTTACACCACTTGGATATCTAACAAAATACAATTTCTTGGCTCGAGGGGATAGCTTCCCTTCATTTACATGGTAGTATGCAAAAAATATAAATACTTTTAGAAGATTATAGTTTGCAGCATGCTCAACCCACATCTCTTGAGGGGTTTTGAGTTCAATTGCAGTAGAAGGACACAAATTTATCAAATAACAAGTTGTATGGACAACTTCTCCCCAAAATTGTGCCAGCATCCCTGCATTTGACATAATGCATCTCATTCTTTCATGCAAAGTTCTATTCATCCTTTCAGCTAGTCCATTTTGTTGAGGTGTGCTCCTTACAGTCCTATGTTTGTTCACATCATGAGCTTTGCAAAAGAAGTAGTGAATTCCTCACTACAGAATTCAAGACCATTATCTGTCCTTAGGGTTTTGATCTTTTTGTCATTCCTATTTTCAACCATAGACTTCCAATCTTTAATGGTTTTAAATGCTTTATCCTTACTTTTCAACAAGTAAATATATACTTTTCTTCTATAATCATCAAGAAATATAATGAAATACATGTTACCTCTATGTGAAGCAATCTTTACTGGACCCCATAGATCACTGTGAACATATTCCATAATTCATTTTGAGCAATGTTTCCCTATAGAGAACTTGACCCTATGCATCTTTTCATACACATAATGCTCACAAAATTCAAGATCACTAATCTTGTCCCCACCTAGCATGCTTGCTTTGGCTTATATACAATTTGTTTACAATTTAGGAGTAACAAACTAAAGTAATTACAACTAGCTAACTGAAACTAATTACCCAAAACAGATTCTATCTCAAGGCTTTTTTATTGAGTACCACTTTTAACATATGACATAGGTATGGCTAAGGTTCCATTATTATTTTTGTTATTACTATTATGATTATTATTATTATTATTATTATTATTATTATTATTATTATTATTATTATTATTATTAATATTATCATCATTATTATTATCATCATCATCATCATCATCATTACTATTATTATTATTATTATTATTATTATTATTATTATTATTATTATTATTATTATTATTATTATTATTATTATTATTATTATAAACCCACTCTATTAGTGCTAAAGTTAACAGAAGAGTGTGTCAACAGACATTCACTTCTTGTATTATTTTATTTATATATATTTTATTTTATTTTTTTTGTAAGTTAAATATAGTTAATATTAAAGATTTGATAGGTTTATTCTAATCCATTTATTTTGTTAGGTAATGCAGTTTGTCAAATAAGTGCACAAGTTTTAATGGTTTAAGATTTTAAGTCATGTTGGTTTTTACTACGTTTATTCTAGACTATTTTGGTTATTAGTCAATGTAAATCATCCAATAAGTGCACTATTTGCAATGGATTAGATTTTATGCCATTTTGGTCTTTAATAGATTTGTTCTAATAGATTTTGTTCTAAGGCAATGTACTTTGTCCAATTCTTGCACAATTTTCAATTGATTATTCTAGGTCATTTTTTTTGTTTACAAGGTTTATTCTAGTTCATTGTGGTTCTTAGTAAATGGATTAAAATTATTGGTCATTTTGATATTTAATATATTTATTCAAACCCATGTTTTTTCTTAGCCAATGTAGTTCATCCAATAATCGTACAAGGTTCAATGGATTAAGATTTCTGGTGATTTTGGTCTTTACAAGGTTTATTCTAGTCCATTTTAGTTGTTAAGCAATGTAGTCCATCTAATAAGTGCAGTAGTATATTTTTTGGTCAATTTTCATAGGTTTATTCTAATCCAATATTTTTGGCAATGTAGTTCGTCTAATAATTGCACAAGTTTCAATGGATTAAGATTTTAGGTCATTTTGGTCTTTATTGCATTTAATCTAGTCCATTTGGTTCTTATTCAATCTAATTCGTCTAATAAGTGCACTAGTTTCAATGGATTTAGATTTTAGGTCAATTTGGTCTTTAATAGGTTTATTCTAATCCAATTTGGTTCTTAGTCAATATAGTTTGTCATATAAGTGCATAAGTCTCAATGGATTAAGATTTTAGATAATAATAGTCTTTACTATGTTTATTCTAGTCCATTTAGGTTCTTAGTCGATGTAGTTCGTTTAATTACTGCGTTAGTTTAAATGGACTAAGATCTTAGGTCATTTTGGTCTTAACTAGGTTTATTCTAGTCAATTTTGGTTCTTCGTCAATGTAGTTCGTCTCAATAGTTCATTAGTTTCAATGGATTTAAATGTTAGATCATTTTGGTCTTTACTAGGTTTATTCTAGTCCATTTTGGTTCTTAGTCAATGTAGTTCGTCTAATTGTTGGTATAAATGGCCTCTATCCTTAGAAAGTTATACACAAGATTATTAACCAAATTATACAATTTCTTTCTAAGTGATGAACTTAATATTAAAACCAACTTGTTTAATATTAATTCCAATTTAACAGTGATAGATTCAAAAACTAATCAAGACAGAGATTCAAAGACACATGTATTATCAAGATAAGAATATAGATTCAAAACTTATTCAAAACATATATTCAAAAACATTCAAGAACAAACATACAAGAACACATGCATTATCTTAGAAAATATATTTCGTCTAATTAGTCCATTAGTTTCTATGGATTTAGATTTTAGATCATTTTTCGTCTTAACTAGGAATATTCTAGTCCATTTTGCTTCTTAGGCATTGTATTTCGTGTAATAAGTGCCCTCGTTTCAATGGATTAAGATTTTAGTTCTGTTTTGTCTTTAGTAATTTTATGTTAGTCTATTTTGGTTCATAGCCAACGTATTAATTGCACGAGTTGCAGTAAATTTATTTTTCGTCATTTTTGTCTTTAATAAGTTTAATCTACTCTATTTTTGTTCTTAGGCAATGTAATAATTGCACAAGTCTCAATAGACTAAGTTTTTAGGTCATTTTTGTCTTTATCGCGCTTATTCTAGTTCACAAAGTTGACTTATACTTAACAGATTATGTTTTAGCCCATCTACATAAAGCACGTCTTTGATCACCGTAGTCGATTCGTTCCCAATGTCTCCAATGCCGAGTATCTTACCCTTATCATTGTCGCCGTATTTAACATAACCATCATGCTTTAAATTTAGAGACAAAAACTTTGACTTGTCTCCTGTCATGTGCTTGGAGCATCCACTATCTAGGTACCATAAACTGGTCCTGGATGCCAAGCATATCTGCAAAATGGAATTAAGTTTTGGTTTTAGGTACCCAATTCAAATTGGGTCCTAGAGGGTTAGTTTCAAATATTGATTTCTTAACTTTCCAAATCTGTTTCCATCCTCTGTTGGCAAGTCTTTTTAGTTTACAATTAAACACCATATGTCCCTTTTTACAACAAAAGTGACATGTAACAGTAGAGGATGAATTCTGATTTGGTTTAGTGAAGAAGTCATGCATATGCTTAGCTCTAACAAATTTTAGATTCTTGTTAGCATTTCTGTTTTGCCTATAGCCAAGTCCAGATTTTACATGTGCATGTCTCTGGTTGTTAAGAAGATCAGTCATTTTGTCTTTACTACATGTAAACTTTGCTAAATCAGATTTCAATGATGCAACATTTCTTTCAAGTTCAATGCACCTAGCAGATTTATCATGTGATTCTTTTTTCAAATGTTCATTTAACTCAACAATCACCTTATGTTCTTTAATAATTTCTTCACATGTCATGCATTGTTTCTCAACCATCTTCTTAGTACTAATTAACTGTTTGAGTGTACTAACATATTCATCATGTAGTTCATTAAATGTATCATGTAGCTCATCATAAGATGGATTAGAGTTAGAACTTACTTCGTTTTCAGAATCTGAATCTGTATTGGCCATAAGACAAAGGTTAGCTTCTTCTTCTTCTGAAGATGAAGAAGATTCTTCATTATCATTCCAGGCTATGTAAGCCTTTCTAGTTTTAGCAGCTGGCTCCTTGCCTTTAGCCTTTGCAAATTTGTTTATATTCTGCAATTGGAAGCATTAAGATTTGATATGTCCAGTCTTTCCACATTCATAGCAAGTTACTTTGCTATCATTCGTCTTTGAACTTGATGGCTTTCTGAACTTGTTATCTTTCTTTCTTAGGAACTTCTTAAACTTCCTGACTAGCATTCCAATTTCGGGTTCTGTATCATCTTCACTTTCACAATTATCTGTTCAATCTTCTGGTTCAGGCTTTGGTTTTTGAGTTTGAACTTTCAGTGATAAACCTTTTGTTTTCTTATCTGTTTGTCCTGTCTCTCTCAGCCTGTGTAGTTGCATCTCATGCTCTCTCAGTTTTCCAAATAATGTTGCGATAGACATGCTTCCTAGATCTTTAGATTCTGCAATGGCAGTGATTTTGGGTTGCCATTCTCTGGTTAAGCATCTCATGATCTTGCTGATCTGCTGCTCATTGTCTATCACTTTACCAAGAGCATTTAAATTGTTGATTATGTGTGTGAATCTGGTCTGCATATCATTTATTGATTCCTCTTTCT
This sequence comes from Cicer pinnatifidum, assembly GCA_037974775.1. Classification (NCBI taxonomy): domain Eukaryota; kingdom Viridiplantae; phylum Streptophyta; class Magnoliopsida; order Fabales; family Fabaceae; genus Cicer; species Cicer pinnatifidum. Next base: position 22,010,465 of record JBBPBR010000006.1, on the reverse strand, counting down.
TCATGTTGAACAACTCATACTCATGCATTAATGTATTTATTCGGGCCCTTTTCACATATGTGGTTCCTTCATGAGTTTGCTGCAATGTGTCCCACATCTCTTTAGCTGTTTTACAGTTAGACACCCTGAAAAATTCATCACAGCTTAAAGCAGATGTTATAATATTCTTAGCTTTGGCATTGTATCCTACTTTCTTCTTATCCTCCTCAGACCAATCTGATCTGGGTTTTAAAATGGCTGTTTCACCAGTGCCAGCAATTGTTGGCACATAGGGTCCATTCTCTACAGCATCTAGAATATCAATGCCACTAACTTCTAGAAAAATCAACATCCTATGTTTCCAGTACATGTAGGCAGCCCCATTAAAAACAAGGGGCCTTGCCAATGAAGCACCTTCTCCTAGAAATTCGACAGAGTTCATTTTTCTTTTATGAGAGTTACTCTAAAAAAGACAGGCTCTTGATGCCAATTGTAGGATATGAATGGCCTCTATTGACTAAAACTTAGATGAAATCCCTATACTAAGTTCTACAAGATTATCACACAGATTAATAAGGATCGTATATAGAATTTCTACAAAATTAAAGATTCACTATTGCATGCAATAACAATATTGATCAAGACAGATATTTTGCTAACACGTGCATTCAAGATTAACAATTCAAGCAATATTGAAATAAAGAGAAAGGGATAGGAAATTGTGCACCGAGATTTATACTGGTTCAGCTGTCAGTATGACAGCCTACATCCAGTCCTGAAACCGAACCGATTTCAGCCTTTTTCCAATAGAATCTTCTAGAGTATATTTTACAGATTGTCCAGCTCACATGACCTATATATCTAACTCTCTTGATTCTATTACACAGCCACCGAATCCTTGGAGTTAATTGCCAAACTCACACAAGATAACGATGAAACTTCTTCTTGATGAACACCTTCACCAACGAAGATAGTTACCAGTTTCTCTACTGGGTTTTTCAATTCTTTCTTTACAAAAACGTTGATTCAATCACTACAATGAATCTCACACAAGATGATTCAATCATTACAATGAATCTCACACAAGAAGTACTTTGCCAAGGAACTGTTTGTGAGATATCTTTGTTTCTCTCAAGTGGTCTTTTTCAGCTCTCTAAGATCATGAAGAATATATGGTTCAATTCTGAAAAAGTAATATCAAATTGTGTCAAAATATATGAAACTTGGTTATGAAAAGTTATGCAAAGTTATGAGAGAAAGTAATTGAAATCGTTTATATAGTTTCTGAAAAACAACATATAAATCGATTTCCCAATCGATTATCGCGTGACTTGTTTTTCTTGAATCTTGAAACTATATGAACTAATCGATTGCCTAATCGATTATTTTAATTCACTTTTCAGAAATTGATATTCAGTTCATATTGGAATCAATTGCATAATCGATTAAAGGTGTTTTGTTCCAACAACGAGATCAAAACAAACGATTACTCAGTCGATTCAATAATTCACATAATCGATTTGGCAATAGGCTAAGTCTTTCCCTGTAACTTAAACTTTTGTTCCAATCGATTTACCAATCGATTTCACTGGTCACAGGGACTCAGTTATTTTCATCAAATCGATTTGCCAATCGATTTGGATTATTACAGAGAGTTAGCTATTTCAAGCAAATCGATTTCCCAATCGATTATGTAATATGTTTCTGAAAAATGATTTTCCAGTTTGTTCATTCAATCGATTTCTCAATCGATTGATACCAAACTTGTTACAAAAGAAATTAGTAATATGTTTCTGTGACTTGTACAATCGATTTCCCAATCGATTATGTAATATGTTTCTGTGACTTGTACAATCGATTTCCCAATCGATTATTTTACTATCAGCTTGGTTTTGTGATTTGCACAATCGATTTAATCACTAAAGGCTTGGTTCTGTGATCTACAAAATCGACTTATCAATAGATGTGTCAATCGATTGCCCAATCGATTGTATTTATCACAGAATACATAATTTCATACAACCCCTTTACAGAATCGATTGCCTAATCGATTTTCTTAGTAAGTCTTCCAACTTTGGTTGATTCCTTGAGTTTCAAGCAATTGTCTCAAGTATGTAGGGTTGAGTTGTTGTTCCTGAAATTTTACTCAGTTTAAAATGTTAGATTTATCAAATGATGTATGTTTGTCAATAATATCAAAATGGACTTATGTCTAACAATCTCCCCCTTTTTGATTAAGTGACAAACATACAATTTTAACTTGAGTTTTGAATTTCAAGGTATAACATCATAAAAGCAAGCTCCCCCTAAAATTAAGCATTCATGATTCATCTAAGTAATATATCAACATATTACATTATCATAGCATGCTGTTCAAATCTTTGGTATCAGGGTATTAGAGCTTGACAAAAAAACAGATTAGCGTCATCATGCAATATCAGAGTTATGCAGTATCAGTATTAACATGATATCAGAGCAATTGGCAGTCAGTGCTATTTATCAATATCAGAGCAATTATCAGAGCAGTTTGCCAATATGCAGCAGTAGCAGATTAAATTCAAATTTCAGTACAGCAACACAAGTAATATGTTATGCAAGTTATAAATTATCTCCCCCTTTGTCATTTAATGCAAAAAGAAGTGAAAGGAGAGAACATCAGAATAAAGATGAGCACAGGTGATTATGGCGTTAGAGCAAAAAAAATAGCAGATTATAGCAGTATAGATCATAGTACAATTAAACTTAAACACAGTTAAATTGAGTAAACATTCTCATTTGTCATATATTTAAGAAAATAGTACAATGAGCAAAAAAAAATAATACAGCAACAACAGAACAATACAAAGTAACATTAAAACCTAAAATCCTAAGCAACTAATCTAGCTGGGGCTGGTCCTCATTATTACCAACGGGAGAGGTAGAGACCGCTGTATTAACCTTAGCAGGTGTCTCCTCACCATGAGGTTCAGCGCTATCTAAGTTGGTTGGATTTAGTTCTTCCGTCGCTTGTCGGCCTATGTCCGAAATATCTTCAAATGATAGCTTAAGGCCTATGTGTTCCTGTATAGCAGCCACATCTTGAGCAACTGTGTTCAGGTTTGCCTGAAGCTTACTCAGAGCGGATTCCATTCTTGCGTGTGAAGCTTCCATTTTAGCGTTGTGAGTCGCCTGAGTTTGCATAAACTCCAACAGCTTGGCTAAAATCCCATAATGGGCTTCAACTGGCTCAGCTTGCTCCGCATTCTGCTGAGCTTGTTCAGCATTTGGTTGAGGTCTTGTCCAAATGTCGTTCACCCTTTTCAATTGCATTTGGTTTACAATTGATTCTCCAAAAATAAGAACAGTTTTGACGGATTCTTCATTGACTAGAGATATCTTGAAATGTCTCAGCAATTGTCTCAAGTATGTAGGGTTGAGTTGTTGTTCCTGAAATTTTACTCAGTTTAAAATTTTAGATTTATCAAATGATGTATGTTTGTCAATAATATCAAAATGGACTTATGTCTAACATTCTAGTCCATTTCGGTTCTTAGTCATTCTAGATCGTGGAATAAATGCATTTGTTTCAATGGATTAAGATTTTAAGTCATTTTGGTCTTTAATAGGTTTATTCTAGTCCATTTTGGTTATTAGTCAATGTATTTCATCTAATATGTGCACTCGTTTCAATATATTAAGATTTTATATCATTTTTGTCTTTAATAAGCTTATTCTAATCCATTTAGGTTCTTAGTAAACGTATTTCTTCTAATTAGATCGTTAGTTTCAATATTTTAAGACTTTAGATCATTTTTATCTTTACTAGGTTTATTGTAGTCAATTTCGGTTCTTGGTCTCTGTAGTTTGTCAAATAAGTAAACTAGATTAATGGATTAAAATTTTGGTTTATTTTGGTCTTTAATAAGTATATTCTACTCCTATTTGATTATAAGGCAACGTAATAATTGCACAATTTTTGATGGATTACGATTTTAGATCATTATTGTATTTATTACGTTTGTTCTAGTCCATTTCGGTTCTTAGTAAGTCTAGTTCGTGGAATAAGTGCGTAAGTTTCAATAGATTAAGTTTTTAAATTATTTTGATCTTTAATAGGTTTGTTCTAGTCCATTTTAGTTTTTAGTCAATGTATTTCGTCTAATAAATGGACTTGTTTCAATTGATTAAAATTTTGTGTCAATTTGACCTTTAAAAGGTTTATTCAAGAGTATTTTGATTTTAAGGCAATGTTGTAATTGCACAATTCTCAATACATGAAGACTTTAGGTAATTTATGTATTTACAAAATTTATTTTAATTCATTTTTTTCTTTAATAGGTTTAATTTACTCCTTTTTTGTTCTGAGGCAACGTAATAATTGCACAAGTTTTAATAGATTATGTTTTTAGAACATTTTTGTCATTACCACAATTATTCTAGTCCACTTTGGTTCTTAATCAATGTAGTTCGTCTAATAAGTGCACTAGTTTCAATGGATTAAGATTTTAAGTCATTTTGGTCTTTAATGGATTTATTCTAGTCCATTTTTGTTTTTAGCCAATGTATTTCATCTAATAAGTGGACTTGTTTCAATATATTAAGATTTTATTTCATTTTTGTCGTTAACAATTTTATTCTAATCCATTTAGGTTCTTAGTAAGTGTATTTCTTCTATTTTGATCATTAGTTTCAATAGATTAAGATTTTAGACCGTTTTTGTCTTTACTAGGTTTATTCTAATCCATTTCGGTTCTTGGTCATTGTAGTTTGTCAAATAAGTGAACTAGTTTAAATAGATTAAAATTTTAGTTTATTTTGGTCTTGTATAAGTATATTTTATTCCATTTTGATTTTAAGGCAACGTAATAATTGCACAATTTTCGATGGATTACGATTTTATGTCATTATTGAATTTATTACGTTTGTTCTAATCCATTTTGGTTCTTAGTCAGTGTAATTTGTGGAATAAGTACATTAGTTTCAATGGATTAAGATTTCAACTCATTTTAGTCTTTAATAGGTTTATTCTAGTCCATTTTAGTTCTTAGTCAATGTATTTCGTCTAATAAGTGAAGTAGTTTCAATCGGTTAAGATTTTAGGTCAATTTGGCCATTAAATGGTTTATTCCAGAGTATTTTGATTTTAAGGCAATGTTGTAATTGCACAATTCTCAATACATGAAGGCTTTAGGTCATTTATGTCTTTACTAAGTTTATTTGAATCCATTTTTGTTCTTAGGCAACATATGAATTGCACACAAGTTGCAATAGATTTATTTTTGGTCATTTTTGTCTTTAATAGGTTTAATCTACTCCATAATTGCATAAGTTTCAATGGATTAAGTTTTTATGTCATTTTTGTCTTTATCGCGATTATTTTAGTCCACTTTGGTTCTTAATTAACCTAGTTTGTCTAATAAGTGCACTAGTTTCAAAGGATTAAGATTTTAAGTCATTTTGGTCTTTAATGGATTGATTCTAGTCTGTTTTTGTTCTTAGTCAATGTATTTCGTCTAATAAGTGCACTTGTTTCAATATATTAAGAATTTATATCACTTTTGTCTTTAATAAGTTTATTCTAAGCCATTTAGGTTCTTAGTTAATCTATTACTTATAATTCGATCATTAGTTTCAATAGATTAAGATTTTAGATCATTTTTTTCTTTACTAGGTTTGTTCTACTTCATTTTGGTTCTTGGTCATTGTAGTTTGTCAAATAAGTGCACTAGTTTCAATGGATTAAGATTTTAGGTCACTTAGTCTTTACTACATTTATTCTAGTTTATTTTGGTTCTTAGTCAATGTTCTTTGTCTAATAAGTGAGTTTCTATGGATTAAGAATTTGGGTCAATTTGGTCATTGATAAGTTTATTCAAGTTTAATTTGGTTTTTAGGCAACGTAGTAATTGCACAAGTTTCATTTATTCTAATTCATTTTTGTTCTTTATCAATGTAGTTCATTTAATTAGGGCACTAGTTTCAATGAATTAATATTTTATATCGTTTTGACCTTTAAGAGGTCTATTCTAATCCATTTGGTTTCTTACACAACGTAATAACAGCACAAGTTTCAAAAGATTAAGATTTTAAGTCATTTTGGTCTTTAATAGGTTTATTCTAATCGACTTTGGTTCTTAGTCAATGTATTTCGTCTCATAAGTGCACTAGTTTCAATAGATTAAGATTTTAGGTCATTTTTGTCTTTAATAGATTTATTTTAGTCCATTTCGGTTCTTTGTAAATGTAGTTCGTCGAATAAATGCAATAGTTTGAAAGAACAAAGATTTTAGTTCCTTTTGATCTTTAAAAGGTTTAACCTTCTCCATTTTTGCTCTTAGGTAATGTAATAACAGCACAAGTTTCAAATGATTAAGATTTTAGATTAGTTTTCTCTTTACTATGATTATTGTAGTCCATTTCAGTTCTTAGTAAATGTAGGTCGTCTAAGAAGTACACTAGTTTCAATGATTTATAGTTTACATCATTTTTGTTTTTAATAACTTTATTTTCATCCATTTAGGTTCTTAGTCAATGTATTTCGTCTAATTATGTCATTAGCTTCAATAGATTAAGATTATAGATCATTTTTGTTTTACTACGTTTATTCTAGTCCATTTTAGTTCTTAGTCATTGTATTTCTTGTATTAAGTGCGCTCGTTTCAATGGATTAAGATTTTAAATCATTTTTGTCTTTAATAGATTAGTTCTTGTCCATTTTTGTTCTTAGGCAATGTAATAGTTACACAAATTTAAATGGATTAAAATTTTAGGTCATTTTTGTCTTTTCTACGTTTATTCTAGTCCAGTTTGATTCTTTTTCAATGTATTTCGTCTAAAATGTGTGCTCATTTAAATGGATTAAAATTTTAGGTCATTTTTGTCTTTGATAAGATTATTTTAATCCACTTACGTTCTTAGTCAATGGATTTTGTCTAATTAGTTCATCAGTTAAAATGGATTAAGATTTTAGATCAGTTTCTTCTTTACTAGGTTTATTCTAGTCCATTTTTATTCTTGTTCAATGTAGTTCATTTAATAATTGCACTAGCTTCAATGGATTAAGTTTTTAGTTCATATTGGTCTTTAAAAGTTTTATTCTAGTCTATTTTGATTCTTAGGCAACGTAATAATTACCCAAGTATTAATGGATTAAGATTTTAAGTCGCTTCAGTGTTTACTACTTTTATTCTAGTATATTTTGGTTTAAGTCAATGTAGTTCCTCTAATAAGTGCACTAGTTTCAATGGATTGACATTTTAAGTCATTTTGGGCTTTAATAAGTTTATTCCAGTCTATTTTGGTTCTTAGTCGATGTATTTTTTCTAATAAGTACACTAGTTTCAAGGGATTGAGATTTTGAGTGAATTTGGTCTTTAATAGATTTATTCAAATCCATTTTGGTTCTTAGGCAACGTAATAATCGCACAAGTTTCAATAGATTAAGATTTTAGGTCATTTTGGCCATTATTACAGTTATTTTAGTTCATTTTAGTTTTTAGTGAATGTAGTTTGTCTATTAAATACACTATATTCAATGGATTAAGATTTTAGGTTATTTTGATCTCTACTACATTCATTTTAGTCCATTTAGGTTCTTAGGCAACGTATTAATTGCACAAGTTTCAACGGATGAAGATTTTAGGTCATTTATGTCCTTACTACAATTATTCTAGTCCATTTATGTTCTTAGTCAATGTAGTTCACTTAATAAGTTCACTAGTTTCAAAGGATTAATATTTAAGGTCAATTTGGTCTTTAACCAGTTTCGTCTAATCCATTTGGTTTCTTAGGAATGCAATAGTTGCATTAGTTTTAAGGGACTAAGATTTTAGGATATTTTTTTTTCTTTACTACGTTTATTCCATTCCATTTCAGTTCTTAGTCAATAGAGTTCATTTAACAAGTGCACTAGTTTCAATGGATTAAGTTTTTTTGATAATTTTAGCCTTTAATGGATTTATTCTGGTTTCAATGGATTATAGGTCAACGTATTTCACCTAAAAACGGCACTAGTTTCAATATATTAAGATTTTAGGTAATTTATGTCTTTACTACGTTTATTCTAATCGATTTTGGTTCTTAGTCAATGTAGTTCATTTAATTGGTTTATTTTAATCCATTTTGATTCTTAGGCAATGTAATAATACAACAAGTTTTGATGGATTAAGATTTTTGGTCATATGGTATTTACTACGTTTATTCTAATCCATTTTGATTCTTAGGCAACATAATTCATTTAATTAGTGCACTAGTTTTAATAGATTAATATTTTATGTAATATTTATCTTTAATATGTCTATTCTAATCCATTTTCATTCTTACTTAACTTAATAACTGCATATGTTTCAAAAGATTAAGATTTTAAGTCATTTTGGTCTTTAATATGTTTGTTCTAGTCCACTTCCGTTCTTAGTCAATATATTTCGTATCATAAGTGCACTAGTGTCAATGGATTATGATTTTAGGTCATTTTGGTCTTTAATAGGTTTATTCTAGTCAATTTTTGTTCTAAGGCAATGTAGTTCGTCGAATAAATGCACTAGTTTCAAAGAATTAAGATTTTAGATCGGTTTGGTCTTTAATAGGTTTAATCTACTTCGTTTTTGTTCTTAGGCAACATAATAACAACACAAGTTTCAAAGGACAAGAATTTTAGGTCATTTATTACTTAACTATGTTTATTATAGCCCATTTCGGTTGTTAGTCAATGTAGTTTGTCTAATAAGTGCACTAGTTTCAATGGAATAAGATTTGATGTCATTTTGGTCATTAATAGGTTTATTTTAGTCCATTTCGATTCTTAGTTAATGTAGTTCACTGAATAAATGCACTTGTTTCAATGGATTAAGATTTCATGTTGTTTAGGTATTTATTAAATTTAATCTACTCCAATTTTGTTCTTAGGTAACGTAATAATTGCACGTGTTTCAATGGATTAGGATTTTAGGTCATTTATGTCCTTGCTACGATTATTCTAGTCCATTTTGGTTATTAGTCAATATATGTTGTCTAATAAGTTCATTCATTTCATGTTGTTTAGGTATTTATTAAATTTAATCTACTCCAATTTTGTTCTTAGGTAACGTAATAATTGCACGTGTTTCAATAGATTAGGATTTTAGGTCATTTATGTCCTTGCTACGATTATTCTAGTCCATTTTGGTTATTAGTCAATATATGTTGTCTAATAAGTTCATTCGTTTCAATTAATGTTTCAATGATTTATAGTTTAGATCATTTTTGTTTTTAATAACTTTATTTTAATCCATTTAGGTTCTTAATCAACGTATTTCGTCTAATTAGTTTATTAGTTTCAATGCATTAAGACTTTATATCATCTTTTCTTTATTAGGTTTATTCTATTCCAGTTTGGTTCTTAGACATTGTATTTCTTGTATTAAGTGAACTCGTTTCAATGGATTAATATTTTAAATCATTTTGATCTTTAATTGTTTCAATTGATTAAGATTTTAGCTCATTTTGTTCTTTACTACGTTTATTCTAGTCATTTTTGATTCTTTGTCAATGTATTTCGTCTAATAAGTGCACTCGTTTCAATGGATTCCAAATTTTGGTCATTTTTATCTTTAATAATATTATTCTAATCCACATACGTTTTTAGTCAATGCATTTCTTCTAATTAGTTTATTAGTTTCATTGGATTAAGATTTTAGATCATTTTTCGTCTTTACTAGGTTTATTCTAGTCCATTTTGGTTCTAAGTCAATGTAGTTCGTCTAATAAATGCACTCGCTTCCATGGATTAAGAATTTAGTTAATTTTGATCTTTAAAAGATTTGTTCTAGTTAATTTTGATTCTTAGGCAACATAGTAATTTCACAAGTTTCAATGGATTAATACTTTAGGTAGTTTTTGTCTTTACTATGTTTATTCTAGTCCATTTCGGTTTAAGTCGATGTAGGTTGTTTAATAAGTGCACTAGTTTCAATGGATTAAGATTTTAAGTCATTTTTTACTTTAATAGGTTTATTCTAGTTCATGTTGCTTCTTAGTCAATGTATTTCGTCTAATAAGTACACTAGTTTCAAGGGATAATGATTTTAGGTAATTTTGGTCTTTATTAGATTTTTTCTATTCCATTCTAGTTCATATGCAACGTAATAATTGCACAAGTTTCAATGAATTAAGATTTGAGGTGATTTTGCTTTTTATTACGTTTAATTTAGTCCATTTTGGGTTTTAGTGAATGTAGTTCGTGTAATAAATGCATTACTTTCAATGGATTAATATTTTAGGTCGTTTTGATATTTACTACGTTTATTTTAGTTCATTTAGGTTCTTAGGCAACGTAATAATTGTACAAGTTTCAATGGATAAAGGTTTTAGGTCATTTATGTCCTTACTACATTTATTCTAGTTCATTTTGGTTCTTAGTGAATGTAGTTCATTTAATAAGTGCACTAGTTTCAACGAATTAATATTTGAGGTTATTTTGGTTTTTTATAAGTTTAGTCTAATACATTTGGTTTCTTAGGAAACGTAATAATTGCACTAGTTTCAATGGACTAAGTTTTCCTGTCATTTTAGTCTATACTATATATATTCATTCTAGTTCATTTTGGGTGTAAGTCAATGTATTTCGTCTAATATGTATACTTTTCAATAGATTAAGATTTTAGGTCGTTTTTGTAACACACCAATATTTTCACATGTATTTTATATACCTACACCAATATCCTAGTAATTATCTAGAACTATTATTTAATGATTTATTCTATGTAAATTACAAATAAATTGTTGCTAATGTGTAATTAAGTGAATTTTTAACTTGAAGTAAGGAGTAGGAGTTGTGGCGCCGCCTTCGCACTATTGAAACATGTTAAAAAATCTTTTAATTAGCTGTTTTTGAGTTTAAATGACTATAGTTATTGTTACCTTAAGTAATTGACTCCATGAGTAGGAGGGATTAGCTACCCCGATGACTCATTGTGATATAAGAGCCGACAATAACTCATTATTATTATCATTATTTGCACTTGTTGATTTTATTTTGATTGACTAAAAACATAGTTGTCTCTTATATCATTTTAAGCGACTTAATTAAATTAGATTAGTCTTTTACATTTTTATATTTTGTCATAATGCTTGTTTGCTAGAACTATTTTAAAAGTCTTACTAAGAATGAACCATATGTGTAAGTTTTAAAGCTATACTTCTGGTGTGTTTTGTGATGGTGTTTTGAATATAAAATGTTATTATTCAACTAATTAGTATTGGTGTAATTATTTTTCTTATTTCAATATCAGCTATGATTTTGTATATTTTATTGAATGCAACGTGAAATGCCAATTTAACTCGAATATGTTATGTAAAAATGTTTCCTTGCTTTAATATCATTGATTATGTTTGTTTATTATTAATTTTGTACAATTGTGTGTCATACAATTTTTTTTTCTTTTATATTTGTTAGATGCAATTGTTTATAAAGGAGAATCAATACCTCTAATTAAGACTAGATAGAAATAGTACAACAATTTTGTTGGGAAATTTTAGAAACATGGTTCTATGGATCCAATCAAAGACAAATTAACTAGAGATTATTAGAATTGAGAATTTGTATAAATCAAACATAGATTCAATAGTTGTACCGCGTGTCTGCGTGCTGATTGAACTAGGTAAAGATAGACATCATAAATTGAGTGAATGTTAAAGGAGTTGGTAGTCGAATAATCGAGAATATTACTTGTGTATTCGGAAAGAAATTAGATCAATTGTATCCTTTCACCTAAACATGACTTATATTTCAAGTAAAATAATAATAATAATAATAATAATAATAATAATAATAATAATAATAATAATAATAATAATAATAATAATAATAATAATAATAATAAGTCCTAGAATGTTACAATATCAATATTGTAAGCAATTACTGAAGAGAAGTTTAAATTCTAATGGTAGACAGATGTTTTAGAACTTTGTAATTATACTACATCATCTAAGTAGAGCCACAAGAACTACAAATTAAGCAAGTGTATTAGGAGTCAAACTAGGATTTGAGTCATATAATTCTTTTAAATGATTATCTGTGAAGTAAAATCATATTATTTAGTAGTTTAAATTTCGAAGACAAAATTCTTTTAAGATGGATAAAATTGTAACACACCAATATTTTCACATATATTTTATATACTTACACCTATATCCTAGTAATTATCTAGAACTATTATTTAATAATTTACTCTATGTGATCATGTACTAAAAGAAAATATGCCAAGTGTTTCGAAAGTATCTAGAAAATATCACTTGCGAATAATCATATTAAAAGTAATATTATATAGTTATTGAAATTGATAATTAAGTGTTTTATAATTAAATTCATTCATTGATAAGATTTATATACGTTATGTTTTTAATTAGCGAACGTTAGCTAATTTAATTGTTGGAATTTATGTGATTCTGTTACTATTATTGTTTTTATAATACTATTTCATTCAAATTATGTTAAATAGATTTTATAGGATATATATTTGAAAGCTATTTTGACTACTTCAACTCATCAATTCCAAATTCTTCTCTCATTTATGGTAAATTAAATTTTTAACTTTTTTCCATTAATTACTCACTGTAAACTTTTTTTCACTCTCACTTTTAATTTTATTATTTTTATTACTATTCAAAACACCACCAATTCGTTAATTTAATGATGATTTTTAATTTGTCATTCGTACTCAAACACACGTTATTCAATCCCATGAATTCTAATTAATACCTTTTATTTTCTATCAATAGTCGGTGACATGTCTATTGAAAAAAAAAACAAAGGATTTCATGCCCTCCCGTCACAATAAATTACTACTACCTCATATTCTCTCTACTTGTACTATCACTATGAACAGAGCTTACAAAAACCAATACTGATTGCAAACTCATTTCGTATTCCTCTTCATTCTCGTCTATTTTATTTTCACAAAACAAACTTGTTTCAAAAATGGATCACCGTGGGAATAAAAGATAAATGCATTGTGATAATATATTGTGACAATGATGATGATGTATGATTGATAATTGTGATTTTATAAATGTGTGATAAGTTTATGTGATGAGGTATGATTGATGATGGGATGTTATAAATTTATGATGAGTTTATGTGATTATGATGATGTGTGATTAATGATTGTGATGATATAAACTAGTGATGAGAATATTGAAATAACTCATAGTTGATGAAATAATAGTGATTCCAATTTGTGTGTGAGATGATAGTCTTAATGGAGTATCATAGGCCAACGAGTGAAGAAAATAAATATTGAGAATTTGTGAAGTGGAGATTATCTTATCATCATATAGGTTGGGCATGATAAGCCTATTGATTATAGGGAAGTACAACTGAATGACCCTGATCGGCAGTCTGTTGTTGAGCCTTAAGGCAAGATTGTTAGACCTTGGAGGTATTCGGGTGGAGAATTCTTAGGTGACTTGGAGGTAGCACTCCAAATGTCGGCAGCTACCATGCAACACACGGTTACCTCGACTGTCGCGTATATTTATCTCGGGTTGAGTTGAGGAGATCTATGAGGACAGGGTCAATTTGAATTGTCTGCCCACCGGAATGGTGGCATAGTATCCAGCCTCATAACCAAGTACTTCATAGTTAGACTGGTACCACATTGTGAAATAGAGTCTAAACTCATGCATAGCATTGCATTTCTTTGTGATTGTTTTATTGTGATTGATGCATTTCAAAAGTGATAATAATTTCTCTTAGACGATTTGATGTTATAGTGAAAGTTTGACTTTCTTTGAGTGATTTTGACTTTTTAATGTAATATTTTTCTTGAGCAATGTTTGTGCAATGATATTGTTCTATTATGATTGTTTGTGTGTTCTTCTTACTTGTATTATACTATCAACATGATTTTGAAACTCACCTCCTTCGTTGTTTGTGCTTGACTAGTTTGGCCCTGCGTTTGCAAAATCGCAGTCATTACAGGTTAATTATTCTTGGAGTTCAAGTTTGGTAGGAACTCCGCTCTGATAGGTGATACCGGGAATAAGGGTTGTAATTTTTATTGTACTTATTTAATTTGAAACAACTTTTTGTATGAAAATCTTATACGTACTAGTAAGTTTTTAGAACTAAATCAAGTAATTATATTTAAATCAAGCTTATTGAGATTGTACTATTTTATACGAGTAAAGAAGTTTAATGTGTTCCTTTTTATTTTTAAGAATCGTGATATCCTAAATTAAAAATAAAAGTTTTTATTTTCTTGGAAATAGGTTTTTATTTATCTGTTGCAAATTTTATAGAAATATAATATAAATTATTATATAATTATTTTGGGGTTTAGAGTGTCACAGTTTTTTTATTAGTCAATCTAGTTCGTCTAATAAGTGCACTAGTTTCAATTGATTAAGATTTTAGGTCATTTTGTTTTTAATAGGTTTATCCATGTCCATTTTAGCTTATTGACAACATAATAATTGCACAAGTTTCAATGAAATAAGATTTTAGGTCATTTATATATTTACTATCTTTATTTTAATCCATTTTGATTGTTAGTCAATGTGGTTCGTTTAATAAGTGCATTAGTTTCAATGGATTAAGATTTTAGGTCAGTTGGATCTTTAAGAAATTTATTTTAATTCATTTGTGTAACACCCCAACCATTACTATTATCGGCAATGCTACCTCACGATCTTCTCACCCCCCCCCCCAACCACCCAGTGGAAATAGTAAATTTTTTCCATTTGTGGAAGAACCGCCGCCACGCAGCTATTAGACGAACTACATTGGCTAAGAATACAAATGGATTAGAATAAGTTGATGGAGGACGAAAATAACCTAAATGTTAATCCAAGGACACAAACGCGCTTATTGGATGCACAAAATTTGTTATCAAACCAAATTGGATTAGAATAAGTCAAAGGATGACGAAAATGACTTACATGTTAATCCAATGACACAAATGGACTTATTGGATGCACAATATTAGTTAACAACCAAAATGGATTAGAATAAGGGGAGGGATGACGAAAATGACCTAAATATTAATCCAATGATACAAACGCACTTAATGAGTGCACAAAATTAATTAAGAACCAAAATGTATTAGAGATTTTGTCTCAACACCACATGTCTCGCAAATGTTCTACAAACTCATTTTCATTTCATGGTGCTTTAATCTTAGTTCCTACAATTTTACATTTCCCTTTTTTGCACTACATTTGCAGTTCCTTTAATTATGCAAGTTTCTAAGTCAAAAGAGTTTGGAAGAAAGTTCAGTTCAATTGATCTACACTTTTTTAGGTCAAATGTTGGACTTCAATGTTAGAAAAATGCATTCCTATTTAGATAAATCTATTTCGCACCCCAAAATTTAGATGCTACACCCTTACAATTATATTAAATTTCAATTTTGTCCTCCATTTTATTTATAAAAAATACTTAGTAGGAGAAATATATTCCGGATATTTTTAAAATAAAAAATTCAAAATTCTAATTTTTTTGCACTTAAACATTTTGCAATGAAAGAAGGAACAATCCATTCCAAGCCAAATGAAGGGGTCCCACAAGAGAATAATTCTGTTAGAGTGGATCTGGGAATTCCAGTGCAGAGGAGGGAAATGAGAAATTGCATGACTAGCTCAAGGCTGCAGGACTACGTACACCCAAGATCTAGTATTTAAGGAATGATGACAATAACTAAAAGGGGAATATGATTGGTTAGGACTATCAATTCTTCTTTCTTCCTCTGACTATATTTTCTAATAGTGCATTATTTGTACGATTTTCTTCCTTCTAGAATCATATTTAGAAGTGAATTAATAAACCCAATTCCAGTACTCTTCTTCTAAAATCTAGCACATTACATTTGGTGCTTTCATTGAGCCATGGTAGAAAACACAAGGTTGAAAGAGCTCAGTTCCGACGTCAAGCGCAACACTGAAGCGATCGGAAAACTCTCCAACGATATCCACGAGCAGATGGCCCGATTGGGAATCACAAATTCCTCTCCCAACGTTATTCAAGTTGCAACAAACTAGTATTGTCGCTGATTATTATCTACATTTTACTTCATTGCCTAATCGAGTTTATGGCTTGAGCAATGATGCCTTGGTTGACTGTTTCATCAGTGGTTTGAATGCTGAAATCAAAAGAGATATGATGATCCACACACCTATCTCGATCGTGAAAGTTGTGTCCCTTGCTAAGGTCTATGAAGATAAGTATTCATCCTCCCACAAGCCACAAAAAACCACACCTCTAAACTCCTACACCCACAGAGCAACCTTCAATTCAAATAAACCACACCAATATCAAAAACCACCACACACCCTTCTCCTTCCCAGCCCACCAACACGACCCATGAACCCAAACCAACAAAACCCTAATATCAAACGCATTTCCCTAGCTGAAATGCAATTAAGAAGAGAAAAAGGTCTCTGTTATTGGTGCGATGAGAAATTTTCTCTAGTCCATAAATACCCAAACCGTCAAGTCATGATGTTGCAAATTGATGACGGTGAAGATGAGATTCTCGAGGACCAAGATAAAAACCAACCACATATGGAACCGCATGAAACTGAGCTTCCCACAAATGACCACCATCTTTCCCTGAATGCAATGAAAGGGACCAGTAGCATGGGTACCTTGCGGATCACAAGCCAGATTGGCCATATCAGTGCACAAGTCTTAGTAGATGGAGGGAGTTCCGACAATTTTTTGCAACCTCGCATTGCTGAATTCCTCAAACTGTCCATTGAACCAGGACCATGTGTCAATGTTCTGGTGGGAAATGGCCAAACTATGACTGTTGAGGGAATGGTTCCCAACTTGACAATCGCCGTTCAAGGTCATAACTTACGCGTACCAGTATTATTATTACTAGTGGCAGGCACATATATTATTTTGGGTGCATCTTGGCTGGCTACACTAGGTCCTCACATAGCAGACTATGCAGCCTTAACATTGAAATTTTTTTGCCAAGGAAAATTTATAACACTGCAAGTGGAGAAATAGGCATCACCCAAACTGTCTTAGTTCCATCATATTAAAAGAATGCTGAATACTGACACCATAGCTGAATCCTTCACAGTCCAACTACTTCAATAATCTACTGAGGCAGATATGCTAACAGACCTGCCATAAGAACTAGCTCCTGAAATTGTCAAACCACTGTTGAGACAAAATTTCAATTTAATGTTTTGATGAAAACAAACAAAAAGTTAATTAAGAATTCTAATTATGATTCTAAGTGTTTTGGTATTTAACATGTGCATTTGAGTGTGTTAAACAAGATAGGTATCAAAGATCAATCAGATTAAAGGAAACAACTCTGAAGATTGATCCTTTAAAAGACAAAAGATTGATCTTTTAAAGACAAAGATCAATCTGTATATTCTGCTAAAAATATAGAGAACAATCTTAACAGTAGATAATCAACCTCCACATAATTGGATCAATTCTGGAAGCCACATTCAACTTATACTCTCATAAAGAATCAGCAAAAGAACAATAAAACTCACACTCATTCCAGAATTTGAAAAATCAAGTTATGCTTCAATAAAGGCATAATACAAAGATCATTTTTCTTCTCAAGCAAGTACAAGTACAAGGCTACAAGTAATGAAGTACACTACTGATTTGAACCTTCCAAAAGTCTGCACACATAACTGAAAAGGACATAATCAAGGCTGACATACTGACACGAATCATAGGGAACAAGCTGCTTTTATCACAGACCAAAAGATCAATCCTGGATCGATCTTTTGATGCAGCAGATCAATCTTAAGTTATGACAGATTTTCCAACAGCTCTTTCATGACAGCTGGTCCTTTTCCAACGGCCATATTAGCTGTCCTAAGCCTTCTTAGAGTCTATAAATGCAGCTGCAAGTTGAAGAACAAAACAGAACAATCAGCACCAAGCAAAAGATCAATCTTTTCAATCATACTCAAGTGTCTCAATCCCTTTTCTTATAGCTTGTTGTTTTGTTTTAATTTCTGTGTTGTAATCATTCACAATAGATGTCAATCCACAGAGTATATTTCTCAAACAAGAGTTGAGTAAATATCAAATTCTAAATAGCCTCAAAATCACCACTTTGTAACTCAATGTTGCTTTGTCAAATCTTGAGTAAGTTGCAAAATCCTTTCACGTTTGAAAGACAGCTTGTTAAAGTCTTTACAAACAGTAAGGTAGAAATCCTTTCTAGGTAGAAGGGTAGGAATTGTATAAAGATCAAGATTGATCCATGAAAACCAAGAACGATCTTGGTTTGAACACTTAGTGAAAAATCTCACGGTTATGAGGACTGGACGTAACTTGGATTGGGTGAACCAGGATATATCCTTGTGTGATATCTCTATCTCTATCTCTATTTATTTTATGCTTTACAATCAGATTTCATTTTGGTAAAATTGATCTTGTTGTTTTAAAGATTGATCTTCTGCAAACTTAAGATTGATCTTCTACAAAGTAAAGATTGATCTTCATCACTGTAAAGATCAATCTTAACCTGAGATCTTATTTTTAAAGCAGAATTTTTTAAAAAGGGACAATTATAACTTCTTGGGATATGACTCCATCGCTTCTTGGGATATGACTTCACAATCGAGTATAAACCAGGAAAGGACAACTTGGTTGCTGATGCACTCTCTAGAGTAATGTACCTTTCATGGTCAGAACCGCGAAATTCAATGCGCCAAGTTGCAAGTAGTCATGCGCCAATGTCTGCAACAGCCTCTATTATACCCAAACTACTCAGTGAAGGGTGACTTATTATATTGGAAAGACGGAATTGTTGTCCCTCGAGAGGTGGATATTATCCAACAACTTCTGCAGGAATTTCATAATTCACCAATTGGAGGATATTCGGGAGTTACAAGAACTTTGACAAGAGTGGCACAACAATTTTGTTGGCCAGATATGAAACAAGAGGTGCACAAATTCGTCCATTCGTGTGCTATTTGTCAACAAGCTAAAGCACTACACACCAAACCGGCGGGGTTACTGCAACCACTACCTATACCTTCTCACGTGTGGAAAGACATAGCAATGGATTTTATAAACAGGGTTACCCAATTCATATGGTTTCAATACCATCATGGTAGTTGTCGACCGTTTGATAAAATACGGTCATTTCATAGCACTCAAGGGTGACTACACTAGCAAGTATGTGGTCGAACTCTTTATGCCACATATTGTTAAGTTGCATGGCATGCCCAAGTCCATCGTGTCTGACAGGGACAAAGTTTTTACTAGTAATTTCTGGAAGAATTTGTTTCAACTGCAGGGTACCACGTTGGTCATGAGCTCCGCCTATCACCCCCAATCGGATGGCCAGTCCGAAGTAGTGAACAAGTGTTTGGAAATGTTCCTTCGATGCTTCACTTTTAACAATCCAAAAAATTGGTCCAAGGATTTGAGTTGGGCAGAATTGTGGTACAACACATCTTTTCATACTAGTCTTGGCATGTCTCCATTTAAAGCATTATATGGGAGAGATCCACTTGCCTTGGTTCGATACAATCCTCAAGCATCGGATCCTGTTACCCTGGAAGAACAATTACTCCACAGAGATAACATCTTACAGCAGTTGAAACAGCACTTGGAAAGAGCTCAAATCTACATGAAGAACCAAGCTGACAGGAAAAGGACTGATTTTTCCTTTGCAGTAGGAGATTTAGTCCTAGTCAAGCTTCAACCCTATAGGCAGCACTGTGTCACTTTAAGAAGAAATCAGAAGCTGGGAATGAGATATTTTGGACCATTTCCAATTATGGCTAAAATAGGCAACGTGGCTTACAAGTTGCAGCTGCCAAATGAAGCACGAATCCACCCAGTTTTTCACATTTCTCAGCTGAAGCCATTTAAAGGTGTTCCTCGGGATCAATACATGCCTTTACCCCTTACAACAACTGATACAGGTCCAATTATTGCCCCAAAGACCATTCTGCAAACCAGATCTATCAGACAGGGGTCACAAATTGTACCACAGCTACTCGTACAGTGGGAAAACACCACACCAGCCGAAGCTATATCGGAGAATTTTCAGGAAATGTTAGACAGTTTCCCTAACCTTAACCTTGAGGACAAATTTGTCATATATGGGGATGGTATTGCAATGAAAGAAGGCACAATCCATTCCAAGCCAAATGAAGGGGTCCCACAGGAGAATAATTCTATTAGAGTGGATCTGGGAATTCTGGTGCCAAGGAGGGGAATGAGAAATCGCATGACTAGCTCAAGGCTGCAGGACTACGTACACCCAAGATCTAGTATTTAAGGAATTATGACAATAACTAAAAGGAGAACATGATTGGTTAGGACTGTCAATTCTTCTTTCTTCCTCTAACTATATTTTCTAATAGTGCATTATTTGTACAATTTTCTTTCTTTTAGAATCATATTTAGAAGTGAATTAATAAACCCAATTCCATTACTCTTCATCTAAAATCCAGCACATTACACATTTTTGAAAAATAAACATGTTGAATAGCATTTGAATTTGTGCGGATCTGCATAACACTAACATTAATTTTTGACAAATTAATTATTAATTCTTTTGTAAAATTTCAAATTTGTTATTTTAAAATTTGGAATATAAATTTTTTTCTTAAATATTATTTTAAAATTTGGAACAGAAATTTTTTCTTAAATGTTATTTTTATAAAAATTTGAAATTCCAAAAAGTAAAGTATTCGAAAGCTAAAATATATTCTAAATTTTCAAATAAATGAAAAATCTAAAAAACAAAAATTCGCCAAAAATTAAAAATACCAGAATTCTGAAAAATATAAATAATTTAATCTATAAAAACACGTGTTAGAGTTGTAAGTTGTTGGGTAATATCGAGATTTTCGTGGATATATTGTTGGGTAGTTCATTGAAAATATTTCAGGGAAAATCAAAACATTGAAAAAGTTGTTTTCAAACTGAAAACGCGGTGGTATGATTGGTAACATTTGCTTTTTTTTCTTTCTATTTTTAACTCTCGCACTCTCACTACTACCACTGGTTGATGTATATGGCGCTATGCACTATTTCACGTGTTGCAATCATAACCGCAGTAATTTTCTTCTTTTTTTTTTCAACAGAGCTTTCAAGTTATTATTATTATTATTATAAAGAAATAATAAAATAAAAGGTCATCTTAAGGGACATTAAATTAGAAAAGATTATAAATAAAAAATTTAATAAAAGATAAGTGATTATATTTTTGATAAATAAAATATACAACAAATATTTTCACCAAATTAATATCAATTGTACAACATAAACATATAAAATAATTTTTTTAAATAAAGGAGAAGAAAGAAATAAAAAATAATTAATATAGCAATAATGATTATTTTACAACAATCTTCAAAAAGATTTGAACTTCATCACTTGACTGAATTTGACAATTCATAGAGAAGTTAAATAATTTTTTTTTATGAAAGTACAAATAAAGTAAGTTGATTACACATCAAACATTAAAAATAAATCGACACCAACCTGTTTATATTTAAAATTTTGTTTATCTATCATAAGATGAAAAAGTCGTATTTTGTGTTTAGGGTGGTGGTGATGTACTCCGTCCTTAGAGTGGTGGTGGTATATGCAAGTACTATGACGATCACTTTAGTATAAGACTGAGTTTGCAAAAGTTATATGGACTTGAATGACTTCGCTAACAAATTGGACCTTAGCCTAATTTAGAAAAAATACTAAATAGGTACTTCCATTAGGAAAAATAAAGCAAGATGCTAATTGGTTGTAGTTGTTCTAAAAAAGAAATTATCATTCCTTATGTGTTCACTTGTGTGCATCATGAAAAATATTAGTATATAGATATAGTAAATGAATTATAATTAAATGACTGTAAGTTGAATTATTAGTGAGACTCGTTTAATAATAAATTTAATTGAAGTGTCGAATAGGAAGGGATTCATAATTAAATCAGATGACAATGTAAAAAACATATAATAATTATATACTATTTTAATTGAGATGTTGTTTAGTATATAACTTTTTATTATACTTTTTGCACTGCTTTTATATGGTGTTTAATATTATTAAGTATATATGTGATAAATTTGTTATTATAGTTTTGACTCAAAAAATATTTTAGATTAAAAATTAGTCAAATAAAATATATTTTAAATATTTATACATTTTGTAATTGAAAATAAAAAGTTAAAACAAACATATTTCCAAAATTTTAAAAATCTTAAAATTTTAGAAATGAAAATAGTTTTAAAAAAATAAAGACATAAAATAAAAACATAAAATGTTTTCACAAACTAAACGGTCCAAATATTCCGAATTTTTCTGCTTTTAAAAATTCAAAGGTTATGAAAATTTTATTGCTATTCTAATATTTTTAATAAAATTATTGAAGGGTTATTTTGTAATTTTAAAAGATTTGAAGGGTGAGAAGACTATGTGGTGGGGTGTGAATTAGATTCTTCTCCTATTTCTGTCCTTATATTACTTTTGATATTTGTAGTCCAAGCTTGTGGTGAAAAAAAACCCCTACCACATATGTGAGTAGAACTGTCAATTTGACAAACTCCCTAATTATTGACCCCAGCCTACATTTTGGGGCCAAAAAAATTAATAATTTAAAAGGCCCCTAAAAACAAGGGTCCTTAAACTAAAAGCCCCCTAAAAATTTTGGGGGTCTAGGAGGCCCATAGGCCCACTTATTTAAAAAAAGAATTGATTTACTTTTTTTTTCGATAATTATTTCCGATAAAAAATTTCTGACTTTTTTTGATAAAAAGTTTCTGACTTTTTTCGATAAAAAGTTTCTGATTTTTTTTCGACAAAAAATTTCCATTTTTTTTCGATAAAAAAGTTTTTGATTTTTTTCGATAAAAAAGTTTCCGATTTTTTTTTGGATAAAAAATGTTCGATTTTTTTCGATAAAAAATTTCTGATTTTTTTTCGATAAAAAATTTCGGATTTTTTTTGATAAAAATTTTCGATTTTTTTCGATAAAAAATGTCCGATTTTTTTTCGATAAATAATGTCCGATTTTTTTTCGATAAAAAATTTTCGATTTTTTTTTGATAAAAAATTTCCGATTTTTTTTCGATAAAAATGTCCGATTTTTTTTCGATAAAAAATGTTCGAT
>JBBPBR010000006.1:21926569-21956835 GCA_037974775.1 Cicer pinnatifidum | reverse complement strand
TTTACTTTTAATCTCTATTTTAAAAAAAAATTCTTAAAAAAATAAAATTTTTAATCCCTCAAAAAAGTCTCTATAAAATTAAAATAGTGACCAAGAATACTTTTTTTAAAGATTGAATTTAAATTTTATAATTTAATAAAGATTAAAAAAATATTTAAGCATTTTTAATTATTGAAAACATGTTTCTTTAAATGTGTTTAAGCGGTATATATTTGATCTTGTGACCGTACCAGTTTTCCTGAGACATTACTATTGAAGACTATCTCAGACATTACTACTGCATAGTATTTTTTGTTAGAAACAACCTCTAATACAAATTATCAGTACACTACTATATGTATATTCATTGATATCCAAACATCAAAATCTTAATTATAAAAGATTCTTAAAAAATCTTATAAATTATTTAAATTATAACATTGTCTTCTAAAAGCTGCAAGATTTTTATATAAAAATAATCCTTTAAAATCTCAATGTAATACACCTTCCTTAATGTATTCCAATGTAAAAAATTATAAATATTTCCATCCTCTTTGACTCTTCAATGATTGAACAAAAAAAATACAATAATCTCATTCAAGAAAAGAAAGCAGTTTGATTAGGAATGGTGGATTAGTTAAGTAGATGACTCTCTTCCATAGTTGCTGCATAATTTTAGTATCTTGTTATAAGGATTCTCTGGTTTCTCAAGATCCTCCAAGCCCGTTAAATTTGCTAATGAAGTGAAAGCCCTTGACTTTCCATCATAAAACTTTGAAAGCCCCCTTCTCCTATATATATACCAACATCAAAAGATACAAATTTAGCAATTTCATAAGTTAGAAAATAAAACCTTAGAAATAATAATGATAAGAAAATTAAAACCCATTGAGAAAAACTTAATAGAGATAGATAAATATTAGTACTTTTTTGGATGTCGTTGAACCAGAGAAGATATGCCACTTAATGGATCATCTGCAAGTCGATGATTAGTTGATGGAGAAGAAGATGAAGAGGTTGATGATGTTACTTTTCCAAAAGAATCAAATTCCAATGATGTTGAGTCTTTTGAAATTTTAGAAATAGAATCATCAAACTCATCATGACTTAGTCGTTTCTTTTGTGTTTTAGTCATGGTATTGTTCATCTTATTCTCCATCTATAAGTGTTCTATTTCCAATTTTCTATCAATCTACCACAAACAACAATTTATACTTTATTGGATAGGATCCTTTATATATTAGGGATATAAATTGAAATATATATTGTGTTGATTTGTCGATATTCTTGTAAGAAATAAAATTAAGATTTGATCAATTTTATAAATTATCTCCAACTGAATCATATATATTTAGATTCACGCCAATAATTACATTATGTAATTTCATGCACCAATTGATCTTAAAAATTAATTTAAGATTTGATTTTTTCTAAAGGATTAATTTATTTATTTGAGGACAAACATTACACCACTTCGACTTGAGACTCGAACTCAAAGTATGTGACAACTTAATGGTGCAAACTGCAACAACTTCATTACATCACTGTGCGTTAAAACTTATGGTTTTTGTTTATTATATTTAAAAATAAAAGGCAACATCATTAGTTTGCATCTCACACCACATATTTAATATATTATCGGTAAGAATTTAATTGTCATATACACTAGTTTTGTTAAATATTAGGAAATGTTTAAATTTAACTAATACAATATAAAATGTTTAAATTTAACTAATACAATATAAAAGTTAGTGCTTCAAATTTATTTATTTTGATTAATTTTTTTTTTCTTAGCAAAATATAACAAATATCTTAATAATTAACACACAAGTTCGAAGTCACTTGAGAAAGAGATACAACTGATTCAAAATCAATTTGAATATTATTCAAAAAGGAAACACACAACGGAATTAAATTTGGGACCTTTTAATTCACTACTAGAAAAATTGGATTTAGCGTCGGCTATAAGCCGCCGCTAATAGGTCAAAAACCGACGCTAACGTTAATTTAGCGTCAGATTAGCGTAGGTGTCGGGCCTAAGCTAAAACGGTCGAAGTTAATACATAGCGTCGGTCAAACACCATCCGACGCTATATTAGCGTCGGCCAGACCTACTCTACGCCGGCACTATCAACAAAATTGAAACATCTGACTTTAGTTATGTCAGTTGACACGTCAATTGGAGGAAAATATTTGCGTCGGATGGCCAACAAAATAGGTAGCGTCGGCCGTTCCGACGCTAGGTTTAAATTTTTTTAGTTTTATTTTTATAGCACCTGCTCAATTAAATTTTAACGTCTTATATAATAATTGATAGGTAAGAAACATTAAAAGTCATTGCATTGACAACATAATAAATGCACCATAGTATTAATTAACAACTTCACAAAGTATCATGTGTTGTGAAACTACAAAATAATAACATAATATCAAATAACAATTTTAACAAATATGAACTTGGACTCAAAAAGTATGCTATTTATAAACTGTTGCAGAATTATAAATTGCTTATAAACATCTCAAAAAGTATGAACTTGCTTATGCTATTTATAAACTGTTTAACAACTTATGCTATTTATAAACTGCTGCAGAATTAAACATCTCAAAAAGTATGAACTTGGACTCTTCCATTTGGTTAGGGAATGCAGGCCTTAATTACAATTGTCCAAATATGCACTCCATCATTAAAGACGGTATTCACGAGCTGCCGCAGCCTGATTCACCGCCTTGAGGATGTCGCGTCCCACTATAATAATGTCACTACCCCTATCATGGATAACCTAGAAGAAAAAAATAGTTAGCGAATTGTCAAGAGTAGTACAAGAGTGTGCAAAACAGCACAAAAGAACATAAATACAACATAAGACTTTGGATAGAGTTGGCTTTGGATAGACTATTACATCTCTACCACAACCGAGTTATGGACTGACCCATCTCAAATCAATGGACAAGATCAATTAATGCGAGTAAATGTGTATGTTTTCTACTACAGAGAATTTGGATCAGAGGTCAAGAGTTTCATCGCTGCAACTCTCAAACAGCTCTTGAGCAAAACATATAAAATCATTTATGATTCTTCACCCAGAGAGCATATAGACTTTGGATAGAGTTGGTGATTGAAAAATCATATGGTTAATCTAATCAAATAACTCAAAGAAAGTTATAACATATGGAGTATTATATTGCTGCCCCAAACCATCACCACCGATCGACAATTGAACTCCAGGAGTTGCATGAATGAAACAAGGATTTATCGGTGCCAAATGCCACAATGCTGGGTTGACTGAGATGAAGCCGATAACAAAGTCAGAATGGTCCTCGACAATTTTGACAGCAGCAGCAGTGTAGTCCCCCTTACAATCTTATAGGACTAAGAAATGTGGTGGTTAACCTCCAAAATGCATGAACATTACAAAAGTATAAATGCAGTCTATCTTTTGGGTATTATTAATTAAATGATTTTTTTTATGGGACCTAAAACTCATCAAAACAAATATACCGAGCAATCGGGTTTCATGCGGGAACCTCCAGTCCTCCGCCAACTAGATTAAGTTATTAACCACCTATAAGTCATAACGCGGTTTTCTACATGTGGATTAATTTCACATAATAAACAATGTGGTAAGTTCAAGGAGTGAAGTTGTTGAGTTCTGAACCAAGAAAAGTTTTCTGCATTTTAGGAGGAAGGGGTTGTTTTCACTTAAACCTTGATAATTGTATCAAAAAACGTTGTAACTTAATATTCATTACTATCTATCTAGTTCCAATTTATATCATGGCATCAGCAACTTAAAAACTACTACATAGACACTTTGCAACAAGTCATTGGAACAATTGGCTACTTAAAAAAAAAAGGTCACAAAACAGCCCAAATCAAACACAAATCAGCATGCAATTAATAAATTGTTTCATGAGGGAGAAAAAGGATTAAAAACAGCCCAAACTGAAAAATAAAATCAATGGCCAAATATTATGAAATATATTTCAAAGTCTACTAACAAAAGTGCTTACAACACAGCAAGTGCATGAGACCAATCACTTATGGAATGTCTCCAGAAAGTTTATTTCCTTGTAATGACCTACCAATTTCACAAATATAAATATTAAAGAACTCCAATAGAAAGAAAGTGGACGAACATAAATGAAAATTTCATACATATTGTTTATTTTATACTTACAAATACTGCAAAACTTCATTCCAGTATATAAGCCTTGTAATTTCACCACTAAGATTATTGTGTGCCAAATCCTTAAATCATATACTCAAGGAGATAAGAATGTTAATCAAAGAATCTATAATTAGTTAGTGATAACGAAAAATGCTAAAAATAACTTACAGAATCTTCAAGTTAGGAACTGCAACGACCGCTTCATCAGTGTCAGGACTGCAACGACCGCTTCATCAGCTACATCTATATCTCCATTACACAATTGTGCTACTAGAGGTTCAATCACTCGAGTCTCTCTAGTGGGAAACATTCTGACCAACGAACCAATTGACTTTATCGCCAGAATTTGCCTCGACGGGATGTCAACCTCTTTAATTTTCCTCGAAAGCTGTTCCACAACAGCTTTAGTAGGAGGGGAGTTTGTCTTAAACGCGGCCTGTCGAAGATCAACATTAGATTCAGTCGCAACTGTTATCTCCATATGATTCCGTTGCAACTCTCCCTGTTCCTTCTCAATAATCTTATCCTAGCCAAACAAAGCATCCCTTTAGTCCCAGTTATCTTCCTACTGGTCGCCGCAAGCATCAACAACGCCTCACCACAGCTAACTTTAAGCTGAAGCTTAGCAGCCGAATCCTCATTCTCCCTCTCCTTCCTATGATTCCCTCCTCGGCTACTCCCTTCTGTATAAAAATTATGAATTCGAATTATTCGAATTCACAAACTGTCGACTACCAGTTTCAGCAGACCTATAATCAATTTTCTTCCTTTATTCCTTATTAATATGAAAAATAGAATGAATACTCTGGCTACCAAACTGCTCATCCACATAAGTATCGAACAATAAAAGTGTAACAAGCGGTTCTATTATGAAGTTCAGTTCCATTTTCTCTGTTTTCCAAAAATGTAACTATGATTATCTGAATTTCATTACTTTTTATAGACACTACCTAATATCTTAGGTATCTTTTTTTTACTAAATCAATATAGGAACTAATATATTGTTTCATTTCACTAATCACTATGTTATTACTATCATACTAATATATTGATTCATTTCACTAATCACTATGTTATTACTATCAGGTGATATCCATGGTCAATATTCAGACCTATTAATCCTATTTGAACGATATGGATTCCCTCCTCGTTCCAACTACTTATTCTTAGGTGACTATGTAGACCATGGAACACAAAGCTTAGAAACAATATGCCTTCTTCTGAGATTGAGAGAAAACATGGTGTGTGGATTGAATCTCAACAACAATGTCATCAAAATAAATTGGATCTCAACAACAACAGAGTATAACCCAAAAATAGAATGATGAAGCATACCTCAACTAAATAAAATAGAGATGGTGACCGTGACAACGGAGAAATTGGACTGAAATGAAGGCCGAGTCGTGACTGTGACGGCGGTGGTCGAACGAACAAAGGAGAAATTGGACCGTGACGGTGGCCGCTTTGATTCTAGGGTTCGGCGGTGAAAGAATGAAGAAAGAAAGGGACGAGAAGAGGTTGAAGTGAAGTTTAGGATAGGGAAAAAGAAACCTAAAAAAATGTTAATGAAAAAAAAAGTCAATTTTACGAATTAAAATGCTTAGCGTCGGCCACACCGACGCTAAAAGGGTGATTAAAGTTCAAAAATAGTCAAGTGTCTGTCATATTTTACGTAGTGTCGGCTACGTCGACGCTAAAAGTAAATGAAAACAAAAAAATTTATTTGGTGCACTAGCGTGAGCTTAATCGACGCTAAACAGACGCTAAGTAGCGTATGAGTCGGTGGCCGACGCTAAATATGACAGCTAAAAATAGTTTTTCTAGTAGTGATTATAAATGAGACACATAAACAATAAACCTACAACTCTATCATGTAAATTAAAAACGTTTATACATACATATATTCACTCATATTTTAAAAATATCTCACAATATCCACTATTTTTCAAATATACTTATTCCTATAATTTTGAAAATATCATGATTTTAGATAATTGTATACTTAGTTCCATTGCTTGTATTCCTTTAGAAAAATTTCTACACAAATGGCTGGTAAGACGGACGGCGACGACGTACGCGTGTGTGGTGGTCAATTTTGCTTGCCTTCTCCCTCCTTCACAAAATTGGGGTACCCCTTGGGGCACGCTCCAAATACCATACCTCCACCTTATATACCCTACTAGTGTGGATATCCCTCCTATGTGACACTTACTTATTTTTCAATTCACAACAACACTAAATCTTATAAATGTTATCATTATTTCCAACAATTTTCCATTAAATTCATCACCATTTCCAACAATTTTGCTTCTATAAGATTGTGCATAAACAAAGGTGTCTCTTGACTTGAACCTTTGCATAGCAAGTAAGATTCAGATTCAAAAAAAGTGACTCTTGAACTCTATCTCTAACATCAAATCCACACACAACCTTTTCATTTGGGTGTATTCTCAAAAGCCAGTACATTTATGGCAATGCATGCGTATCCCAGTACAATGAACGCTCTAAGAATTCTGCCTCAAATTCCATAGAAAGCGGCCCCACTTCCACATTCACATAAATGAGTCTATCAAGAGTACTCATGTAGCTAGGTACTCCACTCTACATAGAGGATAGATCTCAATAAGAGTTTCTATTATCTCATCTTTTTTATCGCGTCAAGAATCATGCTTCTTTCATATGTAATATAGCATGTTCATTTCTTATCACTATGAATTGTTATTACCCATTGAACCTAATTCTTGGGATCTCCAGTCTTTTAGGTCGGGTTACCATCATAAGTGACTCATTTATCTATAGGAAATAGTCTCATCCTTTAGGATGTATTGAAGACTTTCTCTCTAGCTAATTCTTACGTCAAAGGATCTGCTAAATTATCACCAGTGCGTACATGATCCACTATAACAGCTCCTTTAGAAAGTAATTCTCTAACGATAATGTGCTTACGACATATTTGTCGTCTCTTACCATTGTAATAATGATTCTCAAATTTTTTCAATAGATACGGTACTATCGCAGTGGATCAACACAGCTGGTAGAGGTTTTTCCCACAAAGGGATCTCTGCTAGCAAGCATCTCAACCAGCTTACTTCTTCACTAGCAGTAGTTAGTGTTATCATTTCAGACTCCATAGTAGACTGAGCCAATATTGTCTGTTTCTTCCATTTCCATGATACAACATCGTTGGCTATACTGAAAATATAACCACTGGTTGCTTTGGAGTCATCTAATAAGGCGTTTCAATTAGCATCGTTGTATCCGTCAAGGATAACAAGAAATCTTTGATAATGTAATCCGAGACTCGTGTTCCTTTTAAGGTATCTCATGACTTTTTTGATAATGTGTCAATGCTCCATACTAGGTCTACTAGTAAATCTTCACAACAATCCCACGACGTAGGCAATGTCAGGTCTAGTACAATCAGTGGCATACATGAGGCTGCCAATGATGCTCGCATATTTAGTCTGTCTAACACCTTCACCAGTGTTCTTAAAAAGTTTCACACTTGGATCATTTGGTGTGCAAGCAGGTTTACACTCAAAGTAATTATATTTCTTTAGGATCTTTTCAACATAGTAAGATTGATTCAAAGAAATTCCCTTTTCTGACCTAGTAATCTTGATTCCAAGGATTAAATTTGCTTTTCCGAGGTCTTTCATATCAAAGTTGTTACTCAACATAGATTTCACATTATTTACAACATGAATGTTTGAACCAAATATGAGTAAGTCGTCTACATAGAGACATATGATAGTACAAATGCCATTTTCAATTTTGTAATAAATACATTTGTCACTTTCATTCACTTTAAACTCATTCGATATAATCAAGTTAGTCAAATTTTTCATCGGGTTTTAGTTTCTTTTTCAAGATCCATTTGCAACCTATTGGTTTGCAACTTGGAGGCAAATCTACTAAATTTCAGGTCTTGTTAAACTCTAGAGAATCTATTTCATCGTTTATAGCTTCTTGCCATAAATTTGTATCCAATGATGACAAAGCTTCTTTTAGATTCGCATGATCCTTTTCTAAGTTATAGGCCATATATTCGGGTCCATAATCTTTAGCAACTCTAACTCTCTTACTTCTTTGAGTTTCTATTTTGCCTTGGTTGTTGCTTTCAGTGCTTCTTGTCACATGAACTTGACTAGGTTCACTGCCCCACTATTTCTTGATTTGAAATGGAATTTACTTTCATAGAAGTCAACGCCATTTGTTTCTATGATTACTTTCGCATTTAGGTAATACAACCTATACGCTTTACTGTTTACTGCATACCCAATGAATACACATTCATAGGCTCTACTAGCGAGTTTAATTCGCTTGGGATCAGGGATTCTAACATAAGCTAGACAACCCCATGTTCGAAGATAAGACAAGTTAAGTTGTCTTTTCTTCATTATCTCATAAGGAGATGTTTTGTTTTTAGAATTAGGTACTCTATTCAAAACATAGCAAACAGTCAAAATAATTTTCTCCCACCAGTGAAATGCAGCACCATAGTTAAGCATAATAGCAACAACTAGTTCAGTAAGAGTTCTATTCTTTCTTTCAACTTTACCATTCATTTCAGGGGAATATGGTGCAGTAGTTTCATGTATAATTCCCTGGGTTTTATCAAACTCATTAAATAAACTAGAATCATACTCTGTTCCTCTATCACTTCGAAACCTCTTAATCTTTTTACTTAATTGATTATTAATTTCAATTATAAAGATCTTAAACATGTCAAGAACTCGACTTTTATTTTTCATAAGATACACAAAAATGTAATGAGAGCAATCGTCAATAAAAGTGATGAAATAATGCTTTCCATTTCTGGTTAACTTCTCATCTAGTTCACATATATCAGAGTGTATTAAGTCTAAAGGTTTAGATTCTCTAACTACTGTTTTATGTGAACTCTTAGTTATTTTAGCTTGACAGCAAAAATCACATTTTTCAAAATCCTTTAAAGATAACTTTGGAATTAAACCTAGGTTACTTAAGTTTGAAATTACGCGTTTGGTCTTATGACAAATTCTAACATGCAAAATATTAAAATCACACAACATGTTAATAGAAGAAGACCTTTTATTGAATTCAACATTTAATTTGAACATGCCACTAGTGGCGTACCCTTTCCCAACCAAAATGCCATTTTTAGAAATGGTGTACAAATTTGTACCTATAGACTGAGTAAACCCTGCCTTGTTGAGAAGAAACCTAGAAACTAGATTCTTACTTATTTCTGGAGTGTGCATGACATCCTTCAGAATTAAGGTCTTTTCAGAGGTGACTATTAGTTCCACATCTCCAATACCAACAACATTAGTGGTGTGAGAATCTCCCAACAACACTTTCTTATCTTCAACAATAGTGTATATTTTAAACATAGCACGATCATAACAAACATAGCGTGGGGCGCCAGAGTCTATCCACTATCCATCTGATCCACCAACAAAGTTGATCTCAATTATGATAGCAATGAATTGCTTTTCTGTCAAGTTAGCCTGATTATAAGGGCCAAACGTGTATGTACACTTGTGTGCCATATGACCCTATTTCCCACAATGAAAACAGAGAAAAGGTGGGTGTGGGCCATTTCCCGGAGGTGATTGTTGCCTTATTATTGGGACCTTTGGAGGGTTCACAGTTTTGTTGTCTGAACTGTAGTAATCATACATATCATCAACAAATCCATTGAGAATATATTTCTTACATAAGTAATCATTTTGTTTCTATTGGGTTAATTCAACAGCTTTCTTATCCTTTTTTGTTTGGTCATCTGTTTCTGGAACAACAAGAATTTTATCCTTCAAGACATTGGCAAGCTTTTTCGTGGTTAGAAAAAATAACATCTTTTGCTGCTATCGTTTGAAGTGACTTCCCTCAAACCGTAGGTTGAGTCGCAAACTAGGTCGGTCTCTTTATGATGTTTCGAGGCACTGCCCAAATTGTGCAAGTCCCTAGGATAAAACAACTCATATCACTGTATCAGATTTCTACTGCACTGCAGAAAACCGTTCTAGAATTACACCATAAAATATGGAAGTCGAATGACTACTAAACGTGTGCTCTGATATATAGGATTTGACCACAGAAACTTGTGTCACGCGCGCACATGTGGTGGTCAATTTTGCTTGTGTTCTCCCTCCTACACAAAATTGGGGTACCCCTTGGGGCACGCCCTAAATACCATACCTCCACCTTATATACCTACTAGTGTGTGATATTCCTCCTACGTAGGACTTCCTTATTTTTCAATTCACAATGACTCTAGCTCTCATAAATGTCATCATTATTTCCAACAAATTTCCATTAAAGTCATCATCTTTTCCAACACATTTTTATGGTAACGAGGCTCATATTTAAGAATATCTATTTATGCTTTATATATTTGAACGACAATTGATTTCCTCTCGTTTTTTAAATTGTAATAGATTCACAAAATTTTGCACTGAATTGAAGTCTTTTTAATTAAGACGTGAGGCACATAAATATTTAATAAATATCTGGTTATATTAATTGTATTAAGAAATCTCAAAAGATTATGATTCACTTTGATAGTACATTAAATAAAGATTTGATTCTTTTCCAAATTAAAAAGGTGAATTTGATGTTGGTTTTCTTATTTGTAAGATTTATTTTCTAATCTAGAACTATTTTTTTCCATTTATTTAATGAATCTATTAGTAATATAGTAATATGTGAAATATTTGAACACAATATTTTTTAGCATATAAAAATTCAACTTTTATTTGATTTGAAATTGAATATACAGTTTATGATATGATTATAATATTTGAGCATATAATTATTTGTGTTTTGACAATAATTTTCTTTTCTAATCATGCTCTTCGGACATTTTTCACTATATCTTTGTTTGTATCTAAGTGTGATCTCATATTAAGGATTTTCAAGAAATCTTACTGTATAGAATTTTTCACATTAAATGGGAATTACAAATTATAACTTGGTATAAATTTTTTTTCATGCAGATTATTATGGTTTACCAAAAGACAAACATAATTTGGCCGAATAATTCCATACATGTAATGATAAATATGCGATGATTATTACGGTTCTCTACATGGGAAGTAAGGATATCAAAACACACATTAGATTATTACGGTTCTCTATATGGGAAGTAAGGATATCAAAACACACATTATTTGACAAGACTTATTATCAATATTTGATTATTGCGTTGATAGTACCGTTTGTAGTTAATTCATCTCAAAAGATTGAAAATTAGTGATGTGTTTGGTATCTTGTATGAGTGTTTTAATTTATAAATATAGATAAATTGTGCACTTCTCTATAGACTTTTTGATGTGCCTACTAATGTCGTGCGTAAATAAATCCTTCAATTATTTGACCAACTTTAAGCCACACATATGATGGTAACATGTAACAATTATAAGGATTTATTGTTTAATAACATTAAGGGTCTATTTGATGGACATGATAAGACAGAGACAATATATGATAAGGAGCATGATAGAGACAAAATATGACATAGATAAGATAAAGAGTTATATGTCATGTGTTTGATGTGTACAAGATAACAAATCTGATGAGATTAGTTTATCATATCTAGAATTTCATACACAACAAATAACGAAATGATATAATATGATTCATATCTAGAATTTGTTCATGTAATCTATATTTAATTTTTTTTTTCTTTCAAAATAACATTTTATTTATAAACAAACAAAAAATGCTAAATAAATGTAATTAATTTTATCAAGTAATTTTATATACTTGAAAAAATTATTTACGCTACTAAAAAACAACATATAATATTAAAAAAAATATTAATAAAATTTCCAACACATTGTATCAACTTAAAACTATCGACTACGTAGTATCAATAAAATATCATAAAGAAAAATATGTTGTCTTACATATTTCATCAAACCATACAAAATAAACCAACAAAATAAAGTATCAACGACTTGTCAAATGCAAGACAATCAACATCATCAAAATATCAAAATATGTGGCAAGCGATATGGTATATCGAGAATGACAAAATAAGATATTTTCTTTGAATTATCCATTATCACCTCTTAGAGCAATGTTCACAACTTCAATTAGTATATCGAGAATGACTTTATCCTCATTTTCAGACCATTTTTTATGATCTCTCTTCCTCATATTACTTGATTACGTGCTAAACTCATAATTCGTTCCTATTGTGCAACCAAATTATAAATAATATAGTATTTCAATAGTTCAACATCAATAAAATAGAAAACAAATCACATATATAATTGGAAGATATATAATGAACACATGTGACATATCTCAATTGATCAAACTCCCTAAAAATTCCCCACTTAATCCCTCTATATCAATTTGTCGATTTCTATTACTATGATTTTCATAAAATCATATTGAAGAATGACTCACTATCAAAAATTGTTAAACAAAGTCCAACCATCACTAAAAATATTTGCTCTAACATTAGATATAACATCACACTATCTTATTCTTGTGAATTCATATTTACCTACATATAAAAGTATCAACATTATTATCATTATTATTATTATCATTATTATTATTATTATTATTATTCTTGTTGTTGTTGTTGTTGTTGTTGTTGTTGTTGTTGTTGTTGTTGTTGTTGTTGTTGTTGTTGTTGTTGTTGTTGTTGTTGTTGTTGTTGTTGTTGTTGTTGTTGTTGTTGTTGTTGTTGTTGTTGTTGTTGTTGTTGTTGTTGTTGTTGTTGTTGTTGTTGTTGTTGTTGTTGTTGTTGTTGTTGTTGTTGTTGTTGTTGTTGTTGTTGTTGTTGTTGTTGTTGTTGTTGTTGTTGTTGTTGTTGTTGTTGTTGTTGTTGTTGTTCATCAATAAATAGAATATCAATACATCATAACACAACACATAGATGACAAAGGAAAATAATTATTATTGTCCATCAATTTTTTTTGAAACATCAAACAAAGTTTATTATTAATAACTATATAAAAAAATAATTAGAATAAAATAAAATAATCATAAAATAATTATAACTTTATCATAAAAGTGGAATAAAATAAATCAGAAAACAACACATCACGGTAAATATGAAAAGAAGAAATCAACCCAACATCAAAAATTATAAAATTAGTCCAATATCAACAACAACAAAAATCATAAAATCAGAGGATGATAAATTTAGAGGAAATCAACCCAAAGTCAACAATCATAAAATCAACCTAACATCAACAACGGAAAACAATCATAAAATCAAAGGAAAGCAAAAAAATTACTTCACCAATGCATTAAGAAAATCAAAGGAAATTAGGACAAATAAGAAAAGAAAGAAAAACTGATAAAAAGTACTTTGGGTGAGTGCAACAGTGGAAAAGAGCACGACTGTGGTGGGCAGTGGTGAAGAAGAGAACGACAGTTGAAAAGGGGAGGAAGAGGAAAACATGGTGGAGAGGGTGGGGGAGAGGAACACGACACTTTGTTGGTGGAGAAAGAGAGAGAAACATGAGTGGGAAATAGAAAAAATGAGAAAATATTTCTTAATTTTTATCAGGTTGAAAATTGATTATTTTAACCTTCCTTAAACTAAAGATTTGAAATATGGATTTGATTACTCTATCATATCAAATTGATGCATCAAACAAAATATTAGAATAAGATATGATAAGTGTATCATATCATGTCTCCTTATCTCTACCATCAAAAACACCCTAATTATTAGTGTTTGATCATTATAATATAATACCACCAACAATTAATGTTGTTGTCTAGAGACTTAATAAATTAACGTTGTAGTAGGTATTTTATTGATCATGTTTTGCTACTCTTATTCTCTTTAAAATTATGTAGCCAAGTATATATATTAAATTGAATAAAGTTTGTAATTCTAAAAGTTTCTAAATTTTTGGAGTAAGAGAACATCAATATTCTTCTTAGGTCTAAAAACTCTAATGAAAATTATGTAGCCAAGTATATATATTAAATTGAATAAAGTTTGTAATTCTAAAAGTTTCTAAATTTTTGGAGTAAGAGAACATCAATATTCTTCTTAGGTCTAAAAACTCTAATGATAACACAATTTAGTATTTCTCAAGAGATAATTAAGCGTGGAAAGTAAGTTTTCTTAAAAAGTCATGGTCATTTGATCATAAAGCAAGGTATTCTAGAAAGATTAGAGTTGTTAATTATGATTACATTTTTTGTCATATGTTCTTTGTTAAAATTAATGTTCTTTTAAAGCAACAACAAAAATAAACACTCATTGGATATTTATTATTTCATTTAATAACATTGGCGATTTATTCTAGTTTACAACCAACACGGTAACTACGTCCAAGTCTCTTTAAGTTAAAAGATTTAATCTACTAGATATCTACGAAATGACACTTTTATTAATTAGCTACTAGCCAAACTTAGTAAATTTATTAACATTTTCACATATATTACTTCTATTCTTATTATTAGCACCAATTTAAAAAAGATTTGTTCTAGATGTAAACACTTTTTCAATATATTAGGTACTTATAAATAAATTCACATGCGTATTAAGATTCATTTTTAATTAGCAATTATCTAAATCGAGGACATCACTATTAGAAAATTAGCATCTAGCGTCCAAATATAGCGTCCGTCAGCCACCTACACCGACGCTACTAGCATTGATTTATCATCCATATTTCGGATGCTAAACTATTGAATATTTTTTTTATTAACTTGATAATGTCAGCGTCGGCGACGCTACACTGAAATAAGACTATCATTTTACTTTATGACTCTTATTGGTTATTCTAGCGTCCGTTTTTCCGACCCTACACTTTCTAATAGTAAAATGAGATATATACTTCTATTTCTATATTTTTTTCAATAAACAATTAAAACCCCTTTTTTTTACTCTCTCTCTCTCTCTCTCTCTCTCTCTCCCCAGCGGCAGCCTTGCAGGCGCCACCTTCAGCCCTCGTCCTCCCTTCTCTGCGTCGCTCTGCTTCCACATTTCCTCCCTCTGGTTTTTCTCTCACTCACCAAAAAACCCTCTCTTTTCGTTTCCTCCGCTCTCGATTTCTTCTCCTTCACTCTCGGTTCTAACCAACCACTACCACAAACCTACCACCACCACCATTTTTCTCTATTCATCTATGTGTCTTCTAGTTTATTTTATTCTCATTTTCAACCTTCTCATTATTCCATCAATTTCAGTTTCATCGCATAACCCCAATTTTGTTTGGGTAAGCAAAGTTGAAATCTTTATCTTGTTTTTTCACAACCCTAAATTTTATATTTTTTAAATCTGGTATTAAAATACTTTATATATAGTTTTGGATTTCAATGATGGATAAATTAGGAGATGGGATTTTTCAGATGAGGTTGTTATATAGATTCTTGCTAGGTTACCAGTGAAATCCCTTTTTAGAACCAAAACAGTGTGAAAATTGTGGTATAGGTTGAGTTTGGATAATTATTTCATTCAATTATACAATGATATTTCTAGGAAGAACCCTATGATTTTTGTGAAGATTTCAGATTCGTTATTAGAGTCCAAATCTCCGAATTTTCGCTCAATTTCTTGAATGATCGAGTTAAGGTTCGAGTGTCATGTAATGGATGGTTGTGAGTATGTTTTCTTGGCAACTCATAAACAGGTTTTGGTGTATCAATAAAAGAGCCAAGTTTGGAAAGAAATGTACTTTGTGAAGTATAGCTCAACACTTCCATTGTGGTTGTCAGCATATGCGTATCGCAGCACAATGTTCTCGTGTAACTGATGCACGGTTATTACATTAAATAGTTTTTGTTCATCTATTTCTAGTTGCAGGTAATTTAAATTCACTTAGTAACTGTTATTTGCTGAAAATAATCATGTTTCTAGTATAATATCTATGTTGAAACATTGATGTTGTCTTTTCCATGGAAATATGTTTATAATGCGGATAATATTCTCTTGTAACTGAGCGTGGTTTCGTTAAATAATTACTCTTGTACAATTATTTGTAATTGCATTTTGTAATTAACCATAGTTTACATTCATGCTAGTGTAGAAAAGTTTTAATTTTTTTTATATTCAATAGGTGAAAAATATTTTATATTATCGAGACATCATAATCAATCAAATATATGACTTTAAAAGTAATTATTATATAAAATAAATATTTTAAATGATTTAATGATTATTATTGATTAATAGTGAAAAAATTATTTATAATAATTGTGTGTAAGAATTGAATCTTCTAACCATTATTATTATAAAATACAAATTATACAATAGAAAAGATACGTGCTTTTGAATATGGATATAGATGGATTTGTTATATTTAATAATATATTTAATATATATATATATATATATAGTAGATCCGTTTAAAATTCGTTATAGTTGACCCCATCCAATACAATAATGTTTAGACGGGAAACGGAGGAAATTAAGCACTAATAGTGAGTTAAGAGTTAAAAAATGATTTGGTTAAAAAATTAATATAAGAGAGTGATAAGGTGATTTAGTGATTTGAGATAATTGAAGTTACAAGAGGGTCACAAGTTTAATTTCTCTTTATAATAACAACTAATAATTAATTACTAAAATTAATATTGATTATTTAAAGAATTTTTTTAAATATTCATCATGTGGTGGTGTATGTTACTGATAGTGCAATAACGGTGAGTGTATTCAATGTTTAACATTACGAAATTCATCACTTAGTTCTAACAATTATTGGGTGAAAATAAACAAATACGTGGAGTTTGTATAAATTGGATGCTAATTTGTGTAATTCTTTGTTTGATCTTGGCACTATTAGTGCATGGAATAAATCTTTTAATACAATGTACCTTTTAAAAAAATTGGTATTTTTCCATGGTATTCTTTCCGGCCATAAATATCAATTAATTTAATCACAATTAGGAATATTTTAAAAAATATCAAATACTATTAAATATTGTTTTGAGGAGATACCATTATAATTATAGATAGGTTGGTATATTTATTAGTCTTTTCACATATATCAAATTAACAAGTTTAAAACTAGGTATTTTTGTTTATAAATAAATTCAGAGTAAGTATTCAGATTCACTTTTAATTAACAATTATTTAAATTAAGGATATAAAGAGTTAGTCTTTTAAAGTCACAACTAAATTAATAATATTTTGATACATACAAAAGAGACATTTTCTTTAAACATCAATAAAAAAGTAAGAATCTTAAATTTTGATATAAATTGATTAATATCCAAACATCAAAATCTTGATTATATTAGACTCTTAAAAAATCTTACAAATTATATAAATTCTTACATAATCTTTTAAAATTTGTAAGACTTTTTTAAATAAAAAAAAAATCTTTTAAAATCACAATATAATATCTTCCTTAATTAGTGTAATCTAATATAAAGAATTATAAATTTTTCCTCCCCTTTTTTCCCTCTAATGATTGAAAAAAAAAAAAACACAAAACAATCAATCCCATTCAAGCAATGAATGCAGTTTAACTAGGAATGATGGTCGAGTTTAGTAGATGACTTTTCTCCGTAGCTGTTGCATAACTTCAATATCTTGTTATAAGGATTCTCTGGCTTCTCAAGATCCTCCAAGCCCGTCAAATTTACTAATGAAGTGAATGCTCTTGACTTTCCATTATAGAACTTTGAAAGCCCCCTTTTTTATATATATATATATATACACATACCAACATGAAAAGATACACACTTTAGAAAATTTATATAATTAAAAAAAAAAACTCAGAAAAAATTAAGGTAATAAATTGTAAAATCAATTAAGAAATATTTTTAAAAAGAGGTAGATAAATAAATAACTAATATTACTTTTTTGGAAGTTGTTGAAATAGACCACTTAATGGAGTAGCTTCAAGTTGATGATTTGTCGATGAAGTAGAAGAAGAAGTTGGGGATGTTACTTTTTTAAAAGAATCAAATTCCAATGACGTCGAGTCTTTTGAAATTTTAAATACAGAATTATCAAACTCATCTTGAATTAGTCGTTTCTTTTGTTCATTAGTACTCATGGATTTCTTCATCTTATTCTCCATCTTTTAATTGTTCTATTTCGAATTTCCTATCAATCTACCACATGCAACAATTTATACTTTATAGTATTGGGTTGCTTATATATATATATATATTGGAGGTTTAAATTGAACTGTATATTTTTTGTTGATTTTTCAAATCACTAAGATTTGATCAATTTTTATATTGTCCCCAATTGATTCCTATATATTTCAATTCACTATAATAATTTCATGCAACAATTGATCTTAAAAATTAATTTAAGATTTGATGGCACGCATTATATATATATATTATCTAAATCATCTATATCCGCGTGAAATTTATGGATCAAGAAGAGAGAAATCATATTAATGAATATTCTAAAATCTTAATATATATAGTAACTCTATAGTAGTTTGTAATGGAATTAATCGAGATAAATTACTACACGATTATTGTGTTTGCAAGGATTATTGCACGACCAATTAGCGTTATCCTTCTTTAATATATAATACATCCTTATGAGTTATGATCGATGTGGACTTAAAATACAACATATTTATCTTTAGCGTGTTACTTATATAC
This sequence comes from Cicer pinnatifidum, assembly GCA_037974775.1. Classification (NCBI taxonomy): domain Eukaryota; kingdom Viridiplantae; phylum Streptophyta; class Magnoliopsida; order Fabales; family Fabaceae; genus Cicer; species Cicer pinnatifidum. The sequence goes on along the minus strand of JBBPBR010000006.1, from coordinate 21,938,146 downwards.
ATAATATTTGTTAGGTTAAATGGATCCTATTCCTTTTATCATTTAATTTTTTTTTTTTTAAAATAAGTTAGTCCTTAAATCTATATTTTTAATTAGTTAATCCCATTAAGTCTATAAACGTTACAAGGTCAATTTGTTAAATACATTTCGTTAAAAAACACTTATGTGCAATTTTTTTAACAGAAATAATAAGCTTCATTTAAATGCCAGTACAAAAAGTATTTTGTAGATATTTTCAACCTCTCCTGATTGTTTCGTGGTAGTTTTTAAAAACTCTTAAGTTATATGTGTCGCAGATTATTTGTGAGAGTTTTAAGAGACCTCTAATATCTTCAATATATTGCGGGGTATTTTAACTTCTCCACATATTACACTCTACATAAATAGAGTAGCAAGAAACAAAGACTAATGATATGTTTGATTGTGTTTTCATTTTTAGTTTTTCAAAATTGTTTTATAAATCAATTTTTAAAAACTATTTTTAAGAAGAAATCAAAATAAAAACTTGTTTGATAATCTTATTTTTTAAAATTTTTTTTGAAAATAGAAAATAAAAAAAATTGTTTGGTAAATTTGTTTTAAGAAGTTTACATAGTTGTTTAAATATAATATATTCTTACATATAAATATTTTACTAACTTTACATTAATGTACGATGGAATAAATTAATGTCATATTTATCTATCGTTTTTGTAATATATTTACATCTATTATTATATATTAAAAGTAATACATTATTTATATACTAACGTAATATATATTTTTTAATTCTTTGATTCTCGGGGAAATAAAATCTAAATAATCCATAGTTATAGCCAAGATTTAAACTCGAATTACTTCGAAGAATTTATTATTAACTGAAATTTATTAATTACTTGAACCTAATAATATATGTTTAAATTTATATGATATTTAATGTATTACATATCAATTTGGAGAATTTTGTTAACACAAACTCTCAATTTAAATTTTGATGAAAATAAACAAAGGTTAATTAAGAATATTAATTATGATTTTAAATGTTATGTTAATTTAACATGTGTTTTTGAGTTGATTAATTCAAAGATAGAATTCAAGAAAAGTAAAGAAATAAGCAATAAAAGATAAAAATTAAACAGACAAGAAAGGAGAACACTTTGGACAAAATTTGTAAAAACGGAGAATGTTCTCTAGGACAAAAACTGATCATCACAGCTCCAAGATTAAGCAATCTTCATTGGTTAAAAGAAGTTTTAGCCTATAGATTTTACACCTATATCATCAGCACTTAGCAAGGAACAAACTGAGATAATCAGATTCAAAGAAACTACTCGAATCACAAAAAGAGAAGATAACAAATTAGTAAGACCAAACAGATTTGAACCTTTTCCATCTTAAACTATCAAGAAAGATAAACAATCTTGAAATGTACAAGATAATCAGGAAGAAATCCAAAATGATTAAGACTGAACCTCCAGATTGATTATCAATCTCCTGAAACTTCAGAAACTAGGACTCCAGATAGATTATCAATCTTCAGAATTTTCATTAACATTCTGCAGAAGTTCATCATCATTCCCCAAGATGTTTTGACGGAATCAAAACTCCAGATCAAAATCAAAGACATTAATAAGCATATCTAAAGTACAAAGGATCATCAAACTCAAAGGACATCTGATAAAAAATCGAAGAACTCAGCCCAGTCAACAGAATTCAAAAATATTCAAAGGCTGGAATACTTTAATTCATATAAATTGGTTTTGGTCATAACTGATAGAGCACTACCAACAACTCTTTTAACCATTCTTAAATGCTCTAAAACGCCTATAAAAGGAAGGCCAATATACTCAGGGAACATGCAGAAGTTCAAGTTCTAACAAGTCTCATAAAATCATTCACATTCACATACTTGAAACTCTCTCATTACTCAAAGAAGAACCAGCTTGATTACTTTTCATTACATTGTTAATTTTGTATTGAATTCTTTGTAAATAATCTTATCTCAAACAAGAGTTGAGACATCTCATATTCTAACAAAACAATCTCATCATCATTGTAAAACTTGAACTATAAGAGTTTAGTATAGTTTGGGTATATTGTAACTAATCCTATCAAGGTTGATAGGTGACTTGATTAATCTCTTTCTGGGTGGAAAGGATTAAAGTTTGTAACAGATCAAGGTTGATCTGAGCTAGATGCTGTAAAACCATGAAGATTCTTTGTTTTTAAACACTTTGTGAAAATTTCACAATTTTGAGGACTGAACGTAGCCCAAGTTGGGTAAACCAAGGTACATCCGTGTGTGGTATTCTTTCTCATATCTCCTTATTTATTAAGTCTGATTAATCATTTAAAGTAAACTGAATTTCTAATTTTAAGCTAACCAAGAACGTTCTCCGTTTTCTAGTAAAAACCAAGAATTTTCTCCATTTTTTGTTTTCTTAACCAATATTATTCTTGAGTTAAATATTTAAGTATTTTCAGAAAAATTTTAAATATGGAGATTTACAATTCAAACCCCCCTTCCTTGTAAATCGACTTTTCTACTTTAAATTTGTGACAAAAAATTACCATATAAATGTGTTAAAAATATTAGTATATTATAATTAGTTTTTTTTTCACAAAAACATTATAATTTGAAACTATGAGATTTAATTTAAACATACCATTTTGTATATTTCAAAAAACAAAAAATACCATATAAAAATGTGTTAAAATATAAATAATATTATAATAATTATGATGTGTTTGAATAGAAAATGTTGCACCGATAACATGTTAATAAGAAATGGTTAAGTTCCAAATTGTTCTAAGTCTAATGACGCCTCTCGTGTCGAGACGGTCGAATATCAAGACCTGCACAGATAGTTAGGGTCTTCAACCCTAGATGAATAAATCTAGCTATAACAGACCCAAGGTTGTTACCCTGTCTAATCCACCCACATTGTTGATCGTTCAATATCCTTGTCTCTCACTATGTTGGGACTGAAGTCTATATAAATAGTGCTTTTGGTATCAATAAAGGTGCACACTTTCTCATCTTAATACCTCTCACTCTCTTGGAATCAATATTGACTTAAGCGTCAAACTATTTGCATGTACCACCCCTCAATAGGATCAATGTCTTCCATCCAGTTCATGAAGTTGATCTTCCTCAATTTAGACCAGATTAGGTTGAAATTTATCTTGATATTATTTTATGAAAAATAATTTTAAAATAAATATTAGTTAAAAAATAAAAGAATAAATACACATGTTATATTAAAAAAGACAAATTATTTATATTGGAAAGCACAAGAGATTAAATGTGATGTGTCTAGTTAAAGTTAATAATCAATCACAATTTGTCAACTCATTAAACATATGTATAACTTTCCTTTTTTATTTATTGTGTTGTCATTGTTTAATTGGTTGTCGGTGTAAAATAATTTTACACTTGTGAATAACTCTTAATCTCAAAATACAAAACAACCATTCATTTTATATCTATTAATAATAATAATAATAATAATAATAATAATAATAATAATAATAATAATAATAATAATAATAATAATAATAATATAAAGAGAAAGAAAGATATGTATCACCAGAATAAATTAGTTTTATATTAATGTAAAATAAAAATAAAGTATGAGGTAATTTAAAAAAACTGTTAAGATATATATATCTATATAGTAAGATGATTGTTTCATCTTAGATGATAATTATACTAATCTATAAAAACAAATCTAGTATCACTTATTTTGGTTTATTTGACAAATTCCCTCTCACTCGTTAATTCATACATACAGAACACCAATAAGAAATGGATAAAAGATTCATAGGGGGTGCATGAGCTTTACCATTGTTATGTTATTACAATTACTAAAGTACCTTTAATGAAAAGTCACATTTTCCCGTGTATTTTTGTCTGAGGTTTTTTTATTACAAAAGCAAAATTGAAAACCAAAACATGTTTAAGCGGTTTTAGTTTTTTAGTTTTTAAAACTGGTAAAATGAAAATAGTTTTTGAAAAGAGATCTTTCAAACAAATTTTTTCTTTTCAAATTTTAAAAAATTAAAAAACAGTTTTTTAAAACTAAATAAAGCAGGCTCTAAACATACTAATTTCACCCATGCAAAAATGCTCAAGAGTGGCCAGAAAGGTGTCGTTTTGGTACATGTATTGGTTGGATTAAATAACCATGCCTTTAGATTTCATTTTCATGTTCTTTGTTGAGAATCTGAAATGATAATTCAGATGTTAAGAAACATAAATCACATTAATGATTTCAAATGTTTCATATGACAAGCTTATCACATCTAACACATGCCTAGATACTAAAACTCAATTTAATAAGCCAATTCCACACGAATCAACCCAAATCACTTAATTGAAGCTCAAGAAACAAAGCATGGTAAAACCATAAAGGAAATTTCATACAATTAGTCTATAATAATAATGACATAATAATAAATTTTTCACTGAATAATTTAAAATGTAAATCTCATTATGAATAATATTTTATGAGGAATTTTAATGAATAAAAGTAAGCTTTATAGAATTATTTATAAATTAATAATTCACTCAAAAACTCAAATGTTACAACGATTCCAGTCACACACATTTGATAACTAATTAGGTTACCCATAACGGAATTAAGAACACTTCAATTTGTATTATTATTGAAGATCCAATAAAAATATAAACTTTATGATTTAACACTTTATAACTACTTTCATAACACAATTTGTTGGAACATAATTATGTTATTGTGTGAATTTAAAAATCTGTTGAAGTATCAAATTGGAAAGAAATATTTTTTTGTAAATTAAAATGGAAAGAAACTTGTTTTAAAATTCAAGTCTCACATTGGAAAGAAATCTTTTTGAAATCCCATATTGGAAAACTCTAATATTTTGAGTAGTTTCAAATCTATACATACTAAATCCCACATTGGTTAGAAAACATATGTGAGTTTGCTTCCATCACTGTATAATGAACTTCAAACTATTGTGAAAAGTACACCAAAGTTTGATGTAATTCTCAACTTTCTTTTTTCTCCCTTTTTATATTTTGCTCGCCTAATTTTCGAGCCACTTTTCCCTTTTCTTTTTGTCAGTTTAGTTTTTAGAGCGGTTGTTATGTCGCTAGTCCATTTGTTTTTTAGAACAATTATTATGACGTAGTTATGAATGGTCGTAGTCAGTGGCGGATCTTGCACAAAATAGTTGGGGGAGCCGGAGAGCGACAAATATTAACTGAAATATTATAATTAAAATTTTTAAAAGTCATATAGTTTTTTAAGAGTATCACACAATTCATACATAGTAGACAAGTTGAAAAAAAATTAGAATTTCAATTTTCACAAGTCGCAATTTTCACAAGTCGCATAAGTTTCACAAATCACACAATTCACACAATTCAATCAAATAAAATATATCCATTTTATAATTTTCATCTATGTCAAAAAAATTCTTCTTTAAAAAATGCATCAATTTTTTTATGTTTAAATATCGTGTTACTTCTAAAAAAATACACATATTAATTAAAACAATTTACAATTAAAAAATAGTATCACGCTATATCATATATCAATGATTAACATGAAAAAGCTTGTTAATAGTTAATAGTTGATTCGAAATTAATTGATTTATCATTCTCAATTATATAGTTTATGTATATACAAATGTTTGTTCTATTAATTTTATTATATTTTATTAGTATAAATTCTAAAATAGAGAAAGCAAATATAAAAAGAGGTACATAGATGGAGAAGAGAGCCGAAAATTACTCAAAATCATAGAGTTTAAGGATATTTTAATAATTTATCACTATTATATTTTAATAATATATAGTTAGTTATTATATATATATATATATATAAAAGAAATTAAAAAATATAGAGGGTGCCATGACACCTGCCCGCTCCTAAGTAGATCCGCCACTGGTCGTAGTACCATATTGTGATAGAATTTACTTTAATCATCATATTGGGAGTGACTTTAACTGTCATATTGAGGTTGTAATTCTAGAATGATTTTCTACAGTGCGAACTTCGATATAGTGAATCAGGGTTGTTTTATCCTGGGGACTTCGTGGTTGATAGTCTGCCGTGCACAATTTGGGCAATACCGCAAAACGTCTTAAAGAGAGCGACCTAGTCTGCGACTCAACCTAGTAATATCTTCGGTGACATAAATTGTGATTTTTAAATAGTTTTTTAAACTCAAAAATAAAAATTTTAAAACGTTTCATTTTGCCATGTAAATCGAAGAGATTACTGGATTTGGTTATGTTGCCTCTGATTTCAATAAACTGTTTCAATTTGAAGCAAAGAGAAAAGGATAAGAAAGCTGGAGAATTAACTCATGGGAAAATAATGATAAGAATTATATTCTTAATGGACTTACTGATGATCTGTATAACTACTACAATTCCAGCAATACTACTAGAGATATTTGAGATGCTCTAAATAAGTAAGTAATGAGCTGCTACCAAGAGTATTAGATGACCGATGATAGATCTGTGGAGGCATACTCCCGCAAAATTTAGAAGATAACTCATGAGATCATCTATTAAGGTATGTCACTCGTGGAATATTTAAATTAAATATTGAAATTTAATATGTCTCTTTATGTTTGAATGTTGAAATCAATAAAATGTCTATTTTTCCATACATGTTGTGTGATTTTAATTTTTAACATGCTATACTATGTGATGTGAACACATATGATTTCAAAATTAAGTAACTTAGGTTTAATTCTAAAGTTATTGTCAAATGACTTTGAAAAATGTGAATTTTATAGTTGAGCTAAAATAATAAAGAGTTCACATAAATTTGTAGTTAGAGATTCTAAGTCCGTAGATTTATTACACTATAAAAAAAATAAAAGTGAAACGTTTGACATGTTAAGAATCTTTGTAACTGAACTTGAAAATCAATTTCATAGAAAGATTAAAAGGTTCCAAGTATGATTCTTGTTTGTTTAAATAAGTTTTATAAATTATCTGGAATTAAACATGGAACAACTGCACTATAATTGTTTGAAGTGAATGGTAAAGTTGAAAAAAAAAGGAATAAAACTCTCGTTGAACTAGTTGTTGCTAGTATACTTAGTGTTGCATCTCATTGATGTGCAGAAAATATATTGCTTATTTTCTATGTTTTGAATAGAGTTCTTAAATCTAAAAAGAAATCTCCTTATGAGACAGTGAAGAAAAGACAAATGAACTTGTCTTATTTTCAAACATGGGGTTGTATGACTTTGTTAGAATCCCCGATCCCAAATGAATTAAACTCGCCGGTAGAGCCTATGAATGTATATTAATTGGGTATGCAATAAAGGACAAAACATATAGGTTTTATGACCTAAATGCAAAAGTGATCATAGAGTCAAATGATGTCGACTTCTATGAAAATAAATTCCCTTTCAAATGGAGAAATAGTGGGGGAAACGAATCAACTCATGTTCCTATAACTGAAAGCAGCAAACAAGGTGAAACAGAAACTCGAAGAAGTAACAGATTCAAAGTTGCTAAAAATTATGGATACCAATACATGCCTATAATTTAGAAGAGGATCCCGCAAATCTTAAAGAAGTTTTGTAATATTTGGATGCATATATATTGCGAGAAGCAATAAAAGATGAAATGGATTTTCTAGAATCTAACAGGACCTGATATTTAGTAGACTTGCCTCCTAGTTACAAACCTATATGTTGTAAATGGATCTTGAAAAAGAAACTAAAATCCGATGGAACTATTGACAAATACAAGACACACCTTGTAGCCAAAGATTTTAGACAAAGAGAAAATATAGATTTCTTTGACACTTTTCACCAATCACTAAAATAACATCCATTAGGGTGCTCATCACTTAAGGCTATTCATAACCTGGTGATATACCAAGTGGATGTTAAAACAATTTTTTAAAAGGTGATTTGGAAGAAGAAATCTATATGGAACAACCTGAATGTTTTGTGATTCATGGACATGAAAACAAGGAATGTAAGGTAGATAAATCTCTGTATGGTCTTAAACATTCTCCTAAGAAATGACAAACAAAGTTTGATAACTTGACTATATCGAATGAGTTTAAAGTGAATGAAAGTGACAAATGTATTTACTATAAATATGAAAATGGCATTTGCACTATCATATGTCTCTATGTAGATGACTTACTTATATTTTATTCAAACATTCATGTTGTAAATATTGTGAAATCATTGTTGTATAACAACTTTGATATGAAAGACCTCGGAGAAGTGAATGTAATCCTTGAAATCAAGATTACTAGGTCAGAAAATAGAATTTCTTTGGATTAGTTTCACTATGTTGAAACAATACTAAAGAAATATAAATAATTTAACTGTAAACCTGCTTGCACACTATATGATCTAAGTAACTTTTCAATTACACTGGTGAAGGTGTTAGACAAACTGAATATGTGAGCATCACTGGTAACCTCAGGTATGCCACCCGTTGTACTTGACCAGACATTGCCTATGTCATGGGACGATTGTGTAGGTTTATCAGTAGGACCTAGTATGGAGCATTGACACGCTATCGAAAGAGTCATGAGATACCTAAAAAGGACCATGTGTCTCGAATTACATTATCAAAGATTTCCTACAGTCCTTGAAGGATACACTGATGCTGAATGGAACATTTTATCAAATGATTCCAAAGGAACCACTATATTTTGGAAATCGAAGAACAGACGATATTTACTTAGTCCACTATGGAGTCTGAAATGATAGCACTAGCTACTACTAGTGAAAAAGCTAGCTGGTTGAGATGCTTGCTAGTTGAGATCATTGAATGGGAAAAATCTATGACAGATGTGTTGATCCATTGCGATAGTACCACAACTATTGCGATGATTGAGAATCGTTATTACAACGATAAGAGACGATAAATTCTTCGTAAGCAAAACATTATTAGAGAGTTACTTGCTAAAAGAGTTGTTATAGTGGATCATGTATGCGCTGATGAGAATTTAGCAAATCCTTTGACGAAAGGGTTAGCTAAAGAGAAAGTCATAAATACATCCAAAAGGATGTGACTAATGCCTATAGATTCACTCATGATGGTAACCTGACTTAAAAGACTAGAGATCTCAATAATTAGGTTCAATGGGTAATAACAAGTCGTGAAGTGATATGAGATTAACATGCTATTATAAATCAAAGAAGCATGATTCCTAAAGCAATGATAGGATGAGGTAATAGAAACTCTGAATGAGATCTATACTCTATTTGGAGTAGAGTACCTAGCTACAAGAGTACTCTTGATAGACTCACCTATGTGAATGTGGAAGTGGGGCCGCTTCCTATGGAATTTCGAGGCAGAATTCCTAGAGCGTTCACTACACTGGGATACACGTGCAGGGCCATTAATGCACGGGATTTTGAGAATACTACCTATGAAAAAGTTGTGTGTGGATTTGATGTCAGAGATAGAGTTCAAGACTACAAGTCACTCTTGTTGAATCTGAATCTTACTTACTATGCAAATGTTCAACTAAAGAGACATATTTATTTATGCACGATCTTATAGAAGCGTTTCACGCTATTTTAGAAACATTTTTTTTAAGTTCTAGTGGGGGATTGTTGGAACATAAGTATGTTATTGTGTGAATTTAAAAATTTGCTGAAGTCCCTCATTGGAAATAAATATTTTTTTTTTTTGTAAATTTAAGTGAAAAGAATCTTTGATTTAAAATTCAAGTCCCACATTGAAAATAAATATTTTTTGTAAATTCAAGTGGATTTTTTTTTTTAAATTCAAGTCTCACATTGGAAAGAAATCTTTTTGAAATCCCACATTGGAAAACTCTAATATTTTGAGTAGTTTCAAATCTATACATACTAACGTCCCACATTGGTTAGAAAACATATTTGAGTTTGCTTCCATCACTATATAATGAACTTCAAACTATTGTGAAAAGTACACAAAGATTGGTTGTATTTTCCAACTTTCTCTTTTCTCCCTTTTTATATTCTGCTCGCCTCATTTTCGAGCCACTTCTCCCTTTTCTTTCTATCCCTTCAGTTTTTAGAGCGGTTGTTATGTCGTAGTCCCTTCGATTTTTAGAGGGTGTAATTTTAGAACGATTTTCTATAGTGCAATGGAACTCCGATACAGTGAACCTGAGCTGTTTTATCTTGGAGATTTCGTGGTTGATTGTCTGCCTTGCACAATTTGGGCAATGCCGCGAAACGTCTCAAAGAGAGCGACCTAGTCTGCGACTCAACTCGGTAATATCTTCGGTGACATAAATTGTGATTTTTAAATAGACTTTTAAACTAAAAAATAAAACAATGTGATACTTGATAGTAGCATTGATATTATACTTGTACTTTTAATAGTTTTTATATTTAAGATAAAATACACTTAAAGTCATTTAAGTAAAACTAAATTCTCTCTACTTTAAGTTGATGTTATCCCAATTTGCTCTTTTAAGTTACATTTTGTTTGCACCGTTAGTCATTTATCTCAATTTCGACAATAATTAGTTTCATATGTGACAACTTGATGGTTTAACAGCTCATATTTATATAAAAAATAATAAAAATATGCTTTAATTGATTAACTAGACGAGATGTCTTTTTAATTCTTGAGTTTTTTACATACAAGTTGCATAACTTGATAGCCTTAATACTTTATTTATTTATTTATAAATACATAAAAATTATTCAAATTAAACAAACTTATTTTCTCAAAATGAAGTTTTTTTAACTTGCTTTTCAACCACAAAACACACTTTTTAAAGCAATCAACACATTCGTATTTTTTACCCAAAAATTACGTAGTTTTGATTTCTCCATCGCACCGAGATATATGTAGGTGCAAGATCACACTCTTATCAAACACATTAATAAAAATTTATTTTTTCCCCTCTTTTTCTTAGGAATACTTTTATTTCAAAATCACATTTATAAAAAAAAATCGATATTCATAAATAAAATAAAGAGAAATAAATATATTTAAGTTAATATTAATTTTGTACATATAATTACAGTTAACAATTTTTTTTACAGATGTCGTATAGTGTTAATATCTTTCCTACGCATAATCGATTCCCAAATTCTAAACTTGGTTTCAAAGACCTTTATTTTTTTTAAAGGTTTTTCATCGTTGTTTATATTTTAAATAAACTTTGGTGGCGACTCCATTGAATTTGAGAAGCACTCGAAATTTTAGGCCGCGACAGAAAGCATTCATTAAATCTTATAAGTGGTATATATTTCTTGATTTTCTCTACAACAGTTTAAACACACACAAAGCCTTAAAAACTAGGTAATAAAGATCTATATATCCACATAATCAATGTTTTTAACTTCATTCACAAGCAAAGTAGCTTGAATAGTCAACTTGTTATGATGTTTTGATTGGATCTTAAAATATCATGACAAAAATTCAAAAAAAAATTCAAACTTAAAAGATTTCATGCGTAATTTAATAATTCTTAAATACTAATCTTGCAAACGAATATAATTAAAAGGACTGAATCGGTAAAAAAAATAAACTTAAAGGACTTCATGTATATTTTTGCCTTATTATTATTTATAAATTACTTAAGATTATAATATATTCAATATGAGTCTTTT
>JBBPBR010000006.1:21881562-21926152 GCA_037974775.1 Cicer pinnatifidum | reverse complement strand
ATACAAATCACAATAATTATCCATTAAAGTGTATTAAATAGAATCATCAAAATAATTAGATTTGAAACGCTTTCATCATAAATTAAAAAAATAGAGAATTACATTGGAGAATTAATAAAATACTTTCAAGTTCAAAATTTTAAGACAATATTCTTGAAAAGAGTTCTTTTGTATACATAATTGCATATATTTTAAAATAACAAAGGATATAAAATATCACAAAATTCTTCATATATGCAATCAGATAATAAATCACTAGAGGATAAATAATTAAATTACAATTAATCTTTGAGAGTGTGACATTTATCTTTGCGTAGAGATTCAATGAGTTTTGATGACTTTTAAATATTTTGTTGTAACCTCAAACACTTCATAAATCAAGAGCAATTATATGAAGATATAAGACTCTAATAATTAATTGACACAATGTAAGGATAATACAATTTAAATTACCTCGTTTATTCTCACAATTTTTTTTTTATAAAAGAGAATATTAATAAAAATGAGATAGCAAATAATTTAATAATAATCCAGAATCAAAACTTCTAGAATTCTTTTCATAAAATTATTAAGACGAAAAAGGACATATTAACATGAAAAATTAAAACCTTTTATAATTTTTCTGATAACACTTTACAAACTTACTTAAACTTCTACAATTCAAATGACCAACATGGGGTGTATCAATAAAATAGCATCATACATATTAATTAAGGTGCCGTAGGCAGACTACGATGAAACATTATGTATAGATCATAGATCCATCATGTACCAAAATACTCGTAAGTGGGGTCCATTTGCAAATATTTTTTCTCCACCCGCAAATATTTAATTGTATTAATAATGCGAAATATTTTTTCTCCACCTGCAAATAAATGATTAAACTAAAAATCTAATTTTACAGACTAAAAATTAATTGGTAGAAAATTAAATATGAGACAAACACAATCTTTAACGTAGAAAACTTCCTCAAATTGAGAGGTGGATATGCCAAAGTAACTCTCAGAGAAAGTAAAACTACTCAGACTTATATTAAAATAACAAACTCAGTGGTAGAAATAACCTATCAAAATTGTAGATCAAATGGAGCAAGTTTGCTGTTACCACCAGCGCAACCAAACATTTCTTTTTCTTCTCTAGCTGTCGTACTTCTTTCTTGCTTGGCTCTGTTCCTTTTTATTATTATAATTAGCCATTTTCTTTTTCACATGGGCCAAGCCCATTAAAACCCATTTTTTTTTTCTTTTTTTTTTCTTCAATAATAATAATATTAATACGAATAATAATTATAATAATATTAATAAAATTGGTGGGTTCCACTTGAAGTGAACCCATCGAATAAATCTCCAATTTTTTGTAATTGTTTTTAATGAAGTTTTTGAAACAAAACACAATTTAAACCATTTTTTTTAGTTTTCTCTCTACATTCCCAACCACTCCAAACATTGCAACACCCATCACCAAAGTCTCTCTAGGAAACATATAAGGAGTGAGAGTAACCTTTGGGAATATGGTCACTATCTCCCTCTCGAAATCCCCTTCTTGCATTTGTCTCCTCGCAACTAGATGCACATGAATCTCGCCACTCCAACATTTTCCAAATAAAGGTGGACATGGGATAAATGGAAATTGATCTTCCATTCTCGTCTATCAGGTCGACTCTGTTACTCTCTCATACGAGGTCGGCTAGAACTGGGAACTCCATCACTTGGTTCTCCCCATTCACGTTAAATTTCTGGCCTCGTATGGTCATTGTCTCCACTATCAACTCTAAATATGTTGCTCATCTTGAAGTCGGGTCAAAACTCCAAAAGCAACCGATTATCGCGGTTTGGGAAGGCCAGTAATCTCTGTCAAACCCGTCAAATTTAGCAAAGTGTAGTCAGTGGCGGAGCTTAACTAAAAAATTTGGGGTGGCCGACATAAAATTATAACATGTATAAATTAAAGAAGCAAATAATATGCAATAAAAAATCAAACACTTTATATGCAATAAAATATCAAACACCTTATATACAAAAAAGAATCAAACACCTTGTATGCAATAAAAAAATCAAACACCTTGTATGCAACAAAATATCAACCATCTTATATGCAACAAAATATCAAATACTTTATATGCAATAAAATATTAAACACCTTATATGCAACAAAATATCAAACACCTTATATGCAAGAAACCTTATATGCAATAGTTTCCCACTCTCAATTATGGTTGGAGGAGTATCTTTCTACTCCACAATAGAAGAAATCATCAATCAAGCACTAGATGCTATCTTTCTACAACAAATCTCTGCCATCAATTGTTCTTCTTTCTTCCATTCCAATCTTCCCACCCACCTCAAATTTCATTTTCAAAAGGCTCAAATCTTTCCTTGATCACACCACCCCACCACCTTATCATGCTAAAGCTCACACCTTTTCAAAACCCCCAAACAGTCCCAATTTTTCACCTTCCAAACACAATAGTTCCGCAAATAATCCAGATTCTGACACTGGGCTTATCTCTTCTCCTTCAAATTCTTCACATGGTAAAAAGGGTCTGAAACCAAAATCAAAAGAAAAAAAAATCAGATTCGACAAACCCCCATTACCCTATCAGTAGTAACCACAAAAAAAGTTTTAATTTTTCACATTCCAAAGACAACAACTCCATAAAGAATCTTGATACTCGATATGACTCTTCTCTCTCAAATTCTTCACTAAAGAAAAAGGGAGAAAGGGAGGAAGACCGAAAAAGAGAGAAAGAGAAAGGATATTGATTTAGGTTCAAGGTTTTTTTTCTTGGGGTGGCCGCGACCACCCCTTGTCCCTACCAAGATCCGCTAGTGAGTGTAGTCCCTCATCACCAAAAGGGGTGGCGTATGGCCCAAACAGTAATCCATAGCAAGGGTCACCTACCAAAAATAATAGATATACATATACGATGCAAGTATATAGCATGGACAGAGCAGGTAATCATATAGTTATAAAAACAACATATCATAATCAAATTCATGCATTTATTCCAATAATAATTGCAAGTCCTAATGCAACTCTAGATGGCAATGCACAAGATTCTGAAATATATAAGCTTCCACATAAGGGAGTGGAAGATTCCACATCTATGTTGTCCATTACCGATAACAACATATTAATGCCCATTACCGATAACATCATAGAGATGCTCGTTCTCGATAACATTACGACTCAATAATCCCTGCAATGATAAGATGTGTCATTACCAATAACCACACCTCGTGGCCCATCTCGGTCATTATATACTATGATATGCATGTGCGTACGATTATTTAAATATGCAATGCATAGTTAAATCATTAACTAATTAACATATGCATTTATCTTAGGACATATTTAAATAGAAACAAGTATATGCACTTAAGAGAAATTCATATGGTGCAACTTCACGTAGCACATATACAAATATTTCATTTAGACACTACAATATTTATGGTCTCTAACAACATTTTTTTAAGCGACATATATAAAATTTACCTAAAAATAGATGAGACAACATTTTATATTTGTTGTTAGTATTGATTTTGCAACACCATATAAACATTCTCTAAAATATTTTTGGGCACAATTTTAAAATGTCTCTATGATAACTCTATGAAAATATTTGATCATTGTTCTCTTAGATATTTCTAAGAATATTTTTCGATTGTTACCTTGTTTTAAATAAAAGACTACAATTATAAAATGGTATTTAAAAATTTAACATTTATGGAATGTTTTGCAAGAATAATTCCCTTCAAATAATATATTAATAATATATATATATATATATATTCAATATTTAAATATTATATTATTTTTTTATTATATAAAATAAAAGATAGTTAAAAAAAAAAGTGTAACGTCAATAGAAGAAGAAAATTAAGGAAATGTTAGGCTAGGTTAGTTTCCAATAATCCTATATCCGTAAATCATCAAAATATCGTCAAGTTTTTTCACTAAATTCCTAAATCATCAACACATTGCGTTGTCGTTCACGCTCTTCATCACCATCAACGCGATCTCTCCTTCATTCACCCCATCCGTCAACACGATCCCTCCTTCGTTTATAACAACATAGTTTGCGTCGTTTTGCACTTGTTCTTTCTCATGTTCTCTAGTGTCCCTATGTACTGACAGGTTTGCATCTTTGTTCATATTTTTCGTGTTTGCTTGTTTGCTGCTATGTTATGTGGGTTCCTCTATACAATGTTTGATTTAAGGTTCATCTTCTCTATTTTGTTTGTTGTGTTTTTTTTTTTTGCTTTGATATTTGCTCTGATTCGTATTATTTTTCTTTTCATTTCTTGTTCGCTTTATGTTCAAAATTTGGTTTTCATTCATCATAATTTTGAAACCATAATTAAGCATATGATATTTTGGTTTCCGTTGTAGGAACTAGGAAATACAATACATTTAATTTTGTTGTGTTAAATCATGAGTTGTTTTGTTTTGTAATTCTTTTTGTTTGTGTAGCTTGCAAAGGAAAAAAAGAGAGCTTACTCAAGTAGGAATTTTTGTTGAAACTTGGAAAGGAAATAAAGAAAAACCATTGGATGTAGAAACTAAAAAAACAATTGTATGCTAAAAGATATCGTTACAATAAATTACATATACTTAATTTTTTTCATAAAATATTATTTATAATAGTAGATAATAACTACTTGTAATTTTTGTCAGTTCCAATTTCACAAAATGTTTGAAAATGAGGAAAGTGATACATAAGCATTTGAAGCTATTTTTGAAAAAGAGCGTCCCGACATGTTACGTTGTTTTGGGAGAAACACGACTAAAACTTTTTTAAAGCGAAATGAGGAGATAAATGCTTTGAAAAAAGCACATAATGAAGTGGTCTCAATCTTAATGGAAAATTTTGAAGATAAGATTGATAAATTGCAACATGTTTTCAAAATCGTAATACAACATTGTAATCCTCAAATTAATATGGATTCAATAAAAGATTTGTAGGATTTTCTCGGGATGATGCTAATGGTTCCCCAAAGGAGACTACAACATAAATGCATTCCCCTACATCAACTCATGCTCCATGTCTTGAAAAAGTAATCATATTTAGCAATTATTATTATTGTTGTTGTAATTGAGTTTGTTCTAAATTCTTGTTGTTATAAGAGAGAAATTGAGAGAAATAAAAGTGCATTTGGACTTAATTTGTAAGGAACCTTATCTCGAAGTCTAATAGCACATCTTACTTTTGGTCTAATAGTGATTGTGATGTTATTAAAAACTAAATAAATAGTGATTGTGATATTACTATTTTGAATGATTATAAGTATAAAACATTAATGAAAAACTTATCAATGTTGGTGGTGATTTTGAAAACATATCCTGAATTTTGGTTTTAGTTTTGTTTTACTGTTGAGTTGGAAACTAATTCACTGCTGAATCATGTTTTTGTTTTGCGGTTATGTTTGTATGTTTTGCTCACTGTTTTGTCCAATTCGATCTGTTTCAGTATGTGTTTAATGATATTCAATTTAGTGTGCATTTTTATGTTTCTATTTGTGGTTCTGTTCCTGTGTTTTGCATTTTTTGTGTTTGTTTTGCGTCTATTTCTTCTTGCGAGTTTTGTTTCATTATCTATTTTGTTTTTATTTTTTTATGCATCAAGATATCAATGGAGATGATGAAAATGATAATGGATTATTTCAAGATGCCGATGTAGGTGATAAATTTCAAAATGATGAACTTGAAATATACGATGTAGATAATGAATTTGAAGAAGATGCACTTGAATGAGTTGGATGGAGAATTTATGGATGAATTTGGATGATGTTTTTTGTTAGGCATGTACTTAATTGAAGCTTCGAAACTTCAAAAAACTATATTTTTTCATTTTGCTAGACTTGTACTTTAAAGAGTTAAACTTTATAAATTATGTTATAATATTTTGTTTACTACTATGAATTTGAATACAACTTAGCTAACAACTTGTGTTAAATTTCTATTATATTTTCCTTGATTCAATTCATTTGAGTTATGTATTATTGTTATAAGTAAAATAAAACATAAGATTTAAAATTGAATGAGTTGTTTATTTAATTAAATTATCATGTTTACAAAATAATTTATTATAAAATAATAGCATAATGTCTAGTTTATGATTTATATTTAAATAATAAAAAAAATAAAATTTTTATCTACATAATATGAATACAATTTAAAATTGTTGTCTATAAGCTCTAGCAACATTTTATTAATATTCTCATTGTATTGCTTTAAGCTAACATTTATCAATTGTTGTCAGCTATGACAACAATTAAAAAATATTGTCTTAGATGCGTTGAAAAATTGTTCCCTATTTCTATAATTTAATTAAGCAATGTTTATAAACAGTATGCTCAAAAGTGCAAGAAAAATGATATAAAAAATAATAGGCGTCGCATATGAGACACATGAAAAGTATTGTCTATTTTCTTTGACAACATTTTTCCGTATTTTGATAATATTTTTAAAATGTTGTAGTAGAGAAATGATCTCATTTCACAATAACATGGTAAATACTTAATCTAGAAAGGTGAAAGGTCCCCTAACCTTCTTTTGATTCCGTAAACACCGTATTGCGATCGAAATCGGATTCTAACACATCTTCAACAATTAAATAACATATATTAGTACTAACCCAATTAAATATACTAATCCAATTTTTCTTAATGATTAAGTTAATATTAGGATTTACGTTTTTGCTAAAACTCCTGTAGTGCATGTTTTTGTGATGCATAGATATTTTTTAAGAAACCCTTTCTCACATAAATGACTATTATTTGAGTCCTTTACTAATATCAAATTCAGCCTTATGGCATTATTAGTCTAAAATAAGGTTGTTTATTTCAAAGATATAGTTATTTTAGGACTTCTATAAAAAAATAGACAACTTTTTGTAAGTATAATTTAAAAATCCTTAGTTTAAACTACAACTTCCTGATTTTTTATTAAATATCAAACAAAGGTGGATTTTAGTAAATAACCACTCTGATTAAAGTTTAAAATCAATTTTTATTTGAGTTTTTATTTAGCCATTTGAAGCCGTATTCTTGTTACGGCAGGTGTTAAAAATAAATTTCTTTACAATTTTGTAACATTAGAGCCACTTTAAAAAAATTTCACATAACCAAATACCATAAAGCTTTTGCTAGATATATAGAACCAAAGGAACATTCATGCATAATAAAGTTTATGCTACATATAGAGAACCAAAGGAACATTCCTGCATAATCAGAAAAGGAAGGGGAATGGACATCGATGAATCACTGATAGGGGTGGGAATAGACCAGGCCAGGCCAAACTTTGAAATGCCTAAGCCTGACTTACGATTTACTTTTTAGGCCTGAGTCTGGCCTACGACCTATCATAGGATTTTTTTTCGGTCTGACCTGACCTTTTTAAAAGTCTGCTCTGACTTGGAAGCCTATTTCAAAACCTTATTCACATTAAAATATTTAAATGTTTTACTAATACCACATGATGCTCTCCACATATCAATATCAATGTATATATTTATATATATTAAACAAAAAATAATTTTTTTAACAAAATAATTTTAAAAAAATTTGAAACAAACACCCTTTAAACCATAAAAAATAATATTTAGTTTCAAATCATAGATTTTTTTTTTTCTGAAACAAACGCACCCATTATTATCTCTTAAACAAATATGGAACGACTACTGAGTGATTGACTAATTTGACTAATTAAACGACTATCGAATATGGAACGACTAACAAATATAGAATCGTTATCAAATATGAAACAGCTACTGAATATGGAATGATTATTGAGTGATTGTCTAATTGATAGGATTTAAAATAAGAAATAATATTATTAATATAATAATAAAAAATAATATTAATAAATAATCAAATATATATAGGCTGACCTGTCAAACCTAATAGACTTTTTTATAAGCTTGAGCCTGACCTATTTAAATAAATGGGATTTAAAAACAGTTTGAACCTAACATTTTTATTAAATAGGTCAAGCGATGTTAGGCCATAAATAGGTCAGGCTATAGCCCCTAACGGACGATCTAACTTATTATGATCCCTAATTACATTATACCAAAATCACAATACCAGCTATAGGTATAGAGAACCAAAACAAAATTCTTCATAATTTGAAAAGGAAGTTGTGACATATTTTTTATTTTATTTTATAAGATACGATAAATTTCATCGTAATTAACTTACACAACTGTGGTTTTAGATTCGAACTAAGACGTTCAAACTAACAATATCGACGTTTGACAGTTGAACTTTGACTTATAAGAACTCGTCACGTACTTCTTTACTGACTTCCCTAACAACTCTGGTGCTAGGGATACGTGGAACATATAAAAAATACAATCACATTGATGAAGTCATAATACCAGCAAAAAGGATGGTAAAGGAAGAAAGTTTGGTTTCGCACGCTTTTACAACGTTCAAAATCAAGGAGAGTTTGGTAAAAGAATCTATACAGTCATCATTGGAGCATAAAAAATATTAGCTATCCTCCCACAGATCCAAAAACATGTTGAAAACAAAATTGGCAAATCAGATTTAAATGAGTTTATTCCAAAAGGCTCTATGAATAAGGTTAATCACAATTCCAGAAATCACGAGCAAGTTGGTCAGGAGAGAAGAACTGAGAAAATGGGAACCGTTCTAACACACATGGGTTGCTATAGGATGGGTAAAAGGAAAAGGTAGATCAGTGTATCGAAAGACTACTCAAAAGAGAATTTTCATGATGAAACAAAGGAGAGGTGGGCTCATTTGCACTATGAAATTGGCACCGAAACAGTTGAAGAATTCCCTAAGAAATATGTGGGGGTTGTTGCACATCTGGTATGACCTACAAAATCCAAGATGAGTTCCATCAGCAAATTGATGGCGCATTGGAGTGAGCCAAGACATTGGATAACAAAGTCAACAAAATAAATCAGGCCCATTGGCTAACAATATGATGCATCGGACATCGTTAGCATTGTACCCAACACAATTTATGAAACTTTTGAACCCACCAAATCAATTAAAAAATTCGGATTCCTCTTTCTATTCCTTATGAAACTTATGGTGTAACCCTTCCGACATGGAGACTTAGATACTAGAAAGTTCACTTGAACAAGTCTGTCCTCCACTACGTCTCTCAGCAACCTCCAATGTTTGGATGTTTTTCAACAAACTTGGTCTCTCTGGACAAAAAAAGGATGATGTTTATGTTTATTAGATGTTTTATATCAGCATATCGGAGACATAGATGTATCTGATCATTGCCCCATTTGATTAATCACATTGACGCCAAATTAGGGACTGAAGCCCTTTAAGTTCAAGAATTGTTTGTTAGAGCACGACGAGGTATTTCTAATAGAAAACTCTCAATTTGTTTGATGCTTAATATCAAGTATAATGAGGTATTTATAGGTACAATGAGGTACTTGCGGAGTATTCTCTTGGCTTTCATCTGTGTAGTAGTAGGAGCTTCCATGAGACGACTCACTACTCCAACCGCATATAGAATATCAGACCTTGTACATGTTAAGTATCTTAGGCTTCCAATGAGGCTTATAAAAAAGGAAGGGTCCTCTTTTTGTCCATCTACAAACTTTGACAACTTCAATCCGCTTTCCATTGGCGTGTTCACCGGATTGCAATCAAACATTTTAAATTTTTTCAAAACTTCATTTGCATAGTTTTCTTGAGAAATAAATATACCTTTTTCCAATTGCTTTACTTCTAGGCCTAAATAGTATGACAAGATCCCAATATCAATCATCTCGAACTCAAGCGCCATGGCTTTTTTGAATTCTTCAAATAAACTTGGATTGTTCCCAGTGCATATAAGATCATCCATGATAGTATATGTAACCTCTGTTTGATGAAAAGTATGCGGAAGAATGCCTATTCTAAGAGATATGCGCAGCAGTTTAATAAATAGTAAATTTATTAAACACAACATTAAACAAGGTCCCTAATATACAATTCTAATGAATGCAAAAATATATGGATCATGGTATATATGGAGAAATGCATCAGAGACAATTATTCAAGTTATTGATTTTCATGCAATCATGTTAAGACAATCAATCATGTAAATTTACTTAACACATAATCTTTATCATGCATTCAATCAATATCAAAAACGTAATAATTGCAGAAATTTAAACGAGATAAGGGAAAGAAAAGTGTACGCGGATATTTATACTGGTTCAGCCGTCCCGTGACGACTTACATCCAGTCCAAAGATCCAAAAGGATCTTAGCCTTTCTTATAGAACTTCTTAGAATCAGTTTACAGATTATACACAGTGCCTCACACCAATCTTAAACTATTCTACTTGTTCTATCTTTCCCTCCCTGAATTCCCAAGTTTAAGTCCCATAAACTTGACTAAGAATTCAGTCAAGCGTCTTCTTGTTGACTACCTTCAACCTCGAAGAACACCACCAGTAACAACTGGATTTTCTCAAAGTAATTTGGTTACATAAAATGGTTTACAGAAATTGAAACATATCAATTTTACAAAGTTCTTGATCTTTCTTCTTCTCAAAGCAATCTTTCTCAATTTAGTCTTTTTCCATCCTTGTTGATCACAAAGTGTATATTGTTCATGGCTGAAAAGGATATCAAAAGTAATATCAGTTGAGAAAGAATTAGTGGTGTATGATTGCAATTGATATTATCAAGTTGTTATCTTATGAGAAGAAGTGAATGAAAGCAGTTTATATAGTTTCAGGAAAAACAACATATGAATCGATTTACCCAATCGATTTCGCGAATCTTGTTTTTCTTGAATCTTGAAACTGCACAAACTAATCGATTTATCCAATCGATTATTTTAAAGAGTTCTTCAGACTTTGATGAATGTATATAATTGAATCGATTGTCATAATCGACTTGAAGTGTTTTGTTCAAACAACGAGATCAAAACAATCGATGTACTTAATCGATTCAACCATTCAGTCATCTCTGTTTCTAAAACTTTTTGTACCAATCGATTTGGTCAATCGATTGTGGACTTTAAGTCTAAAGCACCTTTCATCAGTTGGTTCATTCAATCGATTTACCAAGTCGATTGATGCCAACATTTGTATCAAAAGAAGTATATAAGTCGATTGTGCTAATCGACTGTGTATGTTCCAGACCAAAGTTATTTTGAAACTTGTTTTAGTGAATCGATTTGCCTAATCGATTTATGAAACATGTTTGGCTCTGGGACATTCACAATCGATTGTGTCAATCGATTTAGACAAAACAAAAAATAAAGAAGTGATTGGTTTAATCGATTTTCCAAATCGATTGCCTACAAGACAAGCCACTGACTTGCACATTTTAATTTCAGTAAATGTGCCAATCGATTTGTCTAATCGATGTAAACAATCAGTTCAGTCTTGGTGATTTAATCAATCGATTTGCCTAATCGATTTGTGGCAAACTGGCTCTCTGACTTGCACAATTTATTTTCTAATAAGTGTACCAATCGATTTGGCTAATCGATTGATAGCCTGTTTGATTTTTCAGAAGTTGTGCAAATCGATTTTGCCAATCGATTGGTTAATCCCAGACTTCATAAAATCATTCAACCCTGTTACAGAATCAATTTTACTAATCGATTTGCTCATGGATCTTCAAGCTTTTGTTGATTTCTTGAGTTCCAAGCAATTGTCTCAAGTATGTAGGATTGAATTGTTGTTCTTGAAATTTTTCTCAGTTTACAATGTTAGATTTATTTCAAGTTGTATGTTTGTCAATAACATCAAAAACGAACATATGTCTAACAATCCACATAGAGACAAGCAATCAAAATATCTCCATTATCACAAACTTTGACATAAAAAACATATTCATTAAGAAAACGAGCAAACCCGTTGTCTTGGAAGTATTTGTCGATACGACTATTCCATGCTCTTGGGGCTTGCTTCAATCGATACAACGCTCTCCTCAATCTTAAAATTTTATTTTCATGTCCTTTAATCACGTACCCCCTTGACTGCTCAACATAAACCTTTTCTTCAAGATAGCCATTTTTGTCAACTTTACATTAAGTTGATAAAGTTTTCACTTATTTTGAGATGCTACAGAGATTAGCAAACGAATAGTGTTCATGCAAGCAACTGGTGCAAAAACTTCTTCTTAGTCAACTCCATGTTTTTGTTTGTAGCCTTTGGCAACAAGTCTTGCTTTGTATTTTTCAATCTCTCCATTAACATTCTTTTTAGCCTTATACACCCATTTGACTCTAATTGCCTCATGGCCTTTTAGACGATTTGCTAATTCCCAAGTGTTGTTATTCATAATTGATTTGATCTCCTCATCCATGGCTTGTCTCCACCTTTTATCTTTCGCTACTTCTCCTTAATTTAATGGTTCACTATCTACCAAGAGACAATACAACTCTTCAAGGTCAAGACTAATTTTAGTTGACCTTTCATAAATGTCCTCTATATCTTTCATCTTACTTGGAATTTCGCTTGAACTTTCATATAGAGAAATAGGTGATGGAGGAGGTGAGGAATGTGGAGGTTCTTCTTGAACTGGTGTTGTGGCCTCATGATTTTCTTCAAAATATGGAAGGAAATTATAGTTTGTTTCTTCTTTACCCTCCAAATTCCATGTAGCATCTTCATCGAATTCAACATCACAAATCACCACTACCTTACTGTTGCATGGTTTGTACAACTTGTAGCCTTTAGAATACGGATCATAGCCAACAAAAACATATTTGATGCTTCGATCATCAAGTTTGGATCTTTCTTGTTGTGGCACATGTGCATATGCTATGCCCCCAAAGAAATGCAAGTGATTAACACTAGGTGTCCTTCCATTCCATGCTTCTAGAAGGGTTTGGTCTTTGACATTTGAAGTTAGAGAGCGATCTGCCAAATAGACTGCACAAGAAACGGCTTCAACCCAAAACTCCTTTGGCATCCTTTTGGATTTTAGCATGCATCTTGTCATGTTCAAAATAGTTATGTTCTTTCTCTCGGCTACTCCATTTTGTTGCGGAGATGTTGGAACTGTCAATGGACAATGAATTCCATGAGTTGCACAAAATTCATTAAACTCCTTTGAAGTGAATTCACCTCCTCTATTAGATCACAAAGCTTTGATTTCATGACCGCTCTCCTTCTCTACAAGAGCTTTGAAGTTCTTGAAAGCAACAAAAGCTTTTGATTTTTGTTTTGAGAAATAAATCCAAGTTTTTTCTACTAAAATCATCAATAAAGAGAATAAAATATTTACTCTTACCAAATAAAGAAGGATTGATTGGTCTACACAAGTCGGTATGCACAAGTTGTAGTGGCTTAGTTGCTCTTGATGTGGCTTCTTTAGGAAAACTTTTTCTAGTTTGCTTGCCAAGAAGACAACCTTCACACAATTGGTTTGAATGATTGATTGAAGGCATCCCTTTCACCATATTATTTTCTCTCATAATTTTAAGTGCAACAAAGTTCAAGTGGCCATACCATATATGCTAACGTCGCGCTTCATCTTGGACACTCATCTTCAAACATTTTGCTTGGTTCAAGATAAACATTATATTTTTTGACATAAGAACTCTAGAAATTAAACTGTTATTTTGATCTCTAAGCCAAAGATGTTTATTTTTCATGATAATTTCATATTAGTTTTCAAGAAGTTGGCCCAAACTCAAAATATTACTCTTTAATTTATGCACATAGTATACGTCACTAATCAACTTATGGCTCCTATCTTTAGAAGATATTAGAATCATACCTTTCCCTTCAATTTTCACTTTTGATGAGTCTCCAAAGGAAACTTTTCATTAAGCTCCACAAATTTCTCTTTGCATCTACACATATGGTTACTTGCACCATTGTCCAAGTACCATGAATTATTAGCATCTCTCTTTTATTCCTTGAGTGTTAGCCACAAAGTTGACTCTTCATCTTTGTCAATAAGATTAGCCTCTTCTTCCTCTTAATTAGGAGCATTACGATATTCCCTAGAAAAATGGCAAAATTCATGACAGTTATAACATTCAACTTTAGATTTGTCATACCTCCTTTCACTTTGATAATAGCCATAACCTCTTCCTCTTCCACGAAATCTTGGGGATGAGTGACTTCTTTCTTCGTAGTTTCATTCACGGTTGAAATCTCTTCCTCTTCCTCCTTGGCCACGACCACATTCTCGTCCTCTTCCTTGTTCACGTCCATGTCTGTTTTGACTATTGAATCCTCTATCATCTTCAACGAAGCTTTGATCTTGAGAACTTGCTATAATGACTCCTCTTGTGTTTGTTCATTCTTTCTTCTTGAGCTTGCAATGAACCTTCTAATTCCTTAATGGATATTGAGTCAAGATCTTTCAATTCCTCAATAACACATACCATATAATCGAACTTAGGAGTCAAGGAATAAATAATTTTCTCCGCTACACGAACATCTTCTAACTTGTCTCCATATCACTTCATTTGATTAACAATTGTCTTCGCCCTTGAAAAATAATATGAAATTGATTCAGAATCCTTCATATTAAAAGCTTCGAAATCTCCCCTTAGAGATTGAAGTCTTATCTTCTTCACATTGATAATACCTTGGAGTGATTTTTCCAAAATCTTCCAAGCTTCCTTTGAATTCGTAGCATCGAGAACCTTCTCAAACATTGAATCATCCAAACATTGATGAATGAGAGTAAGAGCTTGTTGATCATTCTTCCTTGTTTTTGCCAAAGCCTCCTTCACAACTTGAGACAATCCCTCTTCATCATATGGCTCATCATAGCCTTTTTCAAAAATCGCCCATCCATCTTGAGAGCCAAACAATGCTTTCATGCAAAGACACAATTTTTCATAATTCTCTTTCTTTAGAAGAGGAAATTAGAAGGAAGTGTAATCACGAGTCTCTATTTCTCAACTCTCACAACCAAGATCTAGATACCACTTTGTTAGAGAAAGGAAGATATTCCTAATAGAAAACTTTCAATTTTCTTGATGCTTAATGTCAAGTACAATGAGGTATTTATAGGTACAAATAGAAAACCCTAGACACATTTCTAGGAGCTACCTAATTAACACTCATTTCTAGATACTTCCCACAATTTTGTATAATTAAAACACTTCTAGATTCTTACATATAAATTCTACATAGTTCTAGATTTATCTAATTTCAAATTAGTAATAACAGAAACAATTGAAAATTTCTATAAGAAATATGTGAGGGTTGTTGCACATCTGGTATTACCTACAAAATCCAAGATGAGTTCTATTTGCAAATCAATGGCGCGTTAGAGTAAGCCAAGACATTGGATAACAAAGTCAACACAAAAAAAAGGCTCATTGGATAACAATGTGATGCATCAGATATCGTTAGAATAGTACCCAACACAATTTATGAAACTTTTGAACCCACCAAATCAATTCAAAAACTCGGCTTCCTCTATTGTAAAAGCAAAGATTCGTGCAACCTTCTACAATGTAACCCTTATGACATGGAAACTTAGATACTAGAAAGTTCACTTGAACTAGTTTTTCCTCCACTACGTATCTCAACAACCTCCAATGTTTGTATGTTTTTCAAGAAACTTGGAGTCTCTTGACAAAAAGAGGATGATGTTTATGTTTATTGGAAGTTTCATATCAGCATATCAGAGACATAGATGTATCTGATCATTTCCCCATTTGATTAATCACTTTGACACCCAATTGTTTGTTGAAAGAAAAACTAAGATGGCTAAAGGATAAGTTACAGGTGTGGAATTTTGATACTTTTGTTATAATTGATTTTCAAATTGGCAAACTAGTAAAGGAATATAGATGAATGCATTAAAAATATATATATATATATATATATATATATATATATATATATATATGGAGAGTTAGGGATGAAAATGGGTTGGGTTTGGGTAGGGTACTATAGTACTCGTCCCCATACCCGCGATTTAAAAAAATACTCATACTCGTGCCCGTACCAACTTGGGTATCAATTTTAATACCCGTACCCTTACTCTCTGGGTACCTAAGTGCCCGTACCCGTACCTATTACTCACGCTTACTAAAATAGATCGATAAATAAATGATATTGTTGTGATTATATTTAAAAGTTATTCAAGTATTTTAAATCCAATCATAATGTATTATAAACCAAAATATTTTCTAACTCAAAAAATTTCAAATGAACACTCGTTACATTACATATTCCAATATTCATAATAATATTTTATGAAGTTGCAAGTTCTACTACAGTATTATTCGAGATCTGTAAAAACAATTGATAGGAAGTTGCAAGTATAATTATAAAGTCACAATTGATAAGACATAACTTTTAGTTATAAAGTCACAATTATTTACATATTCACCAAAATCAAATTCTTAAAAAATTTGCAAACCTTTATCTTTCAATAATAAATATTGTTATGGTCTAATTATATTAATAGATGTTAAAACATAAAAGAAAATAATTAATTAAACTAAACATTAATATAATAAATAAGTAAATAAAAAAAATATTTAAATAAATGCGGGTGCGGGGCGGGGTGGGTACTATAGTACGCTTACCCGCACCCATACCCGCTTAATTTTGCGGGTGATTACTCATCCCGGTGCCCATACCCATTTGTTAAGACAAAATCTCAATTAAATGTTTTGATGATAATTAAACAAAAGATTAATTAAAGATTATTAATTATGATTCTAAATGTTTTGATATTTAACATGTGTTTTTGAGTGAGTTAAAACAAGATAGGTATCAAACATCACAAATCAAATCAAAGAAAGCAGTTCTCGAAAACGAAGATTAATCTTGAAACAGTAATGGAAAACAATGATTGATCATCAAGCTATTCAGGAAAACGAAGATTGATCTTGACTCTTTGCTAAGAAACAAAGAACGGTCTTCGTTTATGGCAAAAACAAAAATAATCAGTTTCCTTTTAAAAGATCAATCATGGAAACATTATTCATATCACATCCTCCTAAAGAATCAGCAAAGGATCAATCTAAGTCATATTTGTTCCAGAATTTGAAGAATCAAAGGCATGCTTCAATAAAAGCATAATACAAGATCATTCTTCAAAAGAAGCAAAGTGCAAGTACAAGGCTACAAGCTGTAAAGTACACTACTGATTGTACTTCTCCAGACCTGCACACGTGATTGAAAAAAGCAAGCACTCAAATCAGACAACTAACACAATCTCATAATACAAATCAGTTCATCACAAATTCGAAGATCAATCTTGGTTCTCAAGATCGATCTTGGATGCAGCTGTGATCACTCTTGCTTTTGGCCTACTTTATCCAACAATTGTCTCATGACAGTTGGCTCTATTTCAACGGTCATATGAGCTATCCCAAGCTATCTTGAAGTCTATATGCAGCTTCAAGATGAAGAACAAAACACAACTGAAACTGCCAAGAAAAGATCAATCATTCAATCATACTCAAGTGTCTCAATATCATTCTTATAGCTTGTTGTTTTTAATCCTTGTGTTTTGTAAGAATCAGCAACAACTGAGCTCCATTTACATAATCTATTTCTCAAACAAGAGTTGAGTAAATACCCAGATTCTAAATAGTCTCAAATCCATCACTTTGTAACTCAAGGTTATTTAGTCAACATAATCTTGAGTAAATTGTAGAAATCCTTTCACGTTTTTGAAAGGTAACTTGTTAAAGCCTTTCCAAAACAGTAAGGTAGAACTGAAGAAATTCTTTCTAGGTAGAAGGGTAGAAACTGTTTAAATATCAAGATTGATCTGTGAAAAAGTTTGATAACCAAGAACAATCTTGCCTTTGAGCACATAGTGGAAAATCTCACTCTTGTGAGGACTGGACGTAACCCGTGTTTGGGTGAACCAGGATATATGCTTGCGTAATCTTTCTATCTCTATCCTTGTTTACTGTATGCTTAACAATCATATTTTATTTTAATAAAACTGATTTTACTGTTTTTGAAACAAACCAAGATTGATCTTCAATAATACCAAGATCGATCTTAATTACTTCCAAGATCAATCCTGGATTAAGTTCTTAACTTTAAAATAGAATTTTTTTAAAATGGGGCAATTATAAATCAAACCCCCCTTCCTTATAATTGATATTTCTACTTCACCATTATGCGGGTTTTTACCCTACCCATTGTCTGTTTTTTGTGTGGATATCCATTGGGTATGTGTCTAACTTCCATCCCTATAGAGAGCACACATAATAGAATGGTTCTGAGTCCATAAGATAATTATTTACTAACAGCCTTTTTCTCGGATGAAGAGGTCAAATTGGCAATATGGAGTTGTGATGGTAATAAAAGCCTAAACTGATAAGCCCGCCAATGTATGATATTATTTCGTAGTAAAAGTTATCGTTCATATAAAGACTTGATAAGGATCCGAGTTTCAATATCTCTTTACCATGATGATTAGTTAGAATGATGATTTTTGATAAAATAATTGTTTTTTAATTAAAATATGCAATAAAAATAAGGCAAAAATATATACAATATTTCTTTGGGATTGTAGTTTTTCATAATGATAGATACAATAAAACTAATATTCTCTAAGTCATGGGTGTTGAACTCTTAAAAATAAAATAAACCATTATAAAGAATTCCTTCGTTGAAAGACCAAAAGTGTATTTTAAACTAATAACCAATCTATTTTTATGATAGTTGTGTTAGAAAAATCTATTAAGAAAAACTATCTTTCATTATTTCAAGAGAACCAAAATTTATTTTCATGATTTGATTCTCTTGTAAAATCTTCTGGGTTAGATATCAAATTCACTTTTCAGTACATCGTTCGATATTCAAGTACAAACATGATTCTTATTAAAATTGGATTAAAAGATAAATACCCATGACAAAAAGAAAGAAATAGAAATTGTTAAAGATCTATCACTAGAAATCCTACAACCCAAGAAAAGGAAGATCTACTCACACATGATCATAGTGGAATCAAAACTTAAATAAAACTAAATTGGAAATATAAAATAATTGAATAAAAGAACATAATAAATTAGAAAACTAAATATTATTAAAAATGTAAAATTGTTACGGGTACAAGAACAAAAACAGGAGTAACAAAAGAGTTTGTGAACATCAATGTGTGTCTCAATTTGAGTATTTTCATCCCTAGGTGCTTTCATGGACTTTAATTACAAAATCATAATAATTTCAAAAAAGAAAAATGGTTCAACAACAAAAGTTGAGAAACTTATGGTCGTAGTGGCCTTTACAGTCAGGCAATAATCCTTGCTACCTTGGAGTGGTAAATTCTCACATTTTATTTTCTCATCCAACCATTATAGCTAGGTCGTAAATCTTGTTGGAACTTACTTTTCTTTCATCTTCTTGATAAGGATGAAACATGATTGCACCACTTAACTTCAGAGCTCTTTCCACCAAAAATCTTCATTTATTCCTTTACTTCCCCTTACAAAAAAAAAAAAAACAAAAAGGTAGTGAAACATAACTGAAACCAGATCAAAAACATCATACTAACGTATCAAACAAAGCTATAAAAATAGATATATTCTAGTAAATCAAATTCCCCCGTGTTTGAATCATTTCTTGTCCTCAAGAAATTGCTCCAAGTAAAACTTATGAATAAAAAAACACCATGAATAGGGAACTCAACATTCAATTCAAGTGCAGAACTCAAAACCATGGGATTACCATCTTCGGTTCCAAAACTTCAAGCACTCAACTCCCAATTTTTTTTTCCAGTATTTTAGGGTAATGAGTATTCACTCAAAATTTCCCCAAGGTAGAATGTTGTACCATAATCTTGACTATTAACTAAATCACAACTACATATCTCATGAGAGCATATATGAATCAAAAACATTTTTCAAGGTTTTAACGGGACCAAGGGAAAATATGTGGGGAAAACTAAAGGGAGTCTTGTATGTTGTAAGAAGTCATACCAATGGAAGTCTTGTATGTTGTACAGTAGGCCCAAAGGACATCATCTAGCTTCAAGGTCTAGTCCTTCCTTGACGCAAAGACCATCTTCTCGAGGATACTCTTGATCTTTCTATAGGAAACTTCTACTTGACTGTTAATTTGAGGGTGATATGTTATGGAAGTTATCAGCTTTACTCCATACTTATTTAGTAGGCTTTTAAATGGTTTAGATATGAAATGAGAGTCGCCATCAATGATCACCACTCTTAGCACATGCAACCTCAGAAATATTACATTCTTAAAGAGCTTAATCACTATCTTAGAGTCATTTGTTGGGGCAGCCACAATTTCAATCCACTTGGACATGTAATCCACCGCCACAAATATATATTGATTTCCAAGAGATGAGGGAATGGTCCCATGAAATCAACTCCCCAAACATCAAAGATTTAAATTTCGAGGATATTGTACAAAGACATTTTATTTCTTTTTGAAATGTTTCTGGTACGTTAACGTAGATCATATTGAAACACAAGACGATATACATATTTGTAAAGTGTGGGGCAGTAGTAGCCTGCTTGAAATATCTTGTTGCAGTTTTTGAGGAACTAACATGTCCTTTGTAAGAAGAAGAATGACAATGAAACATGATGTTTTATGTTTCTTCTTTCTGGACACATCTTCCAAAAATTTCATCAGTCCCTCTCTTAAAAAGTAGAGGTTTATCATAATAGTAGTGCTTAAGATTCGAGCAAAACTTTATTTATTGATAGTTCAAATCTAAGGGTAATACTCCATTTGCTAGGTAGTTCACAAAAATAGTGTACCAGAGTGCTTTTATTTGTGAAAGAGCAAACAATTTATCTTCAAGGAAGGAATCATCCAAGGGCAACTCATTTTCATTTTTTTTATGTAGCCTTGAGAGATCACCCACCACATCTTCAATCCCCTTCTTGTCTCGAATTTCAAGATTAAACTCTTGGAGAAGTAGTATCCATCAAATCAACCTCGATTTTGTAACTCCTTGAATTTTTTATCCAAAACATTACTTAAAAATACTTATTACTTAGAAAAATTACGACAATTTTGTTAAGTAAGAATACCTAAACTACTATTGATTTAAATAATTAGTAAATCCTAAACTCCAAAATAGTATACATAATAATTTATATAATATTTTTACCAAAATTAGCAGCAGATAAATAGAAACTTAGTCAAAATGACAAAAAAAACTTTTATGAGGTATTAGGATATCGTGTTTCTCAAAATACAAATGGAATACTTTAGACTTTTTCCTCCTATAGAACAATATAATCTCAATACATTTGGTTTACCTTTAATTTATTAATTTAATTCTAAAAACTTAGTAGTACTTGTATGGTGTTCATATAAAAAATATTTTCTAATTAAATAAGTAAAATACAAATTTTAATTCTCATTTCCAATATCACCAAACAGGGCGGGGATTTTCCCAAATTATAATGCACTCCTTACCTGATTTTGACGCTTTCACACGCGATTACAAGTCTAAAAGTAAAAAAAAATTGTTCTTTGACTTTTTGTCCCTCAATCGATCTAACTTGACAGTTTATGGGTAAACATCGAAAATAAATTATGGAAATACATTCTAAAAAGGTCAATTTCAAAATTGAGTCAAGTAAACTTATCCTATATATATTAATTATATTTTACTTGCATATGGGCCTAACCCATAAAATACAATTTAATCCTTTATTTTATTTATTTTTTAAATAATTCCAACAATTACTAAAACTAATTTTGTTTTAACATTTCTTTAAACAATTTCATTACTAAAATATGACTATTATTTTATAACATAAAGTAATTACCCTTTTAAAAATATAATCGTAATAACTAAAATCCTCATACTCATAATTATTAACATAATTATTAAATTATTATAATTTCAACAATTTACATTAATTACTAAATCACCGTCAATACGTATAAAATCATCATACCATATTAACCAT
Organism: Cicer pinnatifidum; assembly: GCA_037974775.1. NCBI lineage: Eukaryota > Viridiplantae > Streptophyta > Magnoliopsida > Fabales > Fabaceae > Cicer > Cicer pinnatifidum. The sequence goes on along the minus strand of JBBPBR010000006.1, from coordinate 21,904,304 downwards.
AAAAAAATAAAGGAAATTAATATCAATGTTATTAATATTTTAAAATAAATAATTAAAATAAGATATATTGAAAAATATCTAAATATAATTAAGTGCACATTTAACATTAGTCAACGCACAAGAAAATATCACATTAATCACGAATGCACATGTAGATGTAAAATAACATAAAATTTCATTCTTTAAAATATTACACTAAAATACTATTATTTTTAGAAAAATATATAAAATAATAAAATATAATATTTGTTATTGATAATACTCATTTAATCCAATGTGTATAAAACTAGTAGATAATCAAAAGCACCCATATAATGATAATTAATCACAAATTTTATCAACATACATTCTAAAGTAATTTTAAAATCAAATTAATTATTTAAAATTCTATTTTATTAATAAAATAGTTTATTATAAAATTTAGAATCTTACAGGTTCGGCTTATCATATTTCTTTCTCAAGAAATATTTGATGGCTGCATGGTTTGTGTAGACAATTATCTTCGATCCCACGAAGTACAAATGAAATTTGTCAATGGTGAACACTAACGCTAATATAGTTTTCTCAGTTGTGGCATAGTTAACTTGAGCTTCATCTCATGGTTTGCTGGCATAATGGATGGCATGAGGTTTCTAGTTTCTTGTCTTTTTTCTGTCCCAACACTGCACATACAACAAAATCGCTAGCATTACACATGATTTCAAATGGAAGACTCCAATTAGGCTGTTGCATAATTGGAGCATATATCATTGATTCTTTTAACTTGCAAAATGACCCAAGACAAAAGTTACATCAATAAGGAATAAACTGAAAAAAGGTTTAGAAATCTTAGAAAAACCTTTGAAAAATTGGCAATAAAATCTTTTATGCCCTAAGAAATTTCTCACTTCTTTTACAAAGGTAGGAGGTGACATTTTCTCTTTTACCTCAATCTTTTCCTTGTTTACCTCAATACTTCACTTGGACACCAAATGTTTAAGAATAATTCCTACATTAACCATAAGGTGACATTTTTCCCAAGTTAACATAAGATTAACCTGTTCACATCTTTCAAGTACCTTTTCAAGATTGGCCAAAAATTATTGAACTTAGATCCATATATAGAAAAGTCACCCATGAATACTTCCATTTTATCAACAATAAAATCATATGAAAATTGACATAATGAAATATTGAAAGGTAGCAGGGGAATTGTACAAACCAAAATAAATTCTCCTATAAGCATAAGTGACATAAGGACAAGAAAACTTGGTTCTCTATTGATCGTTAGAATGAATTGAATTTGAAAAGAAAAAAACAGAGTAACCATCCAAATAGAAAAAATCTTAATGATTTGTTAACCTTTCTAACATTTGATCAACAAAGAGGAGAAGAAAGTGATCTTTACAAGTTGCTTTGTTCAATTTTATGTAATAATCTATACACATCCTCAACCCCATAATTGTATTAGTTGCAATGGATTCATTTTTTTATCAATTTTAATAAAAGTGATACCTCCCTTATTAGGAACTACTTGAACGGGACTTGCCCATTTGCTATCAAAGATAGGGTAAATTACCCCAACATCTTGGAGTTTAAGTACCTCTTTTTGACAATTTTTTTCATTTTAGGAATTAACCTTATTTGATGCTCAATAATGGGTTTATAGCCCTCTTTAAGTAGTAGCCTATGCATGCAAATGGATGGAATAATTTCCTAGAGTATACGTAATACCTTTGGATACATATTGGATGAATTCCCTTTAAGTCTTCAATAGTATGTTATTCATGACTTGTGCTTCAAATCAAGCATGTTTCTGACTCATCTAGGGAGAATGGTCTTGAGGGACAGTCCTTAACACAATGATCAATTAAATTAACCTTGCAACAAGAATCTTCACGAGAATAACTTTTCACAAGGTTAGAGAAATTCAATTCAATCTTTTCATCATCTACATTGAAAGAAAAACATGTTATGTTTTACTTCAATAACAACTCCTATTGTCTCAAGAAAAGGTCATCCGAGAAGAATTAGGAATTGTGAGTCCTCTTCAATTTCCAATACCAAAATATCAACTGGTATAAATAATTTTCCTACTTTGATAGGAACATCCGATACTATTTCCATCGGATACTCGATAGATCTTTCAAATAGCTATAAGGAAATATTTGTGGGCTTTAACTCACCCACATAAAGCTTCACTCTCATCACAACCATTTTCTCCCATATCTCTTCCACTAGGTTCCTCTATTTGTTTTCTGCTTCTTAAGGTGACAACATTTAAATGTCCCTTAAGGTTAGGTTTATGATGCCTTGGGAACACACTAGAGGATCTAGAGGATGAAGTAACTTGTTGAGCCACTTAAGTGATTTGCGTTTCCAGTATTTTATTGTATATGGCCATGGAATCTACTTTAGATACTAACTACCTAAATGCTTCGTTCACTGACTTGTTTTGATTTCTAAACCCCATTTTTTGTTTGGTTTGAGCTAGCACAAAATTTTTCAACAACTTCTCTAAGTTGGATTTTTGGGGGTTTTTGAAAGACCTTGGTCTTTGGAAACTAAGAGATCTAGCCATTGGCTAGGAGATGGGATTGAAAGGGGGATTTTTGTAGAAAAAATTTGGATGACTCTTCTACCCTTGATTATAAGTATTGGAAAAGGGATCCCCTCCTTGAGGATTTTAAAGATAATTAATTGGCTCATTACTCACCTCACCATTAGCAGACATTCCAATTAGGCATTCAACAACCACATGACCAACAATACCATATATTTCACATAGGGAAACATTTGGTGTGACAACATTTACATTCAATTTTTAGAATTTTTGAAATAATGCATCTACCTTAGAAAATATATGATATAATGCATGAAATTCGTACATGTCTCCTTTCTTTTGAGAATATTAGTCACTTAACCATTAGTAGTGATTTTCTGCCATGTCTTAAATAAGTGCATAATCGCCTTCTACGTTCTTGTTCATCAATGCTGCTCCTACAACGACATCTACTATCATTATTGTGTTGTATGAGAGTCCATTGTAGAATGTATGGACAATTATCCATTCTCTCCAACCCATGTTTAGGGTACAATCTCAAATTCTCCTTGAGTCACTGTGAAGCTTCATAGACTCTCCATCTTTTTATGGAAAACTTATGATTTGATTTCTCAATTGTTTATTTTTGCTTGGTGGAAAATATTTAGGAAGGAATGCTTGCTTTTTTTTTTTTTTTAATATTTAGAAGATATGGTAAATTCCACCATAATTACTCACGCAATTGTATATATGGGGTGACACAATGCTTTTACAAAAGAAATTAGGAACGAATCTTTCCCGCTTAACTCCTACATTACGCCTTCTTTCCCTTACCCTCATGTGTGACTAGATACATTAGCTTCCCTACACACTTCTCTAGCAATTAATTCACTTGATTTCAATTTTTATGATCATAGTTAACAAAAATAAATTAATATTTTCTCCCTCTTACTCTTCATTCAAGTCCAACACTATCTACCTACCAATCTCCACTTTAAATCTTCCTTACGTCCACAATTTTTCTAGACTCAATAATATTACACAGAAAAAATAATAAACCCTAAGTCACAAACCCTTTACAAACAATATCTTGTTAACAAAAAGTAATACTGAAACCCTAGCCACCATCACCTTCACACCTCCTCTTTTTATTGCATCCAAAGCTTGGAACTTCTTTTTCTCGCGAACAACTTCGTGCTATGAAGAAAATCGACCAAGGAAAGAGCTTTTTTCCATATAAATTATAGTTAGACCGTTTCTTAGATGGCATGAAATAAATATTTTTAATTGCTTCTCTTTTAAAATGAATAAATGTAGACTAATGAATTAAAATAATAAAATCCTAATTTTTTTTGTTGAATTTGATAATTAATTTATGATTTTTAAGAAGTATGAACTTTTATGTTATATGTGATAAAATTTTAATTTATATGATGAATATGAAATATAGTTTGAATTTTATATTATGTGTGATAAAGTTTTAACTTTTGTTGATGTATATGAGTTGGAGTTTGAATTTTCATTTTAAATAAACATGGTTTAGATCTTCCATTGGAATACCAGAGAATTGGTTTTGTTGTACTATGGACAATGTAAGACCCATAATTTTAAATTCTAAGTTATACAATTTTAGGGTATTTTGTGTGGAATTTCTTAGGCTGTTAATCCAGTTTTTGGTATTGTGTGAGTTAAATGCCAAAAATATATTTTTGGAAATTGGATTAAAATTATTTGCCGGAGAATAATTTAATTACGTTACGAAGGATTTAATACCGGAAAATTTTGTTAAAAATATCACTCGGGTTGCTGAAAATTGTACCGGACAATTGAGTTGCGACGAGAGTAGATATTTTTATTAAATTGGATTAAGAGTGGAATGAAGTGATGGGTGTAAGAGTTGTTAGATATTTATTGGCTGGGTTTTAATTATTATATATTAATATATAAATATATATGTATATATTGTAAGTAATATATATATATATATATATATATATTTGTTTTGAAGGAAAAGGAAAGGAAGGAGAGAGAGAAGAAAAGAAAAGGAAAGAGAAAGAAAGGAAAGAAAACTCAACATTTCCCTTCTCCTTCCTCTGCTTCACGCGAAGCCAGCTTCCTCCTTTCCTCCATTGTTATCCATTTTCGTTTTTCCTTGCTTTCTTTTAGTTCCAAAATAGAAACCCAAGGTTAGTGGGTGAGAAAGATCGAGTTTCACAGCTTCTTCCTTCCTCCCGGATTCGAAAACAGAGTTAGAGATTTCAAAATCATCAAACATAAACCTCCCCGTTTCATCTAGATCTAAGCTTCGTTTCGCGAAGAGATAGAAGGGAAAGTTGCTCACCTCCGTGCTACGGTGCTAGTGGACCAACTTTGGAAGCGGCGTTGCGAGCGGAGATTTTACCGGATTTACTCGCAGTACCGTAATCGAACGTTAAAGCTAACGTGAAGGTAAGGGCTCCTTCCAAACTTTTAGTTTGCATTTAGGGACTTATTTGTGGTTGTGTGGAAAAGGATTTTGTTAGGGTTAAAGTGTTGATTTGGGGGAAAATGAATCTAAGGTTTTATAGGTAAAATCTTAGTGTTAGGTTTTGGTTATATTGATGAATGTTTCATGGAAAATGAATTTACCTCACGTATGTATGGTTTTGAATAAATGAAATTTATGGTGTTGATTTGTGTTAATCGTACTTGGCGTGTTCATACTTGATGTTTGTTGATTGATGTGTTTTGGTGTGAATTATGGATTGAATGTGAAAGTATGTTGAGTTTGTTTTGTGTGGAATTTGAAAACCATTAAGTTAAACGAGAATTAAGAATGGGGAATCTCTTAATGTCTTGTTTACTTAATGTGTGTTTTGTTTTGAAAATCGCTTAAGTCAAATGAGTATTAAGAATGAAGAATCTCTTAATGTCTCGTTTACTTGATGTTGGTTTTGAAAATCGCTTAAGTCAAATGAGTATTAAGAATGGGGAATCTCTTAATGTCTCGTTTACTTAATGTTTGTTTTGAAATTCGTTTAAGTTAAATAAGAATTAAGAATGGGGAATCTCTTAATGTCTTGTTTACTTAATGTTTGTTTTAGTAAACCGTGCAGACCCGTGATAGGTGGCACCTTGGTAAAGGGTACGGGCCCGTTATAGGCAGTACGTTTATGGTTTACGCTTTATGGTAAGTTGTAATGACCCGTGATAGGTGGCACCTCGGTAAACAGTATTGACCCGTGATAGGTGGTACGTTTACGACTTAAATTTTTGGTAAATTGTGCTGACCCGTGATAGGTGGTACCTCGGTAAACAATACTGACCCGTGATAGGTGGTACGTTTACGATTTACGTTTGGTAAGTTATGCTGACCCGTGATAGGTGGCACCTCGGTAGACAGTACTGACCCGTGATAGGTGGTACGTTTACGACTTACGTTTTTGGTAAATTGTGCTGACCCGTGATAGGTGGCACCTCGGTAAACAGTACTGACCCGTGATAGGTGGTACGTTTACGATTTACGTTTGGTAAGTTGTGCTGACCCGTGATAGGTGGCACCTCGATAAACAATGCTGACCCGTGATAGGTGGCACCTTGATAAACAATACTGACCCGTGATAGGTGGTATGTTTACGACTTACGTTTTTGGTAAATTGTGCTGATCCGTGATAGGTGGCACCTCGGTAAACAGTACTGACCCGTGATAGGTGGTAAGTTTACGATTTACGTTTGGTAAGTTGTGTTGACCCGTGATAGGTGGCACGTCGGTAAACAATACTGACCCGTGATAGGTGGTATGTTTACGACTTACGTTTTTGGTAAATTGTGTTTGTCCGTGAGAGACTGCACAGGTGTTTGTCCGTGAGAGACTACACCCTGGTGAATTGTGTTTGTCTGTGAGAGACTGCACAGGTGTTTGTCCGTGAGAGACTACACCCTGTTAAATTGTGAATTGTTGGTTCATCTTGTCCGTGTGGGTATTGTGTTATAAGTGTTAAATGTTATGTTTTGGAATTTGGTGATAGCATGTTTGATTGCAATACTATTTCGAAACTCATGATGTTGTAGTTATTGCGTTATAAGTGTTAAGTGCTATGTTTTGGAATTTGGTGATAGCATGTTTGATTGTAATACTATTTCGAAACTCATGATGTGTAGTAATTGTGTTTTAAGTGCTAAGTGTTAAGATGTGGAATTGTGTATGTATGATTTTGAGTTAGTTTATGTATTTTTGGAAGAATATGCAGGGAAATCGATTTCCCAATCGATTGGATGAGTTACAGGGACTTCTTTAATTTGACATAATCGATTTGTCAATCGATTTTATAATATGTGTTTCAAAATCTTTTAAGAAATCGATATGGAAATCGATTGGCCTTAAATCAGGGGCTCAGCAAAACTGACAAAATCGATTTGGAAATTGATTGGCATTAAGTCAGGGGCTCAGTTATCCTGTCAATTGATTGCCCAATCGATTGCCCAATCGATTGAATTAAGCCCAGAATTCAAATTTCACTATAAACCTTCAGGAAATCGATTTGGAAATCGATTGGCTTAGTAGAAATTCTTATTTTGAGTTAGATAACAGATTGCTCATTGATTTATTAATGTCTTGGTTAGTTATGTATTACTTGAGGGATTGAGAACTTTATTTTGATTTCATTTTTAATTGGCAAGCATTATATGAACTTTTCGCATATGGAAAATCCTTTTAAGGTGCATGCTAAGTTGAAAGGTTATTTTGTGCATTTAAAAACTTAAATGTTATGTGTTAATTGTTAATTTCGGTTGGTGACCCTTTACAACTATTGTGGAATTCTGGGCTTTACCCTCAGAGGAGAGCCAGGACGATCCTACCGGTTTGTACCCTACGGATGTGAATGTAGATGGGAATGCTTGACTGGAGCTACGTTAGGAGGATCTTACGGGGCGCGTGGAGATCACTCAGAGTGTATAGTTTTTGGTAGAATGATCAGATTAGGTTGACATAGAGGGAACATATGTCTTTCTTTTGAATTGCGTTTAATTTAAATTGGAAGACTGTACCACTTTTTGACGTTTAAATATTTTGGAGTCATATTTCGAAAAATTATTCCGCTGCTTGTAAATTATAATGACTCAATTATTTATCCAAAGGCTTTTCCTTATGTATTTGCTCTGTTTTATTTAATTTGTTTTTTTTTAAAAAAAAATAAACCCTCGCTTTGAAAAACGGGGTGTTACAGACAACAACAAAGGTTTTAATTCAAAATTGTTAACCTCTACCGTCGTACGCGCAATACTCGAGTGTGGTTTCGTAGTATTAAGAGATGCATATTTTTTCAAGGTTCTATTTTCAACTATTGTTAAATATTTTTCTTGTTTATAATTTTTTTTTTGTTACTCTCTTCTTCTCCTATGGAAAATTATTTCTATCTCGGGTATTGGTTCAACAAGATTCTCAAGAATTTGAATTATTCGCATTCAAATGGAGAAGAATCCATAATAGAAAAAAAAAATTAGTCTAATAGATACAGAAAAGGAGAATTAATATCGATGGCAAAGTCTCCGGAAACGGATCCAAAAACATGATAAGGCCGCAAGTGTGGTATTATCACGAAGTAAAAATTATTGTTTCAACCAAACTTTGTTACGAATGTTCCAATCTCTCTTAACTATGATTGTGGATATAATGATTTTTTAGTATTAAAATTTGCAATAAAAATAAAGCCTTGAGATTGTAGTTTTTCAAAATGATGGAATAAATAAAATAAATCTTCTCTAAGTCATGGGCGTTCAACTCTAAAAAAATTAGATAAACTATTATAACTAATTCCTTTTTTCAATAATTAAAAGTGTATTTTAAACTAATAACCAATCTATTTTCATGATCAATGTATTAGAAAATCTATTAAGATAAGCTATCTTTTATGATTTCAGAAGAACCAAAATCTATTTTTGTAACACCCCGATTTTTAACAGCGCGAGTGTATTTTTTTTTTTAAACAAAGAAATAAATAAGGAAATAACTTTGGATAAATATTTAAGTCATAACACAACGAAAAATAAGTCAACATAATTTACAAGCAGCGAAATAGTTTTTGAAATACGAATCCAAAGTATTTACACATCTAAAGTGGTACATGGAACCCATTGAAAATAAAATGTCAAGCTGACAATATAGGTATAGGTACAGTCTTCCAAATTAAAATAAACACATCCCAAAAGAAAGACTTCTAGTCCCTATACGTCAACCTAATCTGATCATTCCACAAAACTATACATCCCGAGTGATCTTCACGCGCCCCGCAAGGCCCTCCTAACACAGCTCCAGTCAAGTGTGTCCAACTACATTCTCATTCACAAGATACTAACCGGTGGGAAGATCCTGATTCTCATCTGAGGGCAAAGCCCATATTTCCACAATAATTGTAAAGGGTCACCAACGGAAATTAAAAAATACCACATAACATTTTTATAGTTTCAAATGCTCAAAAGAACCTTTCGTCTTAGCATACTCCTCGAAAGGTTTTTCATATATCGAAAAAAAAATGCATAAACAATGTTGAAAAATGAAGTTTTAACAATTGCAATGTCGTAGCCGAATACAACTGAGAAAATGCAGGTTTTCAGTTCTAAAATGGCTCTGAATCAATCAATACTTTAAACATTAATATTATCAATTATGAACTCATAATTAACACCAAATTAATCTCTACAAATTCACACATCAATCACACATCGAATATTCATTAAATCAATTATAAACACATAAATACATCAAAACTTAATCAACCAAACTTCACACCTCAAAGCAATTACGACAAATCACAACAACAACCGAATATGTATATACAATCATCAAAGTATAATAAACATGACTCACGTGCCAAGCACCCTAATGCATGCGTATATGCCACAGACCAGTACTAATCATAATTGTACAGGCTCTCACAGACCAGTACTAATTAACAAGGTGCCACCTATCACGGGTCAGCATAATTTACTAAAAAGCGTAAATCGTAAACGTACCGTCTATCACAGACAAATACTGTTTACCGAGGTGCCACCTATCACGGGTCAACACGATTTACTAAAAAGCGTAAATCATAAACGTACCGCCTATCACAGACCAGTATTGTTTACCGAGGTGCCACCTATCACGGGTCAGCACGATTTACTAAAAATGTGTAGTCTATCACAGACCTACACGACGCGAAAATCCCCACAATGATAAGATGAACCAATAGATCACATGGCATCATCTCGTGGCCCATCACGGTCACCACTATCACCATGGCCCGATCGCGGTTACTATGTACTATGAAATGCATGAGCATACTCTGACTCTTTTCACCACAATCATTAAGTAAATGAAGCTATTAAAAGATTCCCCATTTTTAATACTCATTCAACACTAATGATTTTTCAAACACAACACAGAGCATACTCAAACATATTTATTCACACAAATTTAAATTTCCACAACCATACATAAATCACATCTCCAAATTTCATCCACACCTAAATTGAATTAAATTCATTTTCCACCAAGCCACACATAAATTTCTTCTCAAAAATTCATAATATTAATTATGAACACATCAATTTCACCAAACATGAATAACCAAAATTTCCAAACATTAATCACCCATATTCAATCTCCAAAATTTTCAACCATAAATCACCACAACAACATTAATATGTCAGAGTTCTCCCCACCGCTAACTCGGTGCCAACAGTCTCGATTCCTTTCCGAGACTCAAGGGGCTAACTACATAAACATAAATATTTAAAACAATTTGTTCACAATAAAACTAATCTAAACACATCAAAATTCCCAAAATTAAATCTTTCTCACACACCAAACTTTTAAAACCAAATAATCTATATTATTTACTTAAAACTAAATAAAACAAATATTGTCAAAATTTCCCATACACACACTCGACTATTAAAGCACCGTAATTTTTGAGTTAATAAAATACTCTAAATTTTAAACTCTAACCATTTTTAATTTCAATCTATCTTTTTGCTCAAACTCTTTAACTTAGTTAAAATTTGAACTTTTTCACAACTTTAACAACGTTAATTTTTTTTGTAAAATTTCAATTTCAGATCAAACTCATTTATTTGAAAATAACTCATTACGTAACTCAAACTCATCAAATTTAATTACCGCTAATTCACACCAACAACAATCAATTCAATTTCACAACACACATATAGCATCCCAATTAAATTTTAACAATTCAAACCTAACTCACCCAATTTCAAAATTCCACATTTTTACACATAAACTACCAAATTTCATCAATTCATTTTTCTACAAAAATCCACAAATAGATCACATCTCAAAAATTCATAATAATAATTATGAACATATAAATCACACCAAACTTGAATCACCACAAACTACACCTCAAATTTAAATTCCACTAAATTACACATAATCACATTAAATTAATTTTTCACAAAATCACACCTCAAATACATCAAATTTCTTTTCCACAAAATCACAAATAATGTCCTAAATGCAAACTAAAAGTTTGGAAGGAGCCCTTACCTTAACGATAGCTCTAACACGTAATTACGATACCGTAATTAATTCCGGTAAAATTTAAGTTCATGATGTCGCGTCGAAAACTAGCCCACTAGCACCGCAGCGTGGCAATGAGCAACTTTCTATTCTATCACTTCTCGAATAGAAGCATAGATCTAGTAGATAAATGGAGGTTTGTGTTTTGCGGTTTTGTTTTTTTGTTTTTGAAATCACCAACACTATTTTGCTTTTGCTAAGAAAGAAATGGAGTGAAGGAAGCTGAAAGAGGAACCCACCGAAGCAGAAGTATGGATCGCTGCCTTTCCAATTACAAAGTTGATTTCTTTTCTTTTACTTCTTTTTTTGAATAAAAAAAATAGAAAGAAGGTAGGGGAATGGGAACGAAGGAGCTGAAGGATAAAAGTGAAAAAATCCTCCTCTCAAGGTTTCATATATATATATATATATATATATATTAAAATAATAATAATATATTATAATAATAATAATAAATATCTAAATAAATATCTAGATATTTTTATAAAAATCATCATTACGCCTGTCACATCGCATCACATCACAAACCAATTTTTCAGAAAAATATCTACTCTCGCCGTAATTCAATGTACAGATGAATTTTTTGAAAAATGCTGCATCTCAGAAATTTTTTTCTTCGACAAAAGATTCACCGTAATTAAATAAAATTATTCATCGGCGAATAATTTTAATCGGGTCTCTAAAAAGATATTTTTGGAATTTAACTCACAAAATGCTATAAAATTGGCTAAAAAGCCTCGTAATTTCATTACAAAATTTCCCAAAATACATAAATTAGAATTTAAAATTAAGGGTCTTACAATTTTCCTGATTTGTTTCTCTTGTTCAATTTTATGGGTCAGATATCAAATTCACTTTCCAATACGTTATTTGATATCCATGTATGAACATGATTGTTATTAAAATTGGATTAAAAGATGAATACCCATGACAAAAATGAAGAAATATAAATTATTAAAGATTCATCAATAGAACTCCTACAATCCCAGGACAAGGAAGATCTACTCCTACATGATTGGAGAATTTTGTTAAGACAAACTCTCAATTTAAGTTTTGATGAAAACAAACAAAGGTTTTCTACATAGCCCTTCATAAATGCACCTTTGTTCCTTCTAAATGCTTGATAAGCAGGTAATAACCTACGGTGCGAGTCAAACCACGATGCCTTCCCGCCAAATTTTAAAGTAAATGCTTTTGTATCTTCCATACAAATAGGACAAGCCCATTTACCATGGGTGCCCCATCCTAACAACATCTCATAAACGGGGAAATCATTAATGGTCCACATCAAAGCAACTTTCATCATAAAATTTTGTCTCCTAGCAATATCATATGTCAAGACACCACTCCTCAACCTCTTCAAATTTTCAATTAAAGATTGTAACAAAATATCAATACCAGTTGTAGGATGAGAAGGACTTAGTATCACGACAACTAAGAACATATATGGTTTAGACATACACATATCATGAGAAGGATTGTAAGGAGTAACAATAATCGGCCAACAAGAATAAGGAGTAGACGATGCTTGTATGTAAGGCGTAAATCCATTTGAGGATAATCCAAGTCTTACATTGCATGGATCTGACACAAAATCAGGATGCATTTGATCATAATGTTTCCATGCCTGACCATCAGACGAATGTCACAAGTCACCTGAATTTCTTCTATTCTCACAATGCCACATCATCTTTCTTACAGTTTGTATTGATGCAAACGTTCTCTGCAATCTTGATACAATAGGTAGGTAAAACATTGTTTTCCTTGGAATTGATTTTCCCCTACTTACCCTAGAGTTATTCCTTTTGTGATACATTGGTTGTTGACAAAACTTACATTCAACTAAGTTGGCATCATTCATACCAAATTCATTGTCATAATACAACATGCAACCTTTAACACAACAACCAATCCTCTTGACACCCAATCCTAACTTTGACACTAACCGTTTAACATCGTAATAAATTTGCGGCAAACCATCTCTAACATGTGTTGCGTCTAGCATCATTTTAGTCATCAAATCTAAAGCTTAATCAGGAACATGAAATTTAGACTTTAGACCTAACAGTCTAATACACATTGATAACTTTGAGTATGGAGATCCTTCAAACAACGGTTTATTTGTCTCTTTCAAAAGACCATAAAATCTATGAGCTTTTTCATTTGGAAGCCCATCAGTATCGTCATATTGATCTTCATTGAATGACAAATTAACCCCAACAACATCCGAAATCATATCATTCATCACCTCAAAGTGTTGATAGTTATAATAATCTACACCTAACATGTTAGTACTACTTGAAGGACCTATGTTATTCTCCACACGTGTACTAGTATTATGCGTCGTCAGAGACTCTTCCCCATGATTAGTCCAAATCCATTTGTTATGCATAAATTCATCTTCATATAAATGCACTCTTATTTCATCTTCACTCTTAAACCGTCTACATCAACATAAACAACATGGACATCTCATCCCCTCTTCATCTTCGACAATTTCTGCACTCTCGTAAAATTGAGAAAGTCTTCAATCTTGTTAGCAAAACTTTGTTTAAGACCCTTCATTATAGGAAAATTCCTATCGTACATCCAACTACGGTTTATATCCATATATGTGTGTATATATATATATATATATATATATATATATATATATATATATATATATATATATATATATATATATATATATATATATATATATATATATATATCGATGTTTTATATATAAATTGCTTTATTTTTCTAAACCATTATATATAAATTATGATATACTTTATATGTCAATTAGAGGAGCATTTACAAATAATATATTAAATCATTATAGAAACTATAAATATATCAACCAAAATAAATTTTTAAATGATGTTTAATGAAATTTTTCATAAAATAAGTCCTTATATATAAACAAAAATAGAGACGGTTAAATTATATAAATTTTTTGTACGAACTCAACTACATCTCTTTTTAATGACTACCAACAAATATAATATCATCAATTTTAATAAAGTTTTTTAAAAAATAGTTATATTAAAATCAATAAATTTTTACGTTTCAAATTTTTATTTATCATATATTATGTACACAATATAATTTCTATTTTTTTTTTAAACAAATCTATACTAATATTTCGAATGACGAGCTTTATATATATTTTAAAAATAATATAAAATGTATTAAATACTAAGTTGATGTCGGGTAGTGTATGATTTGAAGTTTTCACACAACTGAGAACTCTTCAAAGTAAACAAAATATCACCACTGTTAAAATAAAAATTAATTTATATTCATTAAATAAATATTGTCAAATCAAAAATAAAATTAAAAAACTAAATATATAATATAAACTTACCAAAATTCAAGATACAAGGTAGAGAAAAAACTTGGAGAAGTATTTTTTGTAGCGAGCATGTGGAGAAAAAATACAGAAAGAAAGTTTAGAGATAAGGTAGAAATAAAAAATGATAAGAGGAGTGATATTTATAGAAAATTCTTGATCCTTTGTGGCGGCTAAAGCAACCACAAAATCCAATGGTGACCAAAGCTTTTGTAGCGGCTTTTACGGTAAAAAATGAAGGCATTTGTGGCGGCCTAAGCAGCCACAACTAGCAACGGTACATTGGGCATTTGTGGCAGCCTTTGCAGCCACAAAGTGCAATGGTACACTGATTTTGTGGCGGCCTGGGCGGCCACAAATGACTTTCCTTTGTGGTGGCATTTACCCTCATAAATGGGTGATTTTTTGGCTCAAAAAGCTCTCACAAAGAATTACAATTTCAGCTGGATTTTGTGGCGGCCTAAGCCCTCACAAAATGACAACATTGTGATTTTGTGAGGGCTTAAGCAACCACAAAATCCAACTAAAATTGTATTATTTTGTGAGGGTTTTTTCAGCCACAAATAACGACCAATTTAAATTTTAGTATTTGTGAGAGTTTTTTTCGGCCATAAAATATTTGTAAATTTGGCCACAAAATGAATGTTTTCTTATAGTGTATATTTTATTTTCGAATATCTAACCCTTCCTATTATTTTGCAACTGGGATAAATGCCCTAGATTTTAAGGAATGGGTTACGAGGAATCAACAATGACAAGGTGTGACAGAATCACGATTTGGATTGGTGGTCATATAACTTGGGGCATGATGCCACTTATGGGTCTTCAATATCTAGTAATTCTTCACCTGAAGTGGTAAAGAACTTATTAAAAGTTTATGTTGTTACAAAGACATGATGTATCCTATCGTATATAAGTAGAATATTAAATTTATATATGGTTTTGGTTTGTACTGCATAAATATTTCAAATGGTTGTTTCCCTTTAGTAAGTGACATGAGTTTCTCTTCAAACAGAGGTAATTATTTGCAGGCAAAAAGGGCAACAAATTTCATATATCTATGGGTCAAAGTTCTGCCAAATTTATTCCTAAATCATTTTTTCTTTTGTCAAGTGCATGAGAATAATTGATGGAACTTTATTTTTCAAATTATCATCGATTGATATATTAGGAGTGAATGTGTAGTTTAATTTTAGATTTCTAAAGTATCCAAAAAGGGATAGTTGCTCTTTTCATTGCATCAAATAATCATAGATTGGTGAGGGAGAATTGAACCTAAAGTTTATTTTGATGTATATGCATTTGTTTTTTCTTCTTGTTATTCAAGTTTTACCACATACCAGTACCACCAACACAAGTGTGTTGCTTGGTGTTGCATAAGTTCACATTGTTGAAGGTAACAATGTTTGATTAGCGTAGTTCGGATGTAGGATACCTATCCAAAAGTTTTCGTATGTGCTTCAAAATTGAATTCTCACAAAAGACAATTTATCCAAGAGTAATATCATTGATAGCAATATGTAGCAGAGTTTACGAGGTTGAAGAATTGGTACAATAATAACTCTTTTTAATGCCTATGTTTCTTTAATGTATGAGGAGAAGTAGAACTCTAGAAGCAAGAGGAATTTCACAAAATTGGCATAGAAAGGCTTCACAATGTTAAAGGAATTTTTAAAGAAGAAATGGTTATAAAGAAAAAAGCTTTGACAATTTAGTTGCATGCTTGTGGGATTTTTCGAATTTGTGAAATCGTGGGGTATGGCTAGAGCCGTCAAAAAAGCCCCCAACTACAAGGCTCCCTTACTTTTTTTGTTTTATTATTAGACCCCTATCAAAATAATCTTTTAAGGCCCTTAATTTCGGCCCATTATTTCATGGAGCCTAAGGGAGGGGGCTCTAGGGGCCCATAGGCCCCCAATATTTTGTTAATTTTAAGATTTTTTTCTTGAAAAAAAATTATTCAAAAAAAAAATGAAAATTTTTTATTGAAAAAAAAATCAGAAACTTTTTATCGAAAAATATCGAATATTTTTTATCCAAAAAAAGTCGGACATTTTTTATCGAAAAAAAAAAATTAGACATTTTTTATCGAAACAAAAAATCGGACGTTTTTTATCGAAAAAAAAAATTGGAAATTTTTTATCGAAAAAAAATCAGAAATTTTTTATCGGAAATTTTTATCGAAAAAAAATTGGAAAGTTTTATAGAAAAAAATAAAAAAAAATTATCGGTGAAAAAATTGAAAAACATTATTTCTCAAAAAAGAAGATCGAATCTTTTTTTAAAAAAGTGGGCCTATGGGCCTCCTAAGCCCACAAATTTTTAGGGGTTTTATAGTTTAGGGGGCCTTGTTTTTGGGGCCTTTTAAATTACTAATTTTTTTGGCCCCTTCAAAATGTGGGCTGGGGCCAATAATTAGGAGACTTGTCAAATTGTCAGCTCTAGGTATGACAATCGTAAGAGGTTATGACACATTGTTTTCAGAATAATATGTCTGAATATCTTTAGAAGATTTTATTTATTTGAATTTAGATTTAGATTTAGAATAAGATATCATTAAGATATATAACTTAAATTTTTGTTCAGAACATGTTTAGTATTTGTTCCTTAATATTGGGATATGATATGTTTTTATATTACAATTTCACTATATATATAGAGCAATGAATAAAATTTAGAATTAAGGATTTTTCCTCACATACAATATATTTCATACTTTTTCAGATACAAAATATATGAATATGGTCCTGCTTCCGCAAATACAAACACAATACGAACACACAAAAAACCCCATCAATGGTATGAGAACCAAGGTTCATAAGGACTTGTGAAGATGGAAATCGACTCAAAATTTTCAAAAACATTTCCTCCTATCTTTGATGGAGAAAGCTATGATCTTTGGGCAGTAAGAATGAAGGCATACCTAGAGGTATTAGATCTTTAGGAAGCTTTAGAAGATGATTACGATATTTCTTTGCTACTATAAAATCCCATGGTATCCCAAATAAAAATTAAGAAAGAAAAATCAAGAAGGCAAAGGCAAAGTCGTGTTTTTTTTTTGACGTCTCTCAAACTATCTTCATTAGAATCATGCCTCTCAAAATAGAAAATTAATTTCGGAATACATAAAGGAAGAATATATATGAGATAAAAGAATCAAAAGTATTCAAGTTTTGAATATAATGCGAGAATTTGAATTGCAAAGAATGAAGGAGGATGAAACGATCAAAGAATATGTAGATAAATTATTGGGTAATATTATTAATAAGGTACGATTACTAGAAACTCTATTTTCGAATTCTAAAATTGTTAAAAAAATTCTCGTAACAGTACCTAAAAGATATGTAGCTTCTATATATAGTTGCATAAACATCTGAATAAAATCACTTTGGCAGAAGAATTACATGCATTGCAAGATATAGAGCAAAGAAGCTTTATGAGAAAAAAAAACTTGGATAAATGAAAAAATAGCAATGGTGAAAAAAGTAAGACAAACAAAATATTCTAAGATTTTAAAATGACGGCCAAAACAAAAAAACCTTCAATCTTTTCTCCCATGCCTTTATTGCAATAAGACTAATCACCAACAAAGTAGATGTTGGTGGAGGCCTGACGCAAAATACTACAAGTGTGATCAATTGGGACATATGGATTAAAAATGCATATCAACACTCTAAATTTTATATTAAACTATTTTATTAGTTAAGTATAATTTTAAATAATTAATTTAATATTAAAATTATTTTAAAATATATGATAATAAATTTTCTAATTAGTATGTTATTTTCTAACTGTTCCTGAAAACTTTCTCCATTTTCGTTCAAATTTGAGTATGTTATTTCATTCATTTAACTCGTCAATTAAACATATTTTTTCATATTTTTAACAACCCCAATTTCTCTCTAAAATATCCGACTAATTCTTCGTTTGTAGAATTCGTTATTTTGCACCGTTCTCCTTCACCGTAAGTCGGATATAAGTTAAACCAATTTCAAAACGACCATGTGAAAAGTGGCTATATTATCCACTGATTGGGTTTCTGATTTATGGTAATTTTCCTTGACCGAATTTCGAATTTAGTTTTTAGAGTATCTTCTCATAATTTATTTTTAACGTTTACCCATAAACTGTCGAGTTAGACCGATTGAAGGACAAAGAGTCAATGAACAAAGGTTATTTTCTTGTGGATTCATATTCGTGTATGAAAACATTAAAATAAGGTAAGAGGTGAGAGAGCGTTTGAATTCATGAGTATAATATAATTTGAGATGAACGGGAAAATCGTATTTTCCAACGATTCATTCGGAGCTTGCTACGTACGGCAGTAGCCCTTTGAGTGATAAATTAATTAATGTTAAAATATGGAAATTGTGAGATGAAAATATGGAATAGAAATATTTATAAGGTGTTGATTGATTTAACTTCGTTAAGTGTGTAGTATTGAATATTATTGTGATGTTTGATTTATTTTTATTAAATATGTGATATTTGATATTATTGTGATATTAGATGTTGAATGAATTTTATGGATATGTTTGATTAGACGTGTTTATGTGATGTGATAATAAAAAGCGAATTTATTTTGATATGTTTATGTGATTATGATGATGTATAATTAGTAATAACGATGTTATAAATTTGTGACAAGCCTATGTGATGATGTATGCTTGATGATAGTGATGCTATAAATTTGTGATGAGTTTATGTGATGATAAATGATTAATGATATTGATGTTGTGAATTTGTGATGAAAATATTGAAGTAACACCATAGTTGGTAAAATAATTGTGATTTCAATTTGTGTTTGAGATGACGGTCTTAATGGAGTATCATAGGCCAACGAGGGGAGTAAATAAATATTGAGAAATTACGAAGTGAAGATTATTTTGTCATCATATAGGTAGGGCCTAAGAAACATAGTGATTCTGGGGAAGTACAACTGAATGAGCCTAATCGTGGCGATCTGTTGTTGAGCCTTAAGGCAAGATTGTTAGACCTTGGAGGTATTCGGGTGAGAAATTCCTAGTTGACTTGGAGGTAGCACTCCAAATGTCGGGAGCTACCACACAACACACGTTTACCTCGAATGTCACGTATATGTGTCTCGGGATGAGTTGAGGGGATCTATGAGGACAGGACCAATTTTAATTTTCCGTCCACCGGGATGGTGGCATAGTATCAAGCCGCCTAACCAAGTACTTCAGAGTTAGAATTGTACCACATTGTGAAGTAGAATCTAACCTCATGCATAGCATTGCATTTTATTGTAATTGTTTTGTTGTTATTAATATGTATCGTGTGTGGTGATAATTTCTCTTAGACAATTTGATGTTACAGTGAAATCTATTGATTTTCCTTGAGTGATTTTGACATTTGAATGTGATATTTTCTTGATGGAATATTTGTGCAATGATACGGTCCTATTATGATTGTTTGCGTGTTCTTCTTAGTTGTATTATATTGTCATCATGATTTCGAAACTCACCCCCTTCGTTGTTTGTATTTGACTGGTTGGGCCCTGCGTTTGCGAAATCACAGTTATTACAGGTTAATGAGTCTTGAAGTTCATGTTTGGGAGGAACCCCACTCTGATAGGAGATATCGGGAATAAGGGTTTTAATTTATATTTTACTTATTTAATTTGAATCGAATTTTTGTATGAAAACCTTAGAAGTACTAGTAAGTTTTTAAAATTAAATCAAGTAATTATACTTAAATCAAGCTTATTGAGATTGCACTATTTTAATGGATAAAATAAGTTTAAAGTGTTTTTTTTTAGAAACGTGATATCATAAATTAAATAGAAAGTTTTTATTTTCTTGAAAATATATTTTTATTTATCCGCTGCAAATTTTATAAGAATATGATATAAATTATTATATATATTATTTTGGGATTTAGGGTGTCACATCAACAACAAAAACAAGGAGATATAACATTACTGATGATGAAGAGTAAGGGGAACTAATACTTGGAATGTCATATTTTAAAACTAACAAACTCTCATGATTGATTTGTTGACCGTGGTTGCACAAACCATATGACTTATGAATGATGTCTTTTCAAAGAACTCAACATAACTGTTATTTTCCACTGTCAAAATTGGAAATAGAGCACACATTGAAATAAAAGGCATTGAAACAATTAAAATTAAAAGTCACACATGTTTGAAACTAATTTCCAATGTTTTATATGTTCCTCAAATTGATCAAAATGTTTTAAGTGTTGGTACATTGTTGGATAAAGGCTACATAGTATTATTTAAATATAAAAGTTGTGTGATTAAAGGTCAAAACAAAAAGAAATTATCACAACTCATATGGAAGGCAAGATATTTGATTTAGATTTGATGAAGAATGAACAATTGATATAAAAGAGAAAAATAGAAAGATATAAACTCAAAGAAGAAAATTAAGATGCATGTGTGTTGAAGAAATTTCATGTTAAAAAGGAGAATAAATATATAGGTGTAAATCCACCTAAAAGTCATAAAAAATGCAATGTTTCGACCATTGAACCCCTAAGGTACAAAGAAGCTAATAAAAAAGAGATGAATTCAAAGAAAAAAAATTCAAGTCAACTTTTGATTTGGTCTCATTCAAGAAAGATGTTGAAGAATTATAATCTACATACTAGGAAGAAATCGAGCATCTAACAGAAGAAAATTAAATTTCCTACATGAGATTCAAATGAGATGCACAAAAGATATTCAATCAAAGAGTAGTGTTAAGAATAATATGTCTAAATATGTTTAAATGATTTTATTTAGATTTAGATTTAAATATATTTAAGATTTAGAATAAAATATCATTATAATATATAATTTATATTTTTGTTTAGAATTTGTTCCATTAATTTAAGGATATGATATATTTTTATATTACAATTTAGCTTTATACATGAGCAATGAACAAAATTTAAGATTAAAGGTGTTTCCCTCACATACAATAAATATATCTCATACGTTTTCAGATACAAAATATATCAATATAATTCCTCTTTTGCAAATAAATAAATAAAAAACATCACAAGCAATAGATCATATTACAATTCTATCACGGAATTGGTTACATACAAAAACGTCGGCCTATCACACTCTTATCTCATAATGGTTTTTAAATCCTAGAGTGTTTGGGTTGTAAGGTGTTCTAGAAGGGTATTATGGTAAGAAGAATGAAAGAGACGTGCTGGGCATTTTCGAAAGGATGGAAGACAAGGAAATTAAGCCCTAATAGTGAGTTAAGAGTTAAAATGTGATTAGCTTAAAAAATCATTACTCTAGAGTATTTTACAGATAGTTCAATAATAGTGAGTTATTCAATTTTTTTATATTACAAAATTCATCATCAGTATGTTCTAACAATTATTGGGTGAAAATATTCGAATATATGGTGTTGTGTAAATTATGTGCTTTTTTAATATAATTTGTCTTTTAAATGAATGGTATTTCTCTGCTAAATAATCCTCCTTTCACACTCAAATATAAGAAAATATCAATTAATTTTTTTAACAAGTCAAAAATAAATATATTCAAGAAACGTTCGAAATACAAGAAGTGCTTAGAGTAAAAACAAAAGAAATTTTACAATGTTTCTACTACATGACCAAAACAAAGCAGAAATACTAACTAAATTTCTTCATCTAGAAGTAAAATAAATAACCACAAGCGATATCAATACACTCTAATGGTTGGGAGCATCATTGATTATATCCATAACAAAGTTCTTTTACATGCAATTTGATCCACTTCCATGCTAAAAGTTTTGTATGCTCAATAATAAGATTTGCATTCAAAACATACGAACGAAAAATCGCCTTATTTTTTTATTTTCAAATTGCCCACATATATAATTAAACTACAATTAATAATATTATTGTTTACAATTAACAATATTAGTTCAAAAATATCAATTAATTAAACTACAATTAACAATATTAGTTCAAAAATACCAAATATTATTTACAAATGTTGTGATGAGATACCATTATAATATTATTATGAGTAGATTAGTAAATTTATTAGTATTTTCACATATGTCGATAATAATTGATGCACTTAACTACTATTCTTAACATGTGTAAAAGAAGGTATTCTTGTTTATAAATAAACTCACTCAAATAGAGTATTGATTCATTTTTAATTAGAACTTATCTAAATTAAGGGCATAAAGAGTTAGTCTTAGTATGGTTAGAAGATCAAATGTATAATAGTTAGACACACACAAAAGACATTAAATATTAACAAAAAAATAAAATCAATGTTTTAGAGTTAAATAAATTTTTATTCTCTACAAACTTTTAAACTTTTATTTTTAGTCAATATA
>JBBPBR010000006.1:21852330-21878424 GCA_037974775.1 Cicer pinnatifidum | reverse complement strand
CCAATATTTTGTACAAGACTCGTCACTAGTTAGTTTTGTTAAAAAAAAAATGGCATGTGTCTGTTATAATGTTAATGTGTGTAGAACAATGTTGATATGACAAATTATACAAGTAAATGATTTTCAAATTAATCATTTAAGTTTTTGAAAAATACACTTATAGTAATCTAAGTTTAAATCAGTTTCCGCTCATGGGCAATCTTCATCATATTCTTCTTCACCATCTTCCTTTTCTACTTCATTTTTTAAAAATAAAAATCCAAAATTTTTAATTTCAATAAAATAAACTCAAAACGACCATGTGAGTTGTACAAGAATAAAAAATTATTGTTCGTATATTTATATTTTATTTAGATATTAGATGTACGAACAATTCATTTATATATTTTTAATGGATTTCTCTTTATATACATGAGTTGTTCGTATATTCTCTTGTTGGAATGTTGGATTTTTTTGTTTTATATTTCTCTTATTCACATGGTTGATATTTTGAGTTTTATTATTGGAATTACAAATTTTTTGTTTTAGATATTTTAAAGATGAAGTGGAAGAGGAAGATGGTGAAAACGAATATGATAAAGAGGTAAAAGATGAATATTGAGTCCGAACAAAAACTGAGTTAAACTTAAAAGACTTTTGTATTTTTCCAAAACATAAAGGACCAATATAAAAATTATTTACTTTTATAATTTATCATATCAACATCATTATACTAACATTGTAATGGTTATATGACATTTTTTTGAATGAAACTATCATAAAAGATTATTTTTGTAAACCAACAATAACATAAAATGTTAAGTTGTAAATAGTATGCTACTTAAAGGATCTAATTGGAAAAATGAAATAAAAGACCTATTCAGAAACTATATCAAAATAAAGGATTAATAATGGCATGAATAGAAATCAAAAGCATCATGCTTCAATGAATCTCACATCCTCGCGAGAGACGGGTTTCAAAAGAACAGAGACGACTGTGTGAATAGAAGCAAGTGTTTCTATTTCATTTTATTTTTAATATGTTTGTGACCTTTTTCTTTGGACGAGAACGAAAGAGGTTCCCATTCTTTTTTTTTTTTGGAATGGCAACTTTTATTTCTTTAGTTAATATCTTTATATTTTAAATTTTAATAAAAATTAATATAGTATTTAAATATTTAATATTTATATATATATATATTATTAATAAACTTTTTTAATGTTTTGAGGGAATTCTTCCCGTAGAAAATTTTAAGAATATGCTAAAGTTTTAATTAACGTTTTATAATTATAGCTTTTAAAAATATATATTTATGCTTTTATATATTTGAATGACAACTGATTTTATCTTTTGTATTTGAAAATGTAACAGATTTACAAAATTTTGTATTTATTCAAAGTTTTCTTTTAGTGAGACACGAGGCACATACAAATTTAATATATATCTGGCTATCATATATTAATTATGTTGGATTTATTGTCTTTAAATAGCGTTTAATAACGAATCTCAAAACATTACGATTCACTTTGATAGCATATGAAATAAAGATTTGATTCATTAATTTTGGAAAATGTGAAATCAATGATTGTTTATTTATTTGTAAGATTTGTTTTCCTTTTAGGAAAATATTGAATCTAGAACTATTGTGTTCATGTATTTAAAGAATCATATATAGTAATATGTGAATCATTTTAGCAGGACTACTTTTGGGCATATAAAGATTCAACTTTTATTTGATTTGAAATTGAATATATAGTTTATGGTATATATATCATAATGTTTGAGTTTTGAAAATAACGTACTTTTTTTTACTATGCTATTCAGATATTTTTGATGCTATCTTTGTTTGTTTGTTTGTGAGTGTGTTCTCACGTTAAGGATTGCCAAATAATCTTATCACTACCAAACGCCGTAATAAACCGGTGAGTAGTGCCTTTTAAATTTTAGACTATTCCCATTCGATTTAATAAACTAATTTGTCTAATAACTTTGATAGAATTGGTTGAAACAATAATTTACACAAAACTATCTCACAATGCATAGCTCATTTTATTATAAAGTAAGATATTTTAGAAAGATTAGAGGTGTTAATTAAGATGACATTGTTGTTATATTTCTTTTGCTTAAATTAATATCCTTTTAAAGCATCAGCAAAAACAAGCTCTCATTGGAGAGCTATTATTTCATTGAGACATTAGAAAGAAAAAAAAGAGTCCAATATATATATATATAAGGATTTGATCTTTCAAATATGCTAAAATTTCAACTATTAAGAAACTTGCTCGAAATTTACCATTTGGTATTCTTGCTCCACAATTAAGTTGTAACTCTTAAATTTAGAAATAAACATTTAAATAAAATTATTTCATAAGGTTTGCAAGGAAGGAAATGGCGAGGCAATAGAAAATAAGATAATAGAAAATAAGATACTGATAATTTGAAAAAATACCTCAAAAGATTACAGTTGAAAGATACATAAATTTAATTTGGGCAAAGTTAGTAAAGATTTAGATTTGAATATTTTTTAGATTGTCATTACTTTCTTACATTTATATTTAAAAGAAAATTTGGTTGAATTATTATTTTGATATTTTTATTTTATTTTCTCTTTAAAGAAATCAAATTAATTTTTGTGTTTTGAAACAATTGATTCAATTTCTCTTTTAAATCTACATATGCATGGTTAGGTTCAATTAAATTATAACTAATGACAATCTATAATATTGCTGAAAATATATTTTTTGGATATTGAATTCTATGATTGAGGATATTGAATTTGAGGGATATATTTGGTCAAAAGAACAAAATTGTGTGAAGAAGAATTGGTTCAAAATCAATTCATATAGTTGGTATCTTTGTAGCAAATTTAGATACTCACGAGGATACTATGTTCTTCCACTCAATCAAATTAAGGAAATTATTTAAAATATCAAACTCAACACCCTCAAATTATTTATGAAGATCATTAGGTGTCTGAAAAGACTGGCTGTTAAGAGAACTTTTATTTATATTTTTAAAAGACTCTGTTAGAACATCCATGACTCTTGTTGCTAATTATAATATTTTAGAGATACTTAAGATGAGTGTCAATATCGTGGTTCCAAATGACAACAGTTATGAAATAATATGGTTCAATCAAAAGAAAACTTTATGTTAATAAATACAAAGTTAATGATTTGCAAAGTGATGTAATCCTTCTTTAAATTAATGAGTATATAAGTCTCATCAGATACCACAAAGTCTCATAAGATAGTTATCTAATTTGAGAGTAAATTTCTATCCATGATTTAATATGTCAATTATGTTTTATTTAGTAAGTAGTGATATTGGCTTACTGAGAAATTTGTAAATGAAAGTTTAGAAACAAAAGCTCTTAGGGTACGTCTTTTGTATTAGGTAGTATGATATTGAGAGATAGTTATCAAAGTCTCATTGGGTTACCACAAAAAAGATATATTAATAAAGTTAATTGTAAGTAAAATCGACATGAAAGACAATCAACTAAAGGATACCTCAATAACTATGAGACTGTCTTAGTCTAATTTATTTCCCTAATTTTTTTTAACAAAATTAAGTATTTCCTTGTGCATCAGGTGTGGGGAGTCTAATGTGCAGTTTTATTTAAATCCATCTTGAAATTGCATGCATAATACAATTATTTGGAAAATATGCAAGCGATTCAAGTTTGAGTTATTGAGAAAAGGCAACCACAGGGATGGTTAAAGATAACAACAAAATTTATGATAACAAATCAAATATATAATAATTTGGAGATCACCAGTATGTTCTACTCTTATATTTTAGATGTCTACATAAAATGGACAACTTAAACTCCAGAAATAGCTGATTTACTTATGTCACCTGGATGCATATAGTAAAAGGTTTTTGAACGATTACTCAAGTTGTATTGTGACATAAGTGAACCATAAAATGCTTCAATAAATTTTTATAAAGTATATTGGTATACATGTTATTGTTGTTGAAGAATAGAACATATAAAGAGAAATTATGTGCTAGTTGACTCACTAATAAAAGACTTGACAACTAAGGTCTTTCATATCGTTGTTTTCATTTAAGATGTCTTCGAATAGTGAGAGCCTTTCTTCCTTTATATTGATACTTTTTAGAATTGATACATACTTTATGTTATGATTTTCTGTAAAAATAAAGTTTATGAGGTTATTATTAATATAATTGTTTTGTATTGTGTGTGTAAATTATGAATTTGCACTTTAAGAACTTTAGTTTGATGTCACTAATAATTTTATTTGAATCAATTAAAAATAAACATGATATTGAGATCACATTGCATGAAATTTCGTACTACTCTTCCATATAATTGATCAACATCATCGAATACATTAATGTGGTGGTTGGGAGGTTTATTCATGTTTTACATCAATAACATAAATTAATGTGATGGACCTAATATTAGAGTTTGAAATGGAAAAAATTGTAATGAGGAAAGCTAAAGATAAATAACATTTGGATGCATGTCTAAAGAATTCTTATATGGTTATCAACATATAATGCCCAAATAGGAGATTGTTCGAATATTTTATTTAAAATTTTAATTAATTATTATATTTTATTAATTTATGGACATATATTTTTATTTAGTTATATTAGGTATCTATCCATTAAGAGCCTTGATTGTTTAGTGATCAAGTTATATGGTAAGACTAATTAGACTTTTAATTGAATTATTAATTAATTGTTATATGTAACACCCTCTAATTGTTATTATGAGTAGCATTTATCTTTATTTATAGTATTATTTCTTTTAATCATTAACTTATTTGCTTGATTAAGTTTATTTGATGAAGCTGTTAGTTAAATAATTTAATAAAATTATTTATTGAAGCTATATAGGTTGTTGGTTTACCATGAGCTAAAGAAAGGATTTGGCTAGGAAATTGTAGAATTGGTGTGACCCAATTCACATGTATTAGTGCTCTTGCATGAAGATGTTTCCAGTTTATCCATCCTAAGAAAAAAGTTTTTTGTAACACTTCAATTTTTTATTATTATATTGTAATGATATAATGATGCATAACTACTATTATTGGTGTGTTTGATTTATGCGTAAATTCTTCCCCGATTGCCTTATGTGTTTGCCTTATTAATACTAATAATATTGAATATATTCTAATAATAATAAGAAGAATGAAATATGGGCTAAGTGGAATTGCCAATTCTTGAGAATATATATATATATATATATATATATATAGAATATTGGCTATAATCTGAACATTCCGTTTCCAAGAAGCGTAATTTCCAGAAGAAGAAAAACAAAGAAACAATGATAATCCTTTTCTCTCTTCTATATTTCATCTCTAATTTCTCCTTACACGTCAACAAGGTTTGCTTGCAGTCACTTACCTCCCAGTAATATTGAGTATGTATTCCTCTATTTCAATTTTTAGTAGTACTTGTGCATATGATCAGGTCATCGTAGCACTAGACATACATTATTTATTCTAATTTTTAGTAATAATAGACCTGGATATGATTGAGTTATATTACTAGACATATATTTTAAAATTCATTTGCATCTAAAGAATTTATTTTCTTTTAGCTATAATTAAAAGTGATTTATCGTACGCATCAATTTAAATAAATACTATCAATTTCATTACATATATGCTATGCGATTTTGCTTTATTTTAATTAGAATTATATATTATTTTATTGTATTATATTTATAAGTATGTTTTGCAGAAAAAAAATAATTGTCCTCTGCATTTTTAAAAGTAGCAGACTTGCTACATTAGAATAAAATTAACGTGAATTAATCCAATCGGGTATCTAAATCAATGGATATTAAAATATTTTGTAACATAATTTCTCAATACAATTCTTGATTGGCATGCTTTTAAATTCTCCTCTATATAAACAATTGTACATATATGATCAATATTATAAAAGAAACACATTACTGATATGTATCAGTTATTGGCGCGCGCGGGCACACACATAATATATATATATATATATATATATATATATATATATATATATTATAGTTATTAAACATTCTAATTGTTTAAAAAAAAATTCAATTAAGATACACATTTTATGTTTATATAATTATAGATATCTACTATTAAAATATTTTTGGGTATATTACAAGTAGTATAAATTTTATCTATTTATTTTAGTAAATAATTTGTTTTAATTTCATTTGGTTGTATGGTTCTATTACCTTGACGAATTATTAGAGACGAAGGTCAACAAAGACGCGACAAATTAGCAGATCAGATTCATTTGGTGAAATTTTCAATTGAGGTTAGGAGTGAGAGGAGGTTAGACTTTATGAGTATAAAATAATGTGGGACGAACATGAATGCCGAAATTTCCAGAGATTCATCTGGGGCTTACTACGTACGTTCTAGCCTTATTGAGTAATAATAATTAATTAATAATATATGAATGGTAATAGTGAGGATTAAAATATAATTTAGCAACCTATAGAATTATCGTGAGTCTATTTATATCAAGATTGCATGCTGTATGATTTTATGAAATCTTATGCTGATTGTTATTATATGAATTATATGTACTTGAGTGTTTTGTTACTTGATTGAATTTGTGATATTACTTGAATATGCCACCTATTGGATTCCTTATTATGTGATTGATGAAACTGGACTGTGTATTGTGAGTAGTGTAAACCAAATATTGGAATTTTATTGTGATTGACTGATATAGAAATATAATGATGAATATTGGGAAGTCAAACTGAAACTTATTGAGTTGTGATGATCGAGTAAGTCTGAGATATGTGTTGTAGATTTTGGAGTTAGGATTATTTTGTCATCATATAGCGAGGGTTTGACAAACCTAGTGATTCAGGGAAGTACAACTTAATGAGTTTGATCGTGGAGGGCTATTGTATAACTGTAAGGTAAGACTGATAGACCTCAGGGGTACCTCTAGTGGAGAATTCCTAAGTGGATTAGTGGGATATTCAATAAGGTTGGGAGCTACCATGCAACACAAGAGTACCCCGACCGTCGCATATATGTGTCTCGGGTTGAGTTGAAGGGATCTATGAAGACTTGGCCATTCATGAATTTTTCGTTCACTCTTGTAGTGGCGTAGTATCAGGTCTCCTAACTTCATAGTAAAATGGTACCAAATGTGGAAGAAGTATAGAGTATAGGACATGCATAGCATTTCATCCTTGTGACTTCCCTATTGTGATTGACTTAGATTAACTTTTGATATAATGATCTTGAGTGTTTCTCCTATTTTTACTGATTTGACTAAGTGAGTGTTCTCCTCGTTTATCTTATACTGTTACACAATTTCGAAACTCACCATTCGTTGCTTGTATTTGGCGTTTGCGATGAACGTAAACGAGTTGGAAGCTGCAGGTGATGACTAATACCATCACAGAGGTGGGAGCCATCCTGTATTGAAGACTCTTATTATATGCATTGTGTTCACGTTATTTTAATCATATTTTATTTTGGAAATTCATGCACTGATAGTGACATTGGGTTGGTACTACATTTGCACTTAATATTAAACTTATGTATGTGTATTTCAAGAAGGATTTTGTTGTCTGATATTATGATTTTGAGTAGTTAAGTTTTATGAAAATTTTAGATTTATGTGACATGTTCATGATTATGTGATACTCTTTGCCTTAATAAAAAATGTTTGGGAGTTTATATATTTATTTATTTGAAGAATTTCATTGTTTTAAAAATTAGAAAATTAATTTTTTTTTTATTTGGGGTTTAGGGTGTCACATTAGTGTTATTAGAGTCCGGTTTTTCCAATAAGATCATAAATGTGTTATGTGTTCTCTATGTATCCTTGTGTACTCTGTTATGTGTTTTGTTGTTATGGTCATTATTGTGTTAGTGGTTTAGAACTAAGTAGTTTCTCACTTCCTTAAGTGTCTTACTATATTCAATTAGTTTATCTAATTGATGTAGTTAGTGATGGTTAGTGGAAGGAATGACACTGCGATTACTGAGGCTCTAGAGTCCTTGGCTGGAGTCACAAGGCAAGCTCTCCAGGCTTTGCCTGAATCTCAAGCTATTGCACAAGCCTCTGTGCAAGCTGCTACTCAAGCTGCACAGTTTTCTGCTCAAACAATTGCTCAAGCTACTATACCTACAGTGGTGGCCAAGGAACTGTGCAAATAAATGAGTTCATGGTGATGGATCGATTATATAAGGCTAACCCTCCATCGTTTGAAGGTCACTATAATCCTGATGGAGCTTAGAAGTGGTTGCAAGAAATTGAGAAATTTTCAGAGGTATGGCATGTTCCGAAGGTCAAAAAGTGCATTTAGGAACCTTTATTTTGATCGAAGAAGCTGAACATTGGTGGGATAATGTGTGTCAATGTTTAGATAATGATGGGATTGCAATTACTTGGGCTGTATTCAAGAACATGTTCCTAGTCAAGCATTTCCCTTAAGACATCCGCAATAGGAAGGAAATGGAATTTTTCAAATTGGAACAGGGGAATATGTTAGTAGCGGAGTATGTCGCTAAGTTATAGGAGTTATATAGGTATTATCCACTCTATGTTGGAGAGGCAAAAGAAAATTCTAAGTGCATCAAGTTTGAAAAGGGACTCAAGCTAGAGATCAAGAAATAGGTCGGAGATTAAGAGATCCATGACTTTCCTATTGTGTGTGAATTCCCTGAAGATGTCAATAGTTTACCACCAGAGCGTGAGATTAAGTTTAGCGTTGACCTTGTACCAAGAACTCGACCCATATCCATGGCACTGTATAGAATTTCTCCCTTAGAATTGTTTGAGCTTAAGAAGCAATTGGATGAGCTTTTAGATAAACAATTTATAAGACCTAGTGTGTCACCATGGGGTGCACCTGTGTTGTAGGATAAGAAGAAGGATGGTTCTATGAGGTTGTGTGTGGATTACCACCAGCTTAATAAAGTGATAATCAAGAATAAGTATCCGCTACCTATGATAGATGATCTTATGGACAAATTGAGAGGATCATGTGTGTTTAGTAAGATCGACTGGAGATCATGTTACCATCAGATCCGAGTGAAGTCTTCTGATATCCCTAAAACTGCCTTTAGGACCCGTCATGGCCATTATGAGTATTTGGTTATGTCTTTTAGTGTGATTAATGCACCAACAATTTTATGGATTACATGAATCAAATCATTCATCCTTACCTAGAGTCATTTGTGGTTGTGTTTATAGATGATATCTTAGTGTACTCTAAGACTAAGGAAGAACATGGTGAACATTTAAGGATAGTCTTGCAAACCCTTAAGGAGACACAATTATTTGCAAAGTTGTCTAAGTGTGAATTTTGGTTAGATGAAGTAAGTTTCCTAAGACATGTTATTTCAAAAGGTGGAATAGTTGTTGATCCTGCCAAGGTGGAGAGTGTATTAGAATGGAAAACATCTAAGTTAGTGACTAAGATTAGGAGTTTCCTAGGATTAGCAAGTTATTATCGTAGGTTCACAGAAGGATTCTCCAAGTTGGCCTTATGTAACACCCCGATTTTTAACAGCACGAGTGTATTTTTTTTTAAAAAAAACAAAGAAATAAAACAAAGAAAATACTTTTGGATAAATATTTAAGTCGTAACATAACGACAAAGTCAACAAATATTTACAAGCAGCGGAATAATTTTTTGAAATAAAAATCCAAAGTATTCAAACATCAAAATACACCGGGGCTATGAGGCTTATCGATCATAGCTCGTACCCCTGGGGTATTCTCGGCAGACCTGTACAAAAGCACTGTCCTAAGAATTTTAACTTTCCCCATGTCACATCAAAAAGTGGAACATGGACCCATTAAAAGAAAAGACATCAAACAGTTTAAGCATGTATACAATCTTCCAAAATGAAATAAATACAATCACAAAAGAAAGACATCTAGTCCTTATACAACCACCTAATCTGATCATGCTACAAAAACTACACAACCCGAGTGATCTCCACGCGCCCCGCAAGATCCTCCTGACACAGCTTCGGTCAGGTATGACTAACTACTTTCCCATCTCCAGGGTACTAACCGGTAGGATGATCCTGTTTCTCATCTGAGGGCAAAGCCCAGATTTCCACAATAATTGTAAAGGTCACCAACCGAAATTGACAAATATCACATAGAAAAATTCTTATATTTTCAAATGCTCAAAAGAACCTTTCGTCTTAGCATACTCCTCGAAAGGGTTTTCATATGTCCAAAAATACATAAACAATGTTGAAAAATAAAGTTTTTACAAACTGCACTGTCATAGCCAAATACAACAGGAAAAAAAAAGCAGATTTTCAGTTCTAAAATAGCTCGGAATCAATCAACACTTCGAATATTCATTAAATCAATTATGAACACATAATTACATCAAAACTTAATCAACCCAACTTCACACCTCAAAGCAATTACGATAAATCACAACAACAATCGAATATGTATATACAATCATCATAGTATAACAAACATAACTGGCATGTCAAAAACTCTAATGCAATGCGTATATGCCAAAATGCATGATTCCATAATTCCAAACCAAAACCCTCCTCGAATGGGCGTAAATCATAATTGTACAGCCTCTCACAGATCAGTACTAATTACCAAGATGCAATTTCTCACGGATCAGCACGATTTACTAGCGTGTAGTCTCTCACAGACCAGCACGACATACAAGAGTGCAGTCGCTCACAGACCAACACAATTTTCTAGAGTGCAATCGCTCACAGATCAGCACATTCTAGAGTGCAATCTCTCACAGATCAGCACGACGCGATAATCCCTGCAAGGATACGATGAACCAACAATTCACATGACATCATCCCGTGGCCCATCACGGTCACCACTATCACCATGGCCTCATCGCGGTCACCATGTACTATGAAATGCATGAGTATACTCTAACTCTTTTCACCATAATTATTAAGTAAATGCAGCTATTAAAAGATTCCCCATTTTTAATACTCATTTAACACTAATGATTTTTCAAATACAACACAGAGCATACTCAAACATATTTATTCACACCAATTTCAATTTCCACAAACACACATAAATCACATTGCCAAATTCAATCCACACAAATTGAATTAAATTCATTTTCCACCAATCCACACATAAATTGAATTAAATTCTCTTTCCACCAATCCACACATAAATTTTTTCTCAAAAATTCATAATATTAATTATGAACACATCAATTTCACCAAATATGAGTCACTATAATTTTCAAACATTAATCTCCCATATTCAATCTCCAAAATTTTCAACCATAAATCACCACAACAATATTAATATATCAGAATTCTCCCCACCGCTAATTCGGTTCCAACGGTCTCGATTCTTTTTCGTGACTCAAGGAGCTAACTACATAAACATGAATATTTATAACAATTTGTTCACAATAAAACTAATCCACACACAACAAAAATTCCTAAAATTAAATCTTTCTCACAAACCAAACTTTTAAAATCAAATAATCTATATTATTTACTTAAAACAAATATTGTCCAAATTTCACATTCACATACTCGACTAATTAAAACACCGAAATATTTGAGTTAATAAAATACTATAAACTTTTTTTTTTTCCTTTTCAAACTCAATCAAAGAGTAATTAAAAGAGTAACATTTTAAACTCTAACCATTTTTAATTTCAATCTGTCTTTTTGCTCAAACTCTTTAACTTAGTTAGAATTTGAACTTTTTCACAACTTTAACAACTCTAAATTTTTCGTAAAATTTCAACTTCAGTTCAAACTCATTTATTTGAAAATAACTCATTACGTAACTCAAACACATCAAATTTAATTACCTCCAATTCACACCAAATTCAATCAATTCAATTCCACAACTCACATATAGCACCTCAATTAAATTTCAACAATTCAAACATAATTCACCCAATTTCAAAATTCCACATTTTTACACATAAACCACAAAATTTTATCAATTCATTTTCTACAAAATCCACAAAGAAATCACATCTAAAAAATTCATAATAATAATTATGAACATATAAATCTCACCAAACTTGAATCACCACAAACCACACCTCAAATTTAAATTCCACTAAATTACACATAATCACATTAAATTAATTTTTCACAAAATCACACCTCAAATACATCAAAATTCTTTTCCACAAAATCACAAATAATGTCCTAAATGCAAACTAAAAGTTTGGAAGGAGCCCTTACCTTAACGATAGCTCTAACACGCGTTTACAATACCGTAATTAATTCCGATAAAATTTAGTTTGTGATGTCGCGTCGAAAACTAGCGCACTAGCACCGCAGCGTGGTAATGAACAACTTTCTCTTATGTCACTTCTCGAATGGAAGCTTAGATATTCTTCTTCTCGTTGTTGATTGCAAGCACTGAAAGTTCCTTCCAGTTTGTACCACAAACAGGACACACGTGTATTGGATTCTCACGTGCGTCGATATGCAAGGAAAGTGAAAAGTATGAGAGCATTCCGCTGTAAAAATTGCAGTTCCTTTTCCACTCTTCACACTCTGCATACATATTCCACATCGACTTTTGGATAAGCGTAAAGTGGATTTGAGAAATGAGAAACTTGATGGTGAGTTAGGTGAAGAGAATGATTTAGGAGTTTTGGTGTTACTACTGCATTGGAGTTTTGGACTATTGGGAACAGAGTAAGTGGTTGTTGTTGCAACGGAGGTTCTGCAACGAAGAGTAGTGGAACCGGTTGATGAAGGTTGAGATTGACAACGTGGTGTGGATGGATTGGAAAAAAAAACCAAACTTGGAACTTATTCTAGGACTTTGATTGGTTGAGGAGTTATCACAAGTGACTTCAAAGGGGTTTTGTTTATCTGATTTTGAATTTGTTGAGAAATTTGTGTATAAAGGGTGGATGATGATATAATGGTTTATGGGCATGGAAGTTGGTTAGAGAAGGAGGGTGAGGAGAAGTGGATTAGATTCAGAGATCCTTTTCATGTTTCTCTCTGTTAAAGCACTCTAGCATTGCCTTGCTTTCTCTATCATATATATATATATATATATATATATATATAATATTATTATTATAATAATAAATATCTAAATAAATATCTAGATATTTTTTTATAAAAATCATCATTACGCTTGTCACCTCACATCACATCGCAAACCACTTTTTCAGAAAAATATCTACTATCGCTGTAATTCAATCGGCAGATAAATTTTTCTGAAAAATGCTGCATCTCAATATTTGTGTTTTAAATATTTGTTATTTTTGTGGTTGCCTCAGTGGCTGGTGGTTTGTGTTTTAGTTATTGTTATCTTTGTGGATTGCCTAAGTGGCTGATGATGTGTGTGATTATTTAAATGAGTGGTGACTTGTACATTTTGAGCATCATTATCATTTCATGACATATCATATGCATCTTTGTGAACGTCTGTGTGGCTGGTTTAATTTTCCCCATTGGTATGGGTGACTTCTGTGTGGACGCCTGTGTGGCTGGTTATATCCGGATCATATATGTTTAGGAGCATGCATAACTTATATACATTTTATTGTTATTTTTGTTTTGATTTAACTATTTGCTCTACGGATGTTACTTATTTAGATACATTTTATGACTTTTGATATATCTTTGAGAACTATTAAATAATCAATTTCGTTAAATCTTTTATTACAAAAGGATTTTATAATCATATTTTATGGTTGTTATTTTATTATTTGATTTAATTTGGTTGTGGGATGAACTGACCCCTTACACCAACATTTAGGTACTAATGATCTCAAAGAGTTGAGTTGCATGAATGATGTTTGGTTGGTGCACGCGCATGGGAAAATGGGACTTTTATTTAAAAATAATGTTTTATATTACTAAAATTTTTGTGGTATATTATAAAGTTATTTACTCGTCATCATTAACTTTAAATAAAAATGTGGAAGTGATATTTTATTCCAATTGAATGTCCTTAATTTCAGTCAACATTGTTTCTTTTGAATTTCACTTAAAGATAATTTATTTTATTTTGGAACATAAATAAATATTGATCTAACAATTGGAATATTAATTTTGCAAATAAATGAATGAATGATATTTTAGCAAATTGCATTATATTCTTTTACAAAAAAAAATATATATCAAGTCATTTTCTAACTCATCTTCAAATTTTTACATGAATAATTATTCATAAAATAAATTATAGTTGTTTCTAAAAGAAAATAAATATTTTTAAGTAATTTTTTGGATCAAAAATTTGGGGCGTTACAAGAAACCTCAAGGTTATTAGGGTTTCTAACCGTTTTTGTGATTGCAAGAAATGATCAACATTTATCATAATCTCTTTTGTTTCAAATCATCGAAAATTGATTCACCATTAAAATTTGTTCAAATTTGTTTTCATAATAGATTCAACATATCATGATAATGAGACAGGAAGAACATAGATTTCCATGATTAGAGTATGCCACACCGATCTTCAAACCAATAATAGATTCAAGATATTGAGCAAAAGATGATAAAATTTGACTTTTCAGAGTGTTTACTTATTATCAGAGTGTAAACTTTATATTAGAGTATTGACTTTTTATTGGAGCATTGACTCGTATCAAAGTGTTGACTTTCTATTAGAGCATTGACTCATATCAGAGTGTTTACTTTTTATCACAATATTGACTTGTACCCGAGTGAGACAATCAAATACTTGTCATGGTTATCAGACGTAGAACTATCACAACGTTACTCGCAAAAATAGAATCACCAGAGACGCGTTCATCAGAGTCAAATACAATTTTTCAGAGCGTTGTCCTGGTGTTTCTTTAAACTATCCAATCATCAGAAGATACAACGTAAAGACATTTAATATTTAATAATAAGAGAATTGCACACTTAATTAAAACATTTTCGAGAAACAAGTAAGGAATATAGTTCTTCAAAACAAGTAAGGAACCTTAATTGGTCATCTCCCTATACATTATTGGGGAGTCCGGGGGAGCGCGACATCCGATATGGACTAAACATCAAGGATTCTTAAGAGGCTTAGACACCACATCTCAACCCAAAACCTTAAGGCATTAGGTTTATGGGTCATTCTCCTTATATATCTAATATTTCCTCCATTCCTAGTCAATGTGGGGCTAACCACTCATAATTCAATTCCAAAAAATCTCCACCTCAATTATGAGTTCCCACCACTAGAATTGATCCACTTGATCCTAGTACTTTTTACTCCCCCACCTGGCCAACCAGGCTCTGATACCACTCGTTCGGGAGTCCGGGGGAGCGCGACATCTAGAATGGGCTAAACATCAAGGACTAGTCAACGTGAGACTAACCACACATAATTGAATTCCAACAAATCTCCCTCTGAATTATGAGTTCCCACAACTAGACTTGTCCCCGCCACTAGACTTGATCCACCTTTTTGCTCCCCACCAGGCCAAACCAGGCTCTGATACCACTTGTTAAGGAGTCCGAGGGAGCACGACATTTGGAATGGGATAAACATCAAGGATTCTTAAGAGACTTAGACACCACATCTCGACCCAAAACCTTAAGGCATTAGGTTTATGGGTCATTCTCCTTATATGTCCAATATTTCCTCAATTCCTAGTCAATATGGGACTAACCACTCATAATTGAATTCAAACAAATCTCCCCCTCAATTATGAGTTCCCACCACTAGACTTGATCCAAGTCCTTTTTTTTTACCACTAGACTTGATCCAAGTACTTTTTTACTCCCCCATCAGGCCAAACCAGGCTCTGATACCACTTGTTAGGGAGTTCGGGGGAGCGCGACATCCGGAATAGGCTAAACATCAAGGATACTTAAGAGACTTAGATACCATATCTCAACCCAAAACCTTAAGGTATTAGGTTTATGGGTCATTCTCCTTATATATCCAATATTTCCTCAATTCCTAGTCAATGTGGGACTAACCACTCATAATTGAATTTCAACAAATCTCCCTCTCAGTTATGAGTTCCCACCACTAGACTTGATCCAAGTCTTTCTTTGCTCCCCCATCAGGCCAAACCAGGCTCTGATACCACTTATTGGGCTGTTCGGGGGAGCGCGACATCCAGAATGGGCTAAACATCAAGGATTCTTAAGAGACTTAGACACCATATCTCAACCCAAAACCTTAAGGCATTAGGTTTATGGGTCATTCTCCTTATATATCCAATATTTTCTCAATTCCTAGTCAATGTGGGACTAACCACTCATAATTGAATTCCAACGAATCTCCCTCTCAGTTATGAGTTCCCACCACTAGACTTGATCCAAGTCTTTTTTTGCTCCCCCATCAGGCCAAACCAGGCTCTAATACCACTTATTGAGCTGTTCGGGGGAGCGCGACATCCGGAATGGGCTAAACATCAAGGAATCTTATGAGACTTAGACACCATATCTCAACTTAAAACCTTAAGGTATTAGGTTTATGGGTCATTCTCCTTATATATCTAATATTTCCTCCATTTGACTAACCACTCATAATTGAATTCCAAAATATATAGGGTAAGGTCCCAAATCTCTCAGACACACCACATATTGCCTCCTCAAACCATCTAAAGAGCGCTTAACGCATAAGGAGGCTAGGTTGAGGAAGAACCACAAGCCAACAGGTGGTCGTCATCCTTCTCTATTTTCAATATGCATATAGATTATTCATGATCATTATATAAAAAATTACAAGACATAATAAGTCTAGGTATTCCTAATATCTTTGACAATTCAACAAGTTGTTGATCTTAACATTGCCAAGATTTATGTTTGTTCTTGATTTTCATATACATGCTCATATGCTTATTTGGTTTCCACACCAAAGCATGAATAATGTTTTTTTAGCATGTTCTTATTGATGAATTAGTAAATTAAATCAAATAGTTTCCACGATTATTTAAGTTGTGGAGGCAAAATTCTAGTTTGATGTTTTAACATTGATAGCAAGAATTGATTTGAATCTAAGTATCTTATTCACAAAACAACAAAGCATCACTAAAAAATACTCAGAAGAAAAGTTATGGCTGATGCAGAAAAATGTTCTCCTTGCTGGGTTTTGATGATAGAATTTTTTTATTTTTTATTTTATTTTAAAGCAAGATTTATCACCTTAAATGCTTTTAAGTAAACTCAAGAATATTTCATTTCAAACATCTTGCATGAACAAGTCTATTTGAAAATTTTGAAATAACATTTTTTATGGTAACGAACAAAAGATCATTATTCATGCTTTGAAATAACATTCTTTATGGTAACAAAATAGAATATGTCATAAAGATTGATCCATCTCTGGTTCCAACACAGTTTCCAGATTTTATTTAGACCAATATGAGAAAGACAACTCACATTTTGACATATACATGATGAACCACATTTTTAGAAAGAACATTCATGTGTTATACCACTTGCAAGCAAAAAAGATAAACAAAGTACAAGCAAGTACAAGTGACAGTTGAAATGTTTTCCCTTACCCATGTTGCAACATAAAAGCAACTTGTAGTGTCTCAGGCTTTAAAATTTGAAGTCACATTTTCTTTACAAAAAGCATAAAAAATTTCTTCTCAAGAAGATAATGTTCTCTTTGAATTGCACTAAAACTTAAAGACAACTCTTCAAAGAGATTTTTTTTTTTTTTTGGAATCTCATGCCCAACAACTCTTTTCTACATCAACAAACTGAATGTCTCCTTATCTATAAATAGAAATGGACGTTGAACATGAAGAACAAGAGTCTAAGCTAAAAATCATAAGTTACTTGTTTTATTTTCAAGTTACTCACAAGACTCTCTTTTATCATAAACACTTCAGTTTTAAATATGAAAATTCAACCTCCATATTTATGAATGTGCTTATACATTTCTTATGCTTCACAAATTTTTCTTTGAGTTTTCATAAGCAAGGAACCCATACACTTATTCATATACTAGTAAGAATCTCTCAAAATCTTTCGTTTGTGATTATTGAGAGTAAGTTTGTGTGAAGTTGTAAGCCTCGACTGAGTTTGTAAGCTTGCTAAGGCTATGATAATACAAGTTGTAAGCTTGTTGAGACTTTAATAAAACATATTGTATTGGATCAGGTTATGATATAAAGAAAGTTGTAAAAAATGTTGAAAGAGTGTTCTCTTTACCAAGATAATGGAATATCTCATAATGTGCGTGGACTAAACGTAGTCCAAAGTTAAGAGTGAACTATGATAAATTCATGTGTGATTTGCTTTACCTTAATCTTTTACTTTTGCACATAGATCACGCTATATCACTGCCATTTAAAATTTTCATTATACACTTTTGCTAAAGAACATTCGGTGTCAATATGTGCTCGCATTAAGAATCATATAACGAATTGCTACTCTAAGGTTAATTTTCACTTAATTGCATTATATAATATTGATTGTTTTATCCTTGGTCGTATATGTTGGCTGCTCAATTAATGTAATTAGTCGAATTTGTAACAAAGTTTTGTGCTAAGATTATATGTTCTCGAATATGGTGGAAATATTCCAGACCTGATGATAATAGGAATTTTATTTTAAGAGATACAAGAAGTATTATGTAATTAATTATACAATTTTTTCTATATGTTATAATTTTGACTTTTTAAGACATATATGCTTTTAAGAAAAATAAACAAAAACCGGTGAAAAGAAAAAACCAAGAGCCACAATCGTATATTAGTACCATATATACAAAGTACAAACTGAAAGACTTTTGAATCGATTCAGAAAAAAGAGATGTACGGAATCAAAGGTTATACCTCGGAGAGAAACAACCCTCAGGCGCAGTGTAAAGAGTAACTGAGCGAAAGCTAAGAAAATAGCGTAAATGTTTCGGTGTTAAGATTTGAGGATTTTATACATAAACCGCAATATTTTAGTTCCAATTATACCCTCATTTTTCTTTTAGATTTACTGACATGCCCCACATCTCTTAGGATATGGACAGCGTGCTTTGTGTAATTAAATTAATTTAAATTAGATAAATCTCAAATCAATAAAAGTCGAATTTATTGATTTAGTTCAACTTGTACTTAAACTCATAAAAAAATATCAATATACAATATTAATCATTTATTGATTTAGTTAAACTCATTAAACTCAATATACAATATCAAAATACAATATACAATATACAATAGACAATATACAATATCATTATATAAATCGGATTTATTGATTTAGTTAAACTCATTTTGTATTTGTGTTCCAATATAAAATATTATATTTATGTCTCATTGTGTTCTAATAACATTAAAAAAAAAATGATAATAGTAATATTTTATAAAAAAAATTGAGAACTTAGAGATGGTTGTACCTATATCCGTAAAAAAGCTTCGTCCATGAGTATATTAATTGTAAAACAATTAAGTAAGTAGACTAAAATAAAAAAATACATAACTTATTTATCATATTAGTCATTGGAATTCAAGAATATGTATTAATATAAAAATAAATAATATTAATTACCCTAGCTAATTCTATATTGAAACTTTAAAGCAAATCCAATAAAGCAGTAATATTGGACGGTTGATTATACATACATGCATAACAAAATTAAAGCAAATCCAATAAAATAAAAAACATATTGACAAAATATAATTGATACCAATAATTGGACTATTGACTATGCATAAATATAAAATTTCATGTGCTGCAAAAATTTTAGGTTGAGATGGTGGTGTTTCAGTCTAAAATATGAGAGATTTTATCTGAAAGAGTATATAAATTGATTACAAATAATAATTTAAATGGTATATTGACTTTGTTTATTTTCTAAATTAGAAAACATGATACACAACATGTTTATATTATAATCGTAAAGTGACATACAAATTATTGACACTCCTATGTGTCAATAGTAAAGTGGTATACAAATTATCCTGATTCCTATATTATTAGAAAAATTCAAAATAAGATGAGTGAGTGGAAGCATCAATGTCTTAGTTTATGCGGTAGATTTACACTTTTTAAATGTGTGTTTAGCTCGATTCCATATTATCCTACGCAATATCTTGAGCTTTGAAAGATGTTATGTGATGAGATAGAGAAGATTCATATAAGCTTTCTATGGGGGAATACAAACCATACATGTAAACCTCACATGGTTGGCTAGAAAGTATTTTGTTTGCATAAAGTTGATGGAGTGCTTGGGATTAGGACCAGATGAATGAAACTTTTTCATGAAAATTTTGTGGAATTCGATTAATAGCCAAACTACCTTTGGTGCAAGGTTTTGTACAACAAGTATGATAGGGAGATAGACCCGTCGGTTGCTATTAATATCCAACCTTATGATTCCCCTTTTATGGAGGGCCTTAGCTGGTATTTAGGACCGGTTTTAGAGTTGCATAGTTTGAAAATTGGGTAATAGACACCAAATAAATTTTTGGCATGACAAATGGATAGAAAACAACCACTTTCTCATGAACCTCTGTACTAAGTTAATTATTAACACGACCACTCTAACTGTGTGAATGATGTCTTAACAAACACAAGGGCTTGAGATATCAATCTCCTTAATACTCTTCTTCCTCCTAACATTGTGAACCAACTGATGGCTATTTTGGCTCCTATGGATATTGATGGTCCAAACTCTATAGGGTGGTACGGTATCAATACCCATCATTTCATTGTTCATGGAGGAGAATTGGTCTCGCTTGTGGAACTGAAAGGGAGCGCATAGTAACCTATGGATTGTAACCTATGACCACCTCCTCACAAACTATCGATGAAGTCGGTGTTGTATAAAGTGTCTCTTCCATGTGTATTGACTCTATGGGAATGCAACGAAATAGTAGTCAACCATGTTATGAGGGATTTTCTTCATGCAACCTAAAATTTGGATCAAGTTAGTGGATGTTAAACTCTTACTAATTTCTCTTCTTATCCTTGCAGGAATTGGATATTTGATAATCGAAACAACAAGAGGATGAGGTTGTACAACAACGAGTGGCAGACAACTTTCATGGTAGAATGTTGTCACT
Source organism: Cicer pinnatifidum (assembly GCA_037974775.1). Taxonomy (NCBI): domain Eukaryota; kingdom Viridiplantae; phylum Streptophyta; class Magnoliopsida; order Fabales; family Fabaceae; genus Cicer; species Cicer pinnatifidum. Next base: position 21,857,503 of record JBBPBR010000006.1, on the reverse strand, counting down.
TATGGACTTGGAGAAACAAAGGCATCTTTGAAGAGAAATTTCAACGCCCAAACAACCAAACTAATGTTCATTAGAGGGATCAGGTGACTATAAAGATGGAAAGTGAGATAGACAAATGTAAGGAAATCCACTGTACTAGTGGACCTCATAAAATAGATATTATGTTCATCATATGGAAATTAAATGAACTCGAAAATGATGGATTAAGCTCAATAGTGACAACACTCATAAAAGCTTGATTAAATTCTCATGGTGTTATGGGACACCTATAGAAAGTGTCTGACCAGCTATAGCTCATCAACCGAGGATTACACACCTTCAAGAGAATAGTTATTCGAAGATCCTTGTGGATATGGTGACAGGAAATTGTAATATTAATGGAACAATCCCAATCTTAATTCATCACATTCATGAGCTAAGGAACGTGAGCTGACAAGTCCAAATCAACCATACTTGGTGGGAAGGAAATCATTAAGCTGATTGGCTAGCAAATTTTATCTTATCTTTAAACTTTTTTTACTTGTGTACTATGGAGTCCCCTCACTACAAGAAAAAAAGACATACACCTACAAAAATTTATCGTGACAACACTAAAAACTGTGAGTATAGATAACTTATACTTAGAGACAAATTTTGCATTGTAACTAATTGGTATATTGACACCTAAATCTATAGACAAATTTTCTCAAAAGTTTGAATTATCGCCTACAAAATCATAATTTTTACATTGGAGCCAACACACTTAAATCACTTATTTTATCATTGGAACACCTAAACTTGTCTTAGTTCAACAACAACAACAGTCGCAACGGTAGTAGCAAAAACAATCGCGACACAACGACAACGCCATTCTTTGGCTACAGCAACAGTCACGAACGACAGCAACAACAACCGCAATGTCAGCGACAACAACATCTGCGATGCAACGACAACACCTCCTCTCTCAAAATCTTTCTCACACCACACCACGATTTCTCCATCTGTACGTTTTTCCCTGCATGCTTATCCGAATATTTCATTATAGGGTTTCCATTTTTAACCAATCAATTACAATCGAAACCTGTTCTGAAGTAAACACCAACTAACAGGATCCAATTTTGGAATAGGTATTACATTTACACTTTTTTGTTCATCGATTAGTACTAATTATGAGCTAGAGAGAAACTGAACTCAAAGGTATCAAGTTTACGATTACGTTCTTTTGTTTATCATTTCATTTAAATATCTCGTTACTGAAATCTTCAATGTGAATACCTATTTTTCAACTTGTATCTCAATTGTTGACATTGTTACTTGTGCTTCGATTTTTCTATTTTGTTTGTGATTGTGTTAGAAAATAGAGAACATGTATTTTTTTTCTATGAAAACAAGAAAAAATTTCAAGCTAAAGTATAGTAATATATTGCTAGTATTGGAGAATTGCTCTTTTTAAAAATATTTTGATATTTTATAAAAAAAATTATTGGTTATCTGTTTTTTCGAATAAAAGGGTCTGATTTTTATTTGAAGTCATAACTTTCTCATTCTCTTTAAATTCGAAAGTCACCCATTGTAGACACCAATTGTGTTTTTTTTTGTTGTTTATATTCATTTTGGGTTTTTTCTAACTTTATCTTCTTGTGTGTTGTTGGAGCCCAAAGAAGGTTGCTATTTAACTTCATGTCAAGATTCTAGTCATTCTTCATTTTGAATTCCTGTTTGTTTCCATGAGCTTTAAATTTGTGTTGGGGTTAGATTTAAAGCTGTTTCATGTGGTGTGATGTGTGTATGATGCCATACCAACTCCTTAATACATATTCATCAACATATGGTAGGCAAGTATATCTGTTTTTTATTATGTTAATTTGACAAATTTTATATTTATTTTTCCTAGAAGTAACTACTCATTTTGTGTTTACTTTTGCTAAGTGCTCTTATTTATTTCTTTCCCATTTTCTCTGAGTAGTTCCACATTCTCTTTTTCATTTTAGCTATAGTTGAACCTTCAGTTATCTTCAAAGAAATATATCTCATGTGAGTTCTCTTCTAGTCTCTTCATTTCTTTTATTTAATCTACCACCTACTAGGACCGTTTGTCCCTAAACTATTTAAGTAAATAAGCAAAGTCCTTTAGGATTTATTTTATAGAGATTTTGAAGGGTTACAGTGTGTGTTTTGTTATATATCTTCTAATAATTTTTATTTTTATTTTGCCTTTTCAATGATTTAGTTTCCTCAATGTATTATTTTCATTTGGAGTTTCTTAGATCTTAGATTGAAGACAATAAGAAGATATGTTGCTTAGACATCGATAATGATAGTAGACAAATATATCATGTTATGTAGTGTGCAATTTGTGTACATCTATATATTGCATCAATTTATGCATTCATAGTTATTCTTTGCATGTTGGTGGGTTGGCATTTGAGGTATGCGTACCATCAAACTAGGGTCTAGAGTGAAGATATTCATAAGAAAACTTTAAGGGAAAGATATGGACACCATGAGCATGTAGTGATGCCTTTTAGAGTTACCAATGCCCCTATTATTTTTATAGATTATATGAATTGAATTTTTAGACATTTCTTAGATAAGTTTGTGGTGGTGTTCATATATGAGATTCTGATCTACTCTAAGAGCTTGGATGAGCATGAGAAAAACGTGAAGATAATATTGTAGGTTTTGAGAGATAATAAATTGTATGCAAAACCTGAGAAATATGAGTTTTGGTTTGATGAAGTGAAGTTTTTAGGACATACCATGTCTAGTAAAGGACTAACATTTCATTATAGAAAAATAGATGCAATATTAAGTTGGCCCAACCTAAATCAGTGACAGAACTAAGGAGTTTCATAGGATTGGCGGGTTACTATAGGAAATTTATAGTGGGACTTTCTAGCTTCGCCTTACCTCTCACCAAGTTGACTAGAAAACGGAAAACTTTTATGTGGGATCAAGACTACGAGGATAATTTCCAAGAGCTTAAGGGAAGATTAATTTCATCACCTATTTTAGTTATACCAGATTCATCCATGAATTTTTTGGTTTATTGTGATGCTTCTAAAAATGGTTTAGGATGTATTTTAATGCAAGGAGGAAAAGTGGTAACTTATGCTATCTAAACAACTTAGGTCACATGAGGCGAATTATCTTACCCAAATCTTGGATTAGTAGTTGCATTCTTTACTCTTAAGATTTGAAGGCATTACTTGTATGAAGTGAAATTTGATGTTTTTATTGATCATAAGAGGCTTAAGTATTTCTTTGATCAAAATGAATCAAATATGAGACAAAGAAAGAGGATGGAGTTTTTTAAGGACTATGATTTTATGTTGAAATATCTCAATGGAAAAAGCTAATGTAATGGTTAATGCTCTAAGTAGAAAATCCTTACATGTGGCTTGTATGATGGTACAAGATACACGCCTATTAGAGGAGTTTAGAGATATGAATTTGGATGTGTCCCTAAATGCTTTATGCTTGAATTTGGATCTTTAATTTCACGATACACCTAGGAATAACTAAAATGTATCAGGATTTGAGAAAAATGTATTGGTCGCCAAGAATGAAAAATGATGTAGCTACGTATGTGATTGTATCTAGTATGTCAAAATGTTAAGATTGAGCACCAAAAATCTTCAGGATTGTTACAACATGTAGAAATTCCTGAGTAGAAATAGGAGAGGATATCTATGGATTTTTTATGGGTTTTCCTATGAGGTGTTTGAGTTTTGATGTCATTTGGGTGATAGTTGACCGATTGACTGAATCAATTCATTTCCTACCAATTAAAGCATATTATAGTTTGGATAAACTAATTGACCTCTACATTAAGGAGATAGTAAAGTTACACGGTATACCCACCACTATAGTATCAAATAGGGATCCACAATTTACCTCTAGGATTTTCTGGAAAAAAAATCCAGGGGGCTTTTGCTACTAGACTGAGTATAGCACAACTTACCATTCACAGGAAGATGATCAATCATAGAGAACTATTCAAACTCTTGAGGATATTCTTATAGCTTGTTACTAGATGATGGTGGGAGTTCGGCACTATACTCGAATATTTTTATAACAATTATCACTCTAGTATAGGTATGACACTGTATGAGGCTCTTTATGGAAGAAAGTGTAGGTCTCACTTAAGTGTATAAGTGTGAAGTTTAGGGTATGTCTTTGTTAGGACCTTATTTAGTGTAAGAGACCAGTAGTAAAATTCAACATATTTGGGAAAGGATGCATATAACGCAATGTAGACAAAAGGGTTATGTGGACAAGAGAAGAAAACCATTAGAATTTTAAGAAGGGACACATGTATTCTTGAGAGTAACTTGTAAGACTGGGGGAGAAGGTCAATGAAAGTCAAAAAACTAAAACTCTCGTTTCATTGATAATTTTCAAATTGTAAAGCGGGTAGGGTATGTTGCTTATCAATTAGCTATTCCTCCACATTTATATAACCTTTGTGATGTCTTTCTTATTTTTCAACCCCGAGCATATGTGCAGATAATTCACACGTGATAGCTCTTGAGTCAGTCCAATTAAAAGATAATTTAATATTTATTCCTAGATTTATATGCCAAAGATGGGTATTTCAGAATTAGAGGAATAAGTCATAGGACAATATCCAAGTCTCGCTATACAAGAACATAAAGCTTCTTTATATTTGCACCAGTTGGGTCACTTTGGTTTTATTCAGTTTGACGTAAATTTCGGGGACGAAATTTCTTTAAGCAGGGGAGAAAATGTAACATCCTATATCAAAGGACTAAAAATAATTAAAATTTCAAATTTTAAAATATTCTAATTTATAGATTAGACTAAATAGCACATGTGGTCCATTAACTTAATTTCAGTCAATGTTTTAGTCTTTTATCTTTTTTTTTTCAATTTGGTCCTTTATTTTAATTTTAAGTAGCAATTTGATATTTTATGTTTTAAAATGTCAACAATGTTATCCTTTTTTTTTGCAAAAATTCAAAAAATCCATAAAAAATTTCAAACAAAACCCATAAAATTAATTATCATCCTCAATATAATGCAAATTTCATCAAATTCATAACTTAAATCTTGAAATAAACTCATATTTTCATCTCTAACAACATCAAATAAAGAATAAAAATATGAGTTTATTTGAAGATTTGAGTTACGTGTTTGATTAAATTTGTATTATATTGAAAAATATAATTAA
>JBBPBR010000006.1:21804648-21848174 GCA_037974775.1 Cicer pinnatifidum | reverse complement strand
TTATTACAAAAAAAAAAAAAAAAAAAACCTTATGTCACATAATCAACAATTTAGACTAAGTTAATTTTCGAATTGGGCTTTTGCGCCATCATAAAAGTTTTAATTCCGATTTTTATCTTTCTAACGCCTACTTGCTTGCGTCAATCCTATATCCATAGTTCAAGTTATGGCCTGCAAAGGGAGCAAGGATCATTATGCAAATAATGTTAAAACTCAATTACAACCCAATGTTTAGAAACATGCTAAAAGAGGCTAATCTATGCTATAAAGAGATTTCAATATGTCACAATACAAAGTTAGAAACATGTATCCAAATGCATTGATCAAATTCCCCCATACTTAAGATTTTGCACTATGAGTAAAGCATTACATGCGAGTCCAAAGATTGTCAAGAATGCAAATTGGTGAGCAAAAATTTTAATTAAGCCTTCAAAGAATATGGCAATCATGAATAGCTTTTTATCGCAACCAAAGCAAACAAGAGGAAACATTAACTAAAGAATGAAACATAAATGACAGAGTCCTCAAATAATATAAAATCATCTCAACCACTCAAGTGTTTGAGCAACTGTTTACATTCAAAGTACATCATGAAAGCTAGCACTACCGTAGACTTGATAAACCAATAACATCTATACTTGAAACACATGTACATAATGATCAAAAGACATTTATTAAGGTTGTAGAGTAAGGGTGTGATAATCCTAAGTAGACTAGGGCTAAAAACCAAAGAGGATAAAAGAGTAATGATCAAGAGAAAAACATTGAAAGGTAACTGAATAAAATATCATTGACTTTTATTCTCACACTCTCTTTGTTCACAACACAATCATTTTTCTCATTTATTCATCAAATTTTTATATTTTTTTATATACTTTTTTTTGGATATATTTATTATCAATATTATTATTTATTATTTTTAATAAACCTCAAATTTAACCAAACAAATAAGTAGAGCACCCCCACACTTATATAAAGAAGGACACCTTGATCCCCCCTAAGATTGGGTGAATTCATTTTTTTTGACTTTTAGACTTGTAATGAGCTATATAACAAAGAATGGGATAAATAGGCTCAAAGGGGCTTAAACAAAGGGATACTTGTAGGGTAGAGTTATTTAGTCAGTAGCTTATCAAGAAACAAATGCCTAGGTAATTTCAATATATGCATGCAGACAAATGCATGCAGACAAGAATCAAGTCAAGTTCTAGCGTAACTAGCAATCATGAATGATATCACGCACAAGAAAAAGAAAATGGAAAAATGTATTACATCCTTAATAAGGCTCAAAATCTCACAAAGGTTAATGAATTTTCGCATTTGATACACAATTTTGCGTTCTAATCCAACTTATTGTACCATGAATGCAGAGATACAATATAATCATGCCATAAATTCAAAGTAACTCACAACATTTGCAACCCCAAAATCTTATGAAAAGGCATTCAAAGTAATGCATATTTTTTTAATAAAATAAAATCCTACAAAAAATAAAATCCTAAATGATACCTCCACACTTAAATTATAAATTATCCTCAATGAAAGTAACAAGTATAAATAAGAGTAAGGAAAGGGAACTCCTTGTTCAAACTGTACTGTAGGTGGTCTTTTCCAAGGAGAGTTCTTTTTTGGCAGCATCATCAAGCACATAGCTCTCATGAAATAGCTTGAGGAGTTGTCCATTTACTTTGAAAACTTAATCGGTGTTTTCACTGCACCATGAAGATCAATCCACTTGGATCGAAGTTTCCTTGCCATAATTTTAAGACACGAGTTGAACAACAAAACCTTTCGGCCAAAAGAGAATTTCTTCCTAGAAATCATCTTATCATGAAACTGCTTAGTTTTCTTCTAATATATCTGTGAATTCTCTTAGGCTTCTAGCTTAAGCACTTCAAGTTGCTGCAATTTGAGCTTTCTCTCCAAACATGTTTTCCCTATCTCAAGGTTACAGCTCTTGACCTCCCAATAAGCACGGTGCTTTATTTGCACTGGAAGATGGCATGTTTTACCAAACACAAGTCGATAAGAGGACATCCTTATTGGTTTTGTAGGATGTTTTATGAGCCCAAAAAACTTCTTCTAGTTTGCGGCTCCAATCCTTCATGTTTGGCTGCACCATCTTTTCTAAAATTTGTTTTGTTTAATTTCCCTGTTTGAGTTTACTGCTTGCCCATTAGTTCTGGCATGATATGGTGTAGAGACTATATGCACAACCTCATACTTCTGAAGCAAAGCTTCCATGGTGCAGCTGCAAACTGAGTGCTTTATTCATTTACGATGGCTCGGGGTATTCCAAACCTGCTGAAAATACTTGACCTTACAAAACCTGCAAACACTTTACGATCATTAGTCCTAGTGGGTATTGCCTCCACCCAATTTGAAACATAATCAACAACATGTAAAATGTTGACACAACCATAAGATATTGTGAAAGGGCCCATAAATTTATTGCCCCACACATCAAATACTTCACATGAAAACATAGGCTATTGAGGAATCTCACTCCTACGAGTGATATTTGTACCTTCTATTTGGCATTGTTCACAAGTTTTAAAAGTCTTAAAAGCATCCTTGAAAAGAGTAGGCCTAAGAGGACCAAAATGTCACCCACCTAGAGGCAAAACGTTCGAATCTGAGACTTTTCTTGTTGTCCGTTAAGGACCAAAATATCCCCTACCTAAGAGGCATGACAAAAATAAAGAATGAATTGAGCCTCATGGTGGGGACACATCGCCTAATCACCTATTCACTACAAAATTTCCACAAATATGGATCATCCCAGACATAGTATTTGGCATCACTTTTGAGTTTGTTGATTTGTGCTCTAGATGCATCTGCAAGAAGAACTCTAACAACTAGATAATTAATTAAATTAACAAACCAAAAAGTTACCTCACACAACTGTAACAGTCTCTCATTATGGAAGTCATCCGGAATGGGGTCGGATCCTTATCCATTTTTATTATGCTCAAGTGATCTGCCACCATATTATGAACTCTAGTTTTATCTATAATCTCCAAATCAAATTCTTGGAGCAACAACATCCACTAGATCAATCTCGGTTTTTCTTCTGGTTTTTTCAACAAGAACTTCAAAGTTGCATGGTCAATAATAACCACTACCTTGGAACCTAGCAAATTTGATATAAACTTATCAAGAACAAAAACAATAGCTAGAAGTTCCTTTTCAGTGGTAGTATAATTAGCCTTAGCTGAATCTAAATTACTAAAAGCATGATAAATAACATGGGCATCCCTATTGATCTTTTGCGCAAGGAATGCTCGTACTGCATAATTGGATGCATAAAAAATATTTCAATGGGGAGGGTCCAATATAGAATATTCTTCCTATAAATGTCATCAAATATAGAATATTCTTCCATGGGGTATTTCATAACATCAAATATGTTAAAGTTTACAATTGCATCACCAAATTCCAAGGATAGAGTTCCAGTATGAACATCAATTTTTGTTTTAGCAGTTTTCAAGAACGGTCTGTCTAAGATGATAAGCATAACATTAATGGAAGCTCTTAAATCGAACATGTCATTTTCAAATTGACTATTTCCTATGTTACATGGAATGGAAAAAGTGCTTGTATGCCAACTGTTTGACAAGATCCTCCGATGAAGGTGAGTTGTTATGTCGTTGCTACCTAGGTTGTTGCTACATAGATGGACTCCCCCATCTCAGGTTGGGATGACATACCATAGTTGGCTTGAGGGTTGTATATGTTTTTTGCATATGCTTGAGGAGCATCGTCAATCGAATCTTCCAAAATGTACGAAATTACTTTGTAGGAAGTTCTGCAGAAATGCAAAAACCACAAACCTTTGCTACTTGGCCTTTATCTACTGCCAACTTTTTTACCAATGAAATAAGCTCATCAAGTATGCTCTCTAGATTCTAATGGGTAAGAAGCTTGAATCTTGTTCATTTCCTTTGTCAACACCACTAAATTGTTTTTGGTTGTAAGCTATTGAGAATTAATGGACATGTTCTCAATCCAGGCTTTTGGTGCTTCTGGAGTCTTATCGACATGTGCTCACCCACTAGAAACATCTAAGATGCTTTTATCCATTGGTAGCAAGCCTTCATGAAATTACTTGATGGACAATTGTTTAGAAATATGATGATGAGGGTAGCTAGCCATCAATTTCTTCAATCTCTCCCAATACTCATTCAAGGATTCTCTGTCAATCTACCTAATGCCACATATTTCATTTTTGATCGAAGCAACTCTAGAGGCCAGCAAGAATTTTTCTATGAACAACTTCTTAAGATCATTCCAACTTTTAATAGAACTTGGTTGAAACTAGTACAACCAGTCCTTGGTAGCATCTTGAAGTGAGAATGGGAAGGTTTTTAGATTGATATGGTCATTTGTGACTCTTTGAGGCTTCATGGTAAAAACACACAACATGGAATTCTTTTAGGTGTTTTTGAGGATCCTCACTTGCCAGACCATTAAACTTTGGAAGCAAGTGTATTAAACCAGATTTAAGTTCAAATGGTGCAGTAACTTCAGGATATTCAATACACAACACATTATAAGTGATATCAGGTGCAACAAGTTGTGTTAAGGTTCTAGTACCCATATTATCAATATTTTGACTAATGAACCCACGCTCAACATCAAAGTCAAATAAGGTATGACTCAACACCAAATCCCTTTCACTAGGAAGTACATGAAAAGTGCTATATATTTCAGGATCAAGGGAATGCATATTCACATAAATTGCCTTAGTCATGCGTCATGAGAATGTAACAATGCAATGCAACTACACAATTCTGATAATTCCAAAAATGTCCCTATTGCTAAAATTGAAGTGGAAAATGAAAAACCTTATAAAATAAAATCCAAAAAATTCTAAAAATCAAATGAAGATAACGCAATTTTTTTTTGATTTTTATAGAATATGAAAATTCAAAATATTAAAAAGTGGTCTAAACAAAGGAATTTGAGATTTTGAGGGTTGAGTCCCGCAAGAAGCCCCTGATTTTAAGGGTCCTGTTCCTTGATTTTTTGGCAAAAATTCATGTCTACCCAAGATAGTCGCTTGAAAACAATTTTTTTTACTAGCAAAGTGTCTACATGAATGACCAAAGTGCCTACACGAGCTAGGAACAAGCCTACACGACTTGTAGAGCAACAAACACAAAAACAATTGTTAAGATGGTTAGTTTTACTATACAATTGGCTAATTTTAATGTGAAAGAGTCTCTGGCAACGACGCCAATTTGATTTGTTTTCGTATATGGGTCAAATACAAGTAATAAAAACATAGCATAGGAAAACAACTCAAATCGTCTCACAAGGACTTCTGACAATATTAACTGGAATTAGAATCAATAAAAATAAACAAGGGGTTTTTTAATACACGTTCAGACAATTTCAGAAATTTTAGACCTACCACATATTCTATCAACTTCTAAATTATGATTATATTCCTATTTGATAATAAAATTGATCAAGCAAGCATAAATCAACCCTATGTGAATTATGTTTCTTTTACTAAATTTATCATCACAGTAAATGATAATTTAGAAAAACTATTAAACGTTGAAAAACTATAATCATTTAATTTATAAACCGAATTATGTCAAACTATATTTATCAATCCTAGTGAGATTCAAATTAAATAATCATAATAACAATATGATTGGATAAAAAGAAATAGAACCATCAATGTGAAAATAACATTATAAAATAAACTTCAAGGTCTTGATGAAATCCTGAAATAGTGGATTAATTTGAGAAATTAGTATTTCATCGAAAAGTTTATATTTATCCAAAAAAATAAAAACTCAGAGTATATGTTTTTTTTATTATAAAAGTTGAACTCCCCACTTACTAAAATAAACAAAATATACAGTACTCAAATTTGACCTCTAAATCCTCCAACGCGAAAAATAAGTGGTTCGATTCTAAATATTATTACAAACAAACAAAAAAAACTCAGGTCACATAATCAGTAATTTAGACCCAGTAGAGTTTCAAGTTGGGTTTTTGCACCGACATAAAAGTTGTAGCTTTGATATTTAGCTTTCCAACGTCTACTCGAATGTATCAATCTGATATTCAGAGCTTAAGTGATGACCTACAGAGTGAACAAGGATCAATATGCAAATATACCGTTTAAACTCAATTACAAGTCAAAGTTTAGAAATATGCTAAAAAAATTAATTAATTAAGGCTATAAAGGGCTTTAAAAATATCACAGTATAAAGCTAGAATCATATACCCAAATGCATTGATCATCAATCTAATGCAGAAATGTTGATGTAGCTAATAACTTAATAGTACTCTATAGCTTTTATTAAGTATGTTATTATTAGCATAGTGTAGGTTGGTTATCAGCATCGGTAACCCTTGTTGTTTTATGATCTAACTTAATAAATCACATTTGGAAAAAGAAATTGATTTTGGAAGTTTTTACTTATCTTGTATGCATGTTGTGGTTGAATTAATTTTTAACATGTTGTGGTTGGATTAATTTTTAAGATTTTTTTAGAAATGTTTTATTTAAAAAGAAAAAAAAAATATTACTATGAAAATTGGTGTGATACATTGTAGTATAAAAGTTCAGTTTGATCTCATATCACACCATATTAGTTGAGTTGTTCTAAATTCATCGAGTGTCGGGTTAAGTAGCGAAAAACCTAATAGGAGTCTTGTAGACTTGGTGTTGTGTCTATCCCTTGAGAAAGTTAGTTTGCTTGACTGTTTGGTTTGCTTTTGAGTGAAAATAATGAGTGTTGTCCAATTCTTGTAGTTTAATACTAATTGATGTGAGTTTTGGAGGAATTAATGCATTTTTATCTTGTGACTTAAAAAAAAAATAGTGTGGCGTGACTTAAAAAAAATGACACTTCATTAAGTTTTGGACAAAAATTCTGTTTGGGGGACTAAAATTAGGGAAAAATAAAATGGGGGGACTACTTTCGATATGCAACTAAAATAGGGGGACCAAAACTGCAATTAAGCCAAAAAAATTTGGGTGATAGGGGAGGAGAAAACACACATATCGGAACTCTTTCCCTTCTTTGGAACATATTGAAAAGGGAAGGATCGAACAATAATTGGGGGAACCTGCTCAAAATTATTTTCTCTTCACATTAAGTAAATACTTCAAAATCATCAAATGATAAAAAAAAAATAATAAGATTATCTCTATTTTATTTTATTATTATTTTATTATTATTTTTGCCATTTCGCAATTTTTTCCACGGAGATTTACGCCATTTTTAAAATATAATTTTTTTCCTCTCGTTTTCATTAATACCAAAAAAACTAATAAATCATACCATTTCATACTATTTTTCTCTTATTCTTACTTTCCTTCCTTTAATTTTCTTTACTAAACAAACTAAGTGTCAAGCATTAAGGTCCTATTGTATGGACACGTAGCTATTCGATAACAAATCTATGGTTGACGTGACGATTCCAATGGTGCCCAAGTTATTACTAAGCAGTTGTGGGATATACTGCAAGAATAACAAGCATTTGTAGCCAATTTAAAAAATAAAAAATAAAAAATAATGGTTGAAAAAAATCTCAAATAATTGGTCAAAGAAACCTCCCAAATACTAAAATTCAAATTCATTGTTATTAGTCACTGAAAAAGTCCTCACAACTATGTTGATAGATTTGTGGTAGTATTTACCCTCATAAACATGTTGATAGATTTGAAATTTCAATAGGTATTTGTGGCAGCATTTATTGCCCTTTTTATTCTTTGAAATTTATGGTGGTATTTACCCTCATAAACATGTTGATAGATTTAAAATTCCAATAGGTATTTGTGGCAGCATTTATTGCCACAAAATTCTTCACGTTGCAAGTCTCAAACGGAAAAAACGCCACAAGTTGACAAAGATAATTCCGACAAAAAAACCTGCCATAAACTTCAATCAGAGTTATCGCAATATGCAACCGTGTGATTTGCCACAAATGCTCTCTTTTTGAACTATATTTATCATTTCATCCTTCTCTTTCATTTCTTATTACTCTCTTGAGTTTCAGTAAGTGTTTACTTTATTTTTTTATGTTAATTTTTTTCTTTTTGACAGATATATTATTATATTGATTATGACATAGTTGCTATTTGTTACTAACCTTCAAGTCACACACTACTCTGCACCAAGTTTGTATCTAATAAATTTTAAATATAAATTAGTATTTTATAAAATTCATATCTAGTGTTTAGTAAATGGGGGTCAAGGTATACTATTATTGTCATATTTAAGTTTAGGGTTAGAAGTAGAACTGTCAAGCATTCTTGCGGTAAGTGAGTTTGAGGATGTTTTCTTAGAGGAGGTAACATCCTTTCCTCTAAAGAGAGAAATAGAATTTTCCATAGACTTGGACTCTAGAAGAGGACCAATATCCATTGCTCCTTATAGAATTCCCCTCTTAGAACTAAGTGAATTTAAGGATCAGTTAGAGGATCTTATAAGCAAACAATTAATCAGACGTAGTGTGTCACCATGGGGAGGCGTTGTACTGTTAGTAAAGAAAAGGGATGGAGGGATGAGACTTTGTAGAGACTATAGGCAGTTGAATAAGTTAACCATTAAAAATAAATACCCATTATCAAGAATAGATTATCTTTTAGACCAATTAGGGGGAGCTACCATATTGTCAAAGATTGATCTTAGGCCTGGATATCATCAAATTAAGATTAAATCTAAAGATCTACAAAAAAAAAAAAAGAAAAACAACTTTCAGGACTAGGTATGGAAATTATGAGCTCTTAGTAATTAAGGTTTATTGTGATGTATCCTTGAAGAGCTTTGTTTGTTTGATAATGCATAATAAACAAGTAGTTGCTTATGCCTCTAGAAAACTGAAACCACGTGAATTAAACTACCCTACCCATGATTTAGAACTTGTTGCCATAATGTTTGCCCTTAAAATCTGAATACATTATCTATATGGAGTAAACTTTGATGTCTTCAGTGATCATAAGAGTTTGAGGTATTTCTTTGATCAAAGGGAACTTAACATAAGACAACATAGGTGGGTAGAGTTCCTAAAAGATTATGATTTTGAATTAAGGTACCATCCAAACAACACCAATGTGGTAGTAGATACCTTAAGTAGGAAGTCACTACACATATTCCATTTAATTATTTTGGAGATGGGTCTAATAGGGAGTTTCAGATATCTTAATCTGAAGATGACTCCCCTTTAGGGTGGAGTCCTTCTGAATCAAATTGAAACCTCTTGTTACCTTAAAACACAGATTAGGAGATCTCAATAATTAGATAGGGAACTACAAACGAAGAAATATCAGTTAGACTTTTCAAGGGCAGTAGATGGAGCTGTCCTCTTTCAAAACACAATTTTCTTTCCTAATGATTAAGATTTGAAGAAGATAGTATTAGATGAAGTCCATAAGATTCCCTTAACCATTCACCCTCGATTCAATGTCTTCATCTTCTTCCATCTTGAACATCTCATACTTCTTTACTAGGAGGTTGGCCTTTGCTTCTTGAACTTTCTTGCTTAGAACATATGCAACATAAACAGGTTCATCCTTTGGTACCCAAATCAGGTTTGGTCCTGGTTTGTTAGTTCTTAAAGATTTCTTGTCTTTTCATGTGGTTAGCATAGGATAAAATTTTTTAGTGTAACCTTTTCTTATAGCAAATAGTACATAAATCATCAGAGGGAACAAACTTAGGTTCAGTTACTTTTTCTTGAAATCCTATTCCTCTTTTATCATTCCTACTAACACCATAAATCATAGATGCATACCTATTACTTTTTATACCATTATCAAGAAAATCTTAAAATACTTCTTCATGTTTATTAGAGTAACATGTGGTATTTTCAATTGATATTGAACTATAACTACTTTTCATAGTTAAATTTTCAACCTTAAGTTCAGCAATATTAGTCTTCAGATTTTCATTTTATGTTTTCAGTTCAGTAATATCAGTTTTCAAAGTTCTATTATTTGTCTTAAGTTTAGTAATATCAGTTTTCCGAATTTCATTTTCTGTTTTAACTCCAACACTTTGATTCTTTAAAACATTAACTTTTTCAGTTAGATTTGTATTTTCTATCCTAAGTGTTTTCAGTTTTAAAGACAGTTTGTGATTCTTATTTAAAAAATCATTTATAGCAATAACTAAATCAGATCGATTAAATTCATAAAATACCTTAATTACTTCATCTATTAATTCACTTCCAGAGTCATATTATGTGTTGAATCCAGAGGCAGTTATTAATTTGTGATTCAATTTCATCTGACTTGAGAGAGCTGATTAATTTTTCTAACTTAAGAGGATTCATATCATTTGCTTCTTGAATGACAGTGATCTTAGGTCTCTACTTGTTTTTCAGACTCCTTACTATCTTCTTCACTTGATCAACAATAGTATAACTCTTTTCAAGTACCTTTGATCTTAAGACCAGAGTCTGGAATTTATAAAACACTGTTTCAATGTCTTCATCTTCTTGCATCTTGACTAAAAGGTTGGCCTTTGCTTCTTGAACTTGCTTGCTTCCTTCATGGGTCGGAATCAGACTATCATAAATAATTTTTTGTGTCTCCTTGTTGGTGCACTTATCAAACTTCTGGAAGGTGATTTCATTTATCATGAATGTTATGGACTTATGATGCATCTTGTACATCTTCTTCTGATCAACATTCATCTTCTTTCTTGGAATTTCAATACCATTATTATACTTTGGAAATATATAAATTTCTTAGCTTGTCCTACTAATACTCAAAATGTTCTCCATCAAACAGAGGTGGTCTATTGATATTTTCACCAACAGCTTATCCACTGAATCCAGACATATTAAACCCTTATATCTTTTCTCAAACACTGTAAAATGCTCAACCTTGAGACTGAGCTCTCATGCCAATTTATGGTGCAAACACGAGAAGGAGGGGTTGAATTTTGTTTGCCAAAGTTGATAAATTTTTGATAATTTATATTTAAATAAAAAAACTAGTTCGATTTGGGTGACTTACTTGGTGTAGAAGTAATCGAATTTAGAGGCAGTAAGCAATGAAAGCATAAATAAATTGGCACTTACATTTATTTTGGTTCACCACTAACTTGACTACATCCACTCCCCTCATTCAAAAGGCTTTAATCCAATAATTCAAATACCTTTAATTACAAAGTATCTGACCCTCCAAGCTTGTATTCCCGAATAGGCCAACAACCCCAGTCTTTTCCTAACAACCTGACAACCCCAAATTGAAGAAGGAACTAAACCAATATTGGATTGGATGAAAAAGATTGGAACTTGAGTAGTTGTTTCTATCAAAACTGATAATAATAATAACTCTCACATTGTAAGACCCTTAATTTTAAATCCTAACTTATACAATTTTAATGTATATTGTGGTGAATTTCTTATGCTGTTAGCCCAATTTTTGGTATTTAGTGAGTTAAATGCCAAAAATATATTTTTGGGAATTGGATTAAAATTATTTGTCGGAAAATAATTTAGTTACGTGGCAAATGATTTAATACCAGACAGTTTTATTAAAAATATTTTTAGTTGCTGAAAATTTTATCTTTCAATTGAGTTGCGACGAGAGTAGATATTTTTATCAATTTAAATTGATGATGGGAGTAAAGTTATGTGTATAAGAATATTTATAAATTTGTTGGTTTGGTTTAATTAATATATATATATATATATATATATATATATATATATATATATATATATATATATTGTTTGGCAAAGTTTGTATATATATATATATATCAAGTGATAGGTAGGAAGGCAGAAAGGAAACAATGGAAACAAAAAGGGAAAAACACAAACTCTCCAGCCTCGCGTTTCTTCTTCTTCCTTCAGTTTAGTTTCCTTTCCTCGCCATCACTTTTTTCTTCTTCCTTCGGCTTCAAGAAAAAGAAACATTTCCCCCTGCTTCTGTTTCTCACCCATGACTTTCCTTCTTCTTCCTTTGGTTTCACGAAAAAGAAGGAAAAGTGTTGGTAGTTTGAAAACAAATCCGCAAAACACAAACCCTAATTTGTTATCGAGATCAAAGCTCCCGTGTAAGAAGTGACATAAATGAAAGTTACTCCTTGCCACGCTACGATGCTAGTGAGCCAACTTTGGAAGCGACGTCATGAGCGGAGATTTTATCGAAATTAATCGCGGTACTGTAATCGCTCGTTAAAGCTAATGGTTGGGTGGAAATTAAATTTGCATTTAGGGACTTATCTATGGTTGGGTGGAAATTAAATTTGTTAGGGTTGAAGTGTTGATTTGGGGAAAATGAATTGAATGATTTTATGGATGAAATTTTAGAGTTGGGTTTTTGGGGATATTGATGAGTGTTTTGTTGAAAATGAATTTAACTCATTTATGTGTGGTTTTGAGGAAATTAAATTTGATATGTTTGAGTGGTGGATTGTGATGATTTGTGGTTGCGGTGTTTGACGTGTTCATAATTGATATTATAAATTGAGAGATGTGTTTGGGTGGATTTTGTGGAAAAATGAATTGATGTGATTTGGTGTGAATTATGGATTGAATTTGAGAATATGTTTGAGTATGCTCTGTGTGGAATTTGAAAATCATTAGAGTTAAACGAGTATTAAAAATGGGGAATATTTTAATATTTGCGTTTACTTAATGATTGTCGTGAAAATCGTTAGAGTTAAATGAGTATTAAAAATGGGGAATCTTTTAATATATGCATTTACTTAATGATTGTCGTGAAAATTGTTAGAGTTAAATGAGTATTAAAAATAGAGAATCTTTTAATATCTATATTTACTTAACGATTGTCGTGGATAGAGTCAGAGTATGCTCATGCATTTCATAGTACATGGCGACCGGATGGGCCATGATGATAGTGGTGACCGGATAGGCCACGAGATGATTCCATGTGATTTGTTGGTTCATCTTATCCTTGCAGGGATTGTCGCTTCGTGTAAGGTCTGTGATAGACTGCACATTTTTGGTAAATCGTGCTGACCCGTGATAGGTGACACCTCGGTAAATAGTACTTCGGCCTGTGATAGGAGGTACATTTACGATTTACGTTTTTAGTATATAGTACTTTGACCCCTGATAGGTAGCACCTCGGTTTTGATTGGAATTCCGAGTCCATGCATTTTGGCATATACGCATTGCATTAGAGTGCTTGGCACGCGAGTCGTGTTTGATTCAAGATTATGATTGAATGTTTGAACTCAAGTTGTCATGGTGATTGTGTTATAATTGCCAAGTGCGGATGTTTTGAATTTGTGTGTAAGTGTGATTGATTTCAAAACCATTTCGAAACTCAAATTGTCGTGGTGATTGTGCTATAATTGCTAAGTGTGAATGTTTTGGAATTGTGTGTATTGTGATTGATTGCAAAACCTTTTCGAAACTCAAGTCGTCATGGTGATTGTGCTATAATTGCTAAGTGTGATTGGTTGGATTTGTGTGTATGTGTTGATTGATTTCGAAACCCTTTTAAAAAGCTGAATTTTGCTAAATTTTGCTATTTTTTTGCTGTTGTCTGATGTGTATTCGAATACAGAAGGTTGTATTCGAATACATACATAATGTTTTGTTGCTGACTTATGTGTAGTCGAATACAGAAGGTTGTATTCGAATACAGAAGGTTCTATTTGAATACAGACATGTTGTTTTTGCTGCTGACTGCTGAAACAGTCTTGTATTCGAATACAGAGATGCTGTATTCGAATACAACAGTACAATTTTGTTAAAAACTTCATTTTTCAACCTTATTTATGCATATTTGGCATATGGAGACCATTTTGAGGTGCATGCTAAGTTGAAAGGTTATTTTGTGCATTTAAAAAACTTAAATGTTATGTGTTAATTGTTAATTTCGGTTGGTGACCCTTTACAACTATTGGGGAAATTTGGGCTTTGCCATCAGATGAGAACCAGGATCTTCCCATCGGTTAGTACCCAACTGATGAAAATGTAGTTGAACACACCTGACTGGAGCTGTGTCAGGAGGATCTTGCGGGGAGCGTGAATATCATTCAAGATGTATTGTTTTTTGTAGAATGATCAGATTAGGTTGGCGTATAGGGACTAGATGTCTTTCTTTTGGGTTGTGTTTATTTTAATTTGGAAGATTGTACCTATACCAATATTGTCAGCTTGACATTTTATTTTGATGGATTCCATGTACCACTTTTTGATGTGTAAATACTTTGGATTCATATTTCAAAAAACTATTTCGCTGCTTGTAAATATTTGTTGACTTTGTCGTTATGTTACAACTAAAATATTTATCCAAAAGTATTTCCTTATTTATTTCTTTGTTTTTATGAATTTTTTTTGAAAAAAAAAATACACCTTGCTGTTAAAAATCGGGGTGTTACACACACTCTAAGAAAAGAACACTTAGAAAATATTTCTAACTTGAACAAGTGCTTCTCTCTTTAAACTCTAAGACTACTCTTTTCTGATTTTTGATGATTTTCTTCTTCTTAGAATTTGGACTTCAATTTAGTCTTTGTTTAATTCAGAAATGTACCTTGATCAGATTGCGTTCATAAACTCTTCAAATTGACTATATTCATATTTTGTTGTAGGTAAATCTTGATAAAATCTTAATTAAGTTTCTTCAAATCTAAATTAAATCTTCTTCAAATCTTGACCATATTTTCTTTTCAACTTGGTCAAAGATTTTCTTCAATTATAAATTTGAATCGACTCTTATTTTATATTTTCATCAATTATAATTTGGAATCAAATCTTATTGTTCTCATTAAATACTTTTGTTAACCTAAAAACTATAAATGCAAAACCAACTTGGTTCCAAAACTGATGTATCATTTTAATCATCTTTATTTGATTCCCCATAACTTAGGGCTCCCCCAAACTCTAAGTATCATTTTATCCCACTTTATCAAATATCTTTCTCCCCCTTTTGTCATCAGACAAAAAGAGTTGAAAGTGAAATTTTGTCTCTTTTTTATTTTTTTTCTCTTTTTTCCATTTTTCTCTTTTTTGTTTAATTAAAATAAATATAACATAATACAAGAAAATATAATATCTATTGTAAAACTAAACTTCTTTGAAGTTAAAACAATAGCAGTCAGGTGTCAAGGTAAGGTTTAGGTTTTTCTCGATGAAATCAAATCTATCTTCAGGTAGTGGTTTGGTTAATATGTCAGCCCATTGGTGTTCAGTGTCTACAAACTGATGTTTAGTACCTATTTTTGAACAAAGTCCCTAATGAAGTGGTGTTTGATCTCTATGTGTTTAGCTCAAGAATGTAAGATAGCATTTTTGGTTAGACAAATGACAGTATTATTGCTTCATCCAAAGTAGTTAAGAATTGCAGCTAGGTGCCGAAATATACTCAGCCACTGTTGTTGCCATTGCAATGGTGTTTTGTCTCTTACTTGACCAAAATATTAAGTTGTCACCTAAAAAGGTGCAGTTTTCACTAGTGTTCTTTTTTTCAAGTTTATCTCCAGCATAATCAGAATCATAATATGCACTTAGTTTGAACTTAAGAGATTTCTTGTAGAACAAGGTAAGGTTGGTAGTGCCTTTTAGGTATCTAAGCATCCCTTTAACAGCAGTTAAATGTGATTCCCTAAGGCCAACTTGAAATCTTGGACATACACTAAACATGATATTCGGTTTGGAAGCGGTAAGGTAAAGTAGGGATCGTATCATTCAACTATAATTGTTACTAATTATTTTAATGAATAAATGTTAAGTATTCTTAAAAAAATTCGTAAACTTTTCTAAGCAATAAGTATTTTTTTAAGTAATGTTTTGAATTAAAAATTCGGGATGTTACAGAAAGTTTATTATAATGCATGAAATCATTTGACCAATGAGGTATATTTTCTATGATAAATAAAAACTTTATAATTATCATAATTACCTTAATATGTCAAAAATCCAAACATTAGACTTGGTGAATCGATTTACCACTCATTTTCGTTGATTAACATGTGCTCGAAAAACAAGTTGGAAGTCTAGAGTAGTTTGAATCAATTTACACGAGTGTAAGTTCACTCTCAAAAACTCCTGAAATGATGGAGAATTCGATTCACAATTTTAGGGCATTCAAAATGAGTTTTTGATATTGTAAGTCAATTCATAAGTTGGTAAGTGGACTTACAAAATTAAAAATCACTTAAAAAGAATTTTTGAAGTGTTACAAATTATGTCATTGTAAAAGGATGATGTTACAAAGTTAATGCCTACTAAAACTAAGGGTGTTCAGAAAAACCAAAAACTGAACCAAACTGCCAAACCGAACTGGTTTTGAACTAAACTGGTTTAAGAACTGAACTATTTTCGAACTGATTTTTTAAAACTAAAACTGAATTGAACCGGTTTTCAGCTCGAAAAACCGAACCGAACCGGTTTTTTTTTCAAAAAATTTGAACCGAATTTTTTTTAGAAGTAATTAGGGGTAATTATATAAATTTTGGCCTATATGAACAAAAAAAATTAAGTTAAACCAGTTCGGTTTGGTTCAAAATAATAAACCGGTGCACCACTTTTATAAACCGGTTCCGTTCGGTTCTTTGAACTTAAAACCGGTTCAGTTAGGTTTTTCCAAACTGAAAACCAGTTCCGTTCAATTTTTAAACGGTTCTAGTTCAAAACTGAACTTTGTCCACCCCTAACTAAAACAACATGCAACAAAGCATATGCATGATAAAACATTATTTTTCATGATAAAAACAAACCTTATGCTAAAGATAAAGCATGGAAATCAACAAAGCAATTACACATCATCTAGAGCAAGCTATGTTTGACATGACTCAATACACTAAGTCTGAAACTAACTAAGGAGACCTTACTTACATTTGACCCAAGAGATGTGATCATTAGTCTAATCACATTATAATCATTGTACATTACTATTGTACCACTTAAGAGTTATATCTGACTACTCATATTTTAAAAATAATATCCTTTTGTTTAATGGGGTCACACAATTAACTCTCGTTTAATGTTTCATTAAATAGGCTAACTATTTTAATGATTTTATTATGTTGTAAATAAATCCACATAATAAATTAAATGTTGTTAGGGGTGAGTATGGGTGCAGGGAGCGATAGTCCCCACAATATGATTATGGGGTGTTGTTGTAACCTGAATCTTGTTACTAGTATTTAAACACACCTTGTACTATGTAAACCCTAATCCATTCCTCTAATAAGAAAATCTAGAGTTGCTTTGTAGTTAGAGACGTAGGCACACTTTGTCGAACAGTATGATCAAGAGTCTTATGTTTCTTATTTGCGATTAGGTTCTCTCAATGCTTTTAAGATCGTATTGTTGCTCTAACAATTGGTATCAAATGACAAATAACTCTAGTTCAAAATTTGAAGCGACGAGATTCGACAGACTAGGCAACTTTGCATTATGGCAAATAAGGGTTAAGGATTTATTATCACAACAAGGTCTTCAAAAGGCTCTACGTATGGAGAAATGACATAAGTCAATTGGACGGAGATGAAGGATAAGGCCGCAAACATGATTTGTATGTGTGTATCAGATGAAGTAATGTATCATAACCTAGAGCTAACATCTCCAAAGCAAGTCAAGAAGAAATTTGAAAGTTATTATATGTGTAAAACGCTCATGAACAAACTCTTTGTAAAGCAATAACTATACAATATATGATCAAAACGCTCTATATATGAGAGAGAATCACATGTCAATACCTTCAATGGAAGGATATGATTTGCAACATGTCAATACCTTCAACGGGATAATAGTCGATTTGGTGAGACTTGAGAGGAAGGTCAATGAAGAAGACAAGGCTATTATTTTCTTATACTCTTTACTAGGCTTGTTCGATCACCTAGTGACAACTATTACATACAATAAATAAATTATCAAGCAAGACGATATTACTATTACATTTCAGTCTCATTTTTAAAGGAGACATAATGCATATGAAGTATCTTCAGAGGAAGGTTTGTTTTCAAAAGGGAGGTCAAAACCGTAAGATAAACAAAAGTAAAGCATGTTCTAGGAAAAAGGGTTCTAAATCCAAGACCAGAAGACTAGTTTAGTGCTTTAGTGACAAATAGAATTAGCATTGGAGAAGGGACAATCCAAACAAAATGCAGGGTTCATCCAATTTTGTGAACGTGGTTCTAACTAATGACTCTAATAGTGAAAGATATATTTTGTGTTTCATCTAGAAATTGCATAGAAGCGTGGATGTTTTACTCTATTCTTACCACATGACATCTCACAAGAATGGCTTATCACATTTAGATTAGACAATTTTGGTTACGTTTGTTTGGGTGATGATAGAGTATGTACTATCATTGGAATTGCACAAATTAAAACTTTTATGGATGATGGTGGCGTGCAAGCGTTGATCTCCATAGATACTCTACAGAAACATGGTTGCTCATATAGTTATGATGCAGATAGCGACATTCTAAACGTCAACAAGGGTGCACTAATAGTAATGAGAGCAAAGACTTACTGCACATAGCATCAACAAACTGTTGGATTGTATTTTTGTAGGTGATGTTGCGTTTGTTGATTCTGATGATGATCCAATGAAACTACGGCAAATGAGTTTGGGTCATCACAGTGAGTGTAGCATTTCAAATTTTGTGATCAACTATTTTATTAATTAAATAAGATTTTAGAGAACTAATTTGGTGTTAAAATTATTTTAGAATATATATTGATTATTTCTCCTTATATGTGTGAGTTTCCTATTGTTTGATAATCGTATACATTTAGTCATTTAATTTATTATTCGAAAAATAATGGTATTTTAGCAAGAGTATTTTAGAGAATAAGATTTTGAGTGAAGTTACATGTATTTAGCATTAAATATTTGTGATGATATTGTCCAGTGTGTTTGACTAAATGATAAATGTGTACATAGTTATATTTTATTTATTTATGTCTATTTCCTATTTTAATTATTTATTTTATAAAAATTGTCTTAAAATATTAGTAACATTGTGATTAATTTCTTTTACTTTTATGTATTTTCTATGATATGGTGATTTGATATATATTTATTGTGATTTAGTAATTAATATAAAGTGTTTGTGTTATATTTATTTATTTTATCATTTTGACCCTTCTCTAGAGATGGTAATATTTTAATATAAATATTTGAAAAAAATAATATTTTAATCATTGTGGTAATAATTATGAATATGATGGTTCTAGATATTACTAATAAATATATAAATATATATTTAAAAGATTGATTTATTTATTTATTTTATTTTGAAAAATATTAATTTTAAAATATTAATAATATTTGGTAAATATATATCTATCTAAAGAAATGTTAAAAAGTTAGTTTTGATAATTACTGATTTTATTTTATTAAAAAATAGTTAAATTTATTTTATGGGTTAGATTCAATGCAAGAGTGAAACCTAATTAAATATTAATTTAAAAGAAGTAGGAAGTGTATAAGAAGCAGAGTGGAGCAGCTCCACACCAAAAAATAGGGCAAGAGTACTCAAATAGAAAATTGATACTGAAGATCAATAACTATCTCATAAAATTTTCTACGTTTTCATCCAAATTTTGGTACATTTTTTCATTCAATTATTTAGTCAACTAAACACAATTTCTCATATTCTTAATTATCTCAATTTCTCTCTAAAATATTCGACTTCTCCGTTCATGGATTTTGTTATTTTGCACCGTTCTTCTTAACCGTATGTCCGATTTCAGTGAAACCAACGCCAAAACGACCGTGTGAATGGTGGCTTTATTATTTCCTGATTATTTTCCAATTTAGGGTAAGTTTACATTATTCAATTTCGAAATTGATCTTTTAGAGTGTGTTTTCATATTTTATTTTTTATGTTTACCCATAAACTGTCGAGTTAGATCAGCTGAAAAACAAGAAATCAAAGAACAAAGGATTTTTGTTGCAGATTTGTATTCGCATGTGAAAGTGTCGAAATACGGTAAGGGGTGAGAAGGCGTTTGATGTCATGAGTATATTATAATGTCAGGTGAACGCAAAAATTGTATTTCTCAACATTTCATTCGGGATTTCCTACGCACGGAAGTAGTCTTATTTAGTAATAATTAAATTAATATGACTAATTAGGATTTGTAAGATAAAAATATGGATTAAAAACTTTTATTAGGTGTTGTCTGATTTAAATTTTGCAACTGTGCAGTATATGTGAATAAATTTTAAGTTTTTATTTTTAATGTGTTGAAAGTCTTATTTATGATATATGTAATAAAATTTGAATATATATGAAAGTTTTCATTTCTATATGTACGTGATGAAAGTTTAAATTTTTATGATATAATCGATTAAACTTTTGATTTTTATAAATCAAAAGTTCATATGCATTATGTCTCCTTTAAAAATGTCTCCTTTGGACGATTCCACTTAGTTGAAAAAGGCTTTTGCTGTTATTTCTTTCGTTGTATTTTTTTTCTATGCCTATAGTATTTACTTTTCCTGTGTGATTTATTTATTATGCGTCTATGTGTTTTAGAATTTAAAGAAAAAAGGTTAAAAGTGAAGATAATGTTTCTTGAATATCATCTGATATTATTTTATACCATCTGCAGGAACTTGATGGCTTGAAGTCACTAATAGCTGAATGCTCTAAAGACAAAGACATGCTTAATGGGATCACACACGATTAACTCACGTTTAATGTTTCATTAAATAGGTTAACTATTTTAATGATTTTATTATGTTGTAAATAAATCCACATAATAAATTAAATGTTGTTAGGGGTGAGTATGGGGTGTAGAGAGCGATAGTCCCCACAATATGATTATGGGGTGTTGTTGTAACCTGAATCTTGTTACTAGTATTTAAACACAACTTATATTATGTAAACCCTAATCCATTCCTCTAATAAGAAAATCTAGAGTTGCTTTGTAGTTAGAGATGTAGGCACACTTTTTCGAACTGTATGATCAAGAGTCTTATGTTTATTATTTGCGATTAGGTTCTCTCAATTCTTTTAAGGTAGTATTGTTGCTCTAACAATTGGTATCAAATGACAAGTAACTCTGGTTCAAAATTCGAAGCGACGAGATTCGACAGAACAGACAACTTTGCATTATGGCAAATAAGGGTTAAGGATTTATTATCACAACAAGGTCTTCAAAAGGCTCAACGTATGGAGAAATGACATAAGTCAATTGGACGGAGATGAAGGATAAGGTCGCAGACATGATTTGTCTGTGTGTATCAGATGAAGTAATGTATCATAACCTAGAGCTAACATCTCCAAAGCAAGTCAAGAAGAAATTTCAAAGTTATTATATGTGTAAAATGCTCATGAACTAACTCTTTGTAAAGCAATGACTATACAATATATGATCAAAACGCTCTAGATATGAGAGAGAATCACATGTCAATACCCTCAATGAAAGGATATGATTTGCAACATGTCAATACCTTCAACGGGATAATAGTCGATTTGGTGAGACTTGAGAGGAAGGTCAATGAAGAAGACAAGGCTATTATTTTCTTATACTCTTTACTAGGCTTGTTCGATCACCTAGTGACAACTATTACATACAATAAATAAACTATCAAGCGAGACGATATTACTATGACATTTCAATCTCATTTTTAAAGGAGACATAATGCATATGAAGTATCTTCATAGGACAAGGTGATCTTTCAATGGTAGGATATGTCCATTTTGATTATGTAGGTGATATGGAAGATGAAAGTTATCAGTTCAACCCATAGTGTGGTTATATCTAAATTTGAAGCACAGTACATGACAGTAGTTGAGGCCGCCAAAGAGGCTATATGGCTTACAAGATTTGTAAAGGAATCGGATGATGAGCAAGGTGGAGTTCAGTTGCGTTGCGATAGTTAGAGTGCCATTTATTTGGCAAAGAATCAGGTGTATCATGTTTGGACCAAACATATTGACGTGAGGTTTCACAAGATTACAGAGTAACTTGCATTTGGACATATACTACCTAAAATAGTTCATACTTCATAGAATTCATTTGATATGTTTACCAAGCCAATCACTAGTGACAAGTCCAAGGACTGATTGGACTTGTTACATGTTTCTCAATGTTAAGTAGAAGTTGTACCTCCAACTTATCTAGATGTGAGTGTGATGCATTGAATCTTCATAGGGATTTTATATTTGCCAATGTGGAGATTTTTTATTATGGCTCATATGCAATATAAAGCCGGCAATATTTTGGCCCAACTATTGTAGTGGGGAGCGTCATCTGGGGGTGTAGGGGCGATAGTCCCCCGCAACATGGTTTTGGGGTATTAACGTAATCTAAATCGTATTACTAGTATTTAAAAACAACTTATACTTTGTAAACAACTTATACCTTGTATTGTGTTTCTTCTTTGCAATTTTGTTATCTTATTATTATAAGATTGTGTTGTTGTTCTAACAATTCGAAAGATGGTGTTGATAGAACCCTTTACATTGAGCTCTTCCACACCACCATAGACCAAGAATAAAGTTTTAGTTCCTCTCAAGTACATTAGGATGTTCTTGATTGTGATCATGTAACCCTCGTTGGAATTTGATTCGTACCTACTCGTCATGTTAAATGCATATTATATAGCTGGTCTAATAAACATCATAACGTATATGATATACATATTTTTCTGGCATAGAGTAATTTACTCATGCATTCCCTCTCGTTCGATGAAGTAGGGCATTGTCCTTTGGACATGTATACACCTCATGATATAGGCAAAAGTCTTTTCTTAGAGTCAAACATATTAAAGCGCCTAAGCATATTGTCAACATACGTACTTTAACTTATGTCAAGTAGCTTATGTGATCTATCTCTGTAGATTTTGATTTGTAGCACATAGGAAGTTTCACCTATTTCCTTCATGGGGCATCAATTCCATAACCGCATTTTTACATTATGTCATGTTGGGATATAATTTTCTATTAGTAGCATGTCATCCACATTTATGGTATTATATAAGTATATACTATATGTCATATCTAAATTAGTTGTAATATCATTTTAATATGAAATAAACTCATACAAATTTACGAGTCGATTTCATTTAAATATGACATGTTTACTTGAACTCTCGTATTTGACAAACATACTTTATGATCATTTATCCAAACTCGTCTTCTATTGTACTTTTAGATCAATCTAGATTAGATTGAAAGGATTCTTTTAGACACATATTAAATTATAAATAATTAAAAAACAAGTAGCGAAGTAGAGCACCCAACAAAAAAAAAATATGCAATGCAATCAAATACACAAGCAAAATCGACACTAAGGATAGTTTGGAAGTCTACTATGCAACATTATGGAATGTTTGGGAGGGGGGATTTTGGAGCATTTAATTTATATTTTATTATGTATTTGATATTTTAAAAAATAATAATGTATGATTATATTTTATTATGTATTTTAAAAAAGAAAAACAAAATCTCCTGTCTCCTCCCATCCTAAGTCTCAATCGATATGTTCTATAAATTCATATGAAGCCCTGGTAAGCCTTTTATATGCTCTTACAACCATTGATTGCTTATCCCCAAGAATACATAAAAAAAATATAATATACTAGCTATATACAAAACTAGATTTTAGTTTTGATTGATTCAAGTTAATTCATATCCACTTTTCACTCAAATAACTACTCCAATCATGCAAACCAATCTCCAGTCCATCTATTCACCTCATCTCAAAACTTCAACCAAAATAGTTAGCACTTTAAATGAAAACCGCCAAACGAATCAACAATCCTCAACAGGAAAAATTAAACGACTTGTTCTTAACCAAGAAGGTAGAACAAAACTCAACATTTACCAAGATCAAGAGTTTTATGCATATCCACGCCTTGTGACTCATGTTGATGATGGATTCATTTCTACGTTAACAAATCTTTACAGAGAAAGGTTGAGACCTGACACAGAGATTCTTGATCTCATGAGCTCTTGGGTTAGCCATCTACCAAGTGATGTCAACTACAAAAGAGTAGTGGGACATGGGATGAATTCACAAGAGCTAGCAAAGAATCCAAGATTGGATTACTTTTTCATAAAAGATCTCAACAAAGATCAACAATTTGAATTTGAAAGTTGCACTTTTGATGCTGTTTTGTGCACAGTTAGTGTGCAGTATCTCCAACAACCAGAAAAGGTCAGATATCTCAAACCTTACCTAGTCAGTTCCAAGTTTAACTTTACTTAGTTAATCAAAATTGCTTTTTTTCATAGCGATTCTTCATACCGTGGAGAATTACAGTCAAATACTCAAATGTGGCTTACATGGTTCCGTGCAAGTAGTTCGATTTGAGTTCAAATCTGAGAAAACTAATCTAAATATTAATTTATTAACATTTGCCTATAAAAAAAAAAGTTGTGTTCTAGTTGCAGAGACATAAAAAAGTTGCAACCTTGATTATAGTCGCATTCATTTTTCTTTAAAACCTTGTTATTATTAATTAATGTAATTTGAAACTGTTGCAAGAATTTATATTGGACAATTGAATTGATTAATATTACTGAACACATCACTAACGAAGAGATAATTGACAGGTATTTGCGGAGGTGTTTAGGTTGCTAAAACCAGGAGGGGTATTCATAGTGAGTTTTAGCAACAGAATGTTTTATGAGAAAGCCATAAGTTCATGGAGGGAAGGGACTAGCTACAGTAGGGTTCAACTTGTGGTTCAATACTTCCAATCAGTGGACGGTTTCACAGAGGCAGAGGTAATTAGAAAGCTACCAACAACAACTAATGATAACGACAAGTCACCACTTGATTGGATCATGAGGCTCTTTGGATTGTTTTCAGGGTCAGATCCATTTTATGCAGTTATTGCTTACAGGAATTTTAAACCAATACATGATAATTGAAAGGGAGGCTTAATGTGGTAAAAGTGGAATTGGGGAAGGTAAAATATGAAATATTGTTATTAGCCACTCATGTGGTTGAAATTATGTTCATAAGAATTTCTATTAACATTACTTTCTAGATTAAGTTGTTCTAGCAGTGGACATTTGGCTGATATGCTGCATGTAAATAACATCATGGCATCAAACCTTGCCTCCCCTTATATAGATAGTATCGAACTAAATATTAAGTATTAAAGAGTAAACACCAAACATCCAGAGGCCTAGAAGCTCATGATATTGTCCATGCCTGCAAAAAAGAAACATCTTTTGTATACTATGATCTATTTCTAGAGATGGCAATTAGACCCAAACCCAACGAGTACCTAAAAAAAAACTTACAATGAGTAAGGTAAAAACCCGCCTAATAGGTATGGGTGCAGGTAAAGGTACTATAACATCCACTCCTCCTCGTCCGGCACCCGCATTTATTTAAATATATTATTTATTTATTTATTTATTTATTTATTATATTAGTGTTTAATTTATTTAATTATATTCTTTTATGTTTTAACATCTATTAATATAATTATATTACAATAATATTTATAATTGAAAGATATATGTTTGCAAATGTTTTAAGAATTTGATTTTGGTGAATATGTAAATAATTGTGACTTTATAACTAAGAGCTATGTCTTATTAATTGTTACTTTATAATTATACTTGCAACTTCCTATCAATTGTTTTTACAGATCTTGAATAATATTGTCTTAGGACTTGCAACTTCATAAAATATTATTATGAATATTAAAATATGTATTGTAACGAGTGTTCATTTGAAATGTTGAGTTAGAAAATACTTTTGTTTATAATACTTTATGATTAGATTTAAAATACTTGAATAACTTTTAAATTTAATCACAACAATATCATTTATTTATCGATCTATTTTAATAAAAGTGTAGGTAATGGGTATAGGTACAAACACTTACGTACCCAGAGTGTAAGGGTACGGGTATTAAGATTGATACCCAAGAGGATACGGGCACGGGTATTGGTAATTTTTTAAACCACGGGTATCGAAACGGGTACTATAGTACCCCACCCAAACCCTACTCATTACCATCCTTATCTATTCCTTTCCGCAATCATGAGAATCTTTCTCATCTTCTTCAAAGTTTCTCGTGTAACTCATTACTTAGAGAATACTTATTTAATACTTAGAATTTGAGTTGAAGTCTAACATAGCTCCACAAAATTAACTTGTAAAGTAAGAAATATCCATCACTTTTAAACTATTTGTCAAGTTTTATGTCATTCAATATAAAATTCTTAACACATCCTCTCACATGACATAAGAGACATGATAATAGATGGTCCAATTGGCAACATGTGAATATGTTGGCCATTTGCTTGCATTATTGAACAACTGACATGTTGTCTCTTGTAGCCCAATGTTTTCTAACGAAATTTCTTGGAAAAGTTTCCTTTGTACCCTCACAATTAACCTTGTACCCCCAAAATATTTCAAAAATACCAAAACTACCCTCAATTTTTTTTACTATTTCTGGAAAACTTATACCCATAAGTTTTCCGGTCTAGACCATTTTTTTTTTTTAGTTTTTTAAATTTTTTTTAATTTTTCTTAAATGTTAACCTTCTGTACCGGAGAACTCAAAAACAAGTTTTCCGAAATACTCTTCTGTACCGGAAAACTTCATCAAAGATTTTCGGTAAAACCTTCTGTAGCGGAAAACTTCATTCCAAGATTTCCGGAGTACAGCTCTGTACCGGAAAACTTGTTTTTCAACTTTTCCGGAAATTTTGGAAAAAAATTTACTCTTTGTTCCGGAAATGTCAAAATGTGAAATGAAAATTTTGTGGAGATTTTATTATTTATACGAGGGCAAAATGGTCAATTCGTTCATATTTTGGGGGTAAAGGTATAAGAGGATAGGTACAAAGGAAAATTTTCAATCTCTTGTTGTCTCTTTTAGCCCAATGTTTTCTAACAAAATCTCATTTGACTCAAAAAAATATTTGAGTTAGTTTTACACTAATTTGTTGGGTGAAAACTATCCATTACTTATGAACACTTTATCAAACCTTGTCACTCAAAATGAAAATCTTTAACATTAACCATTTGTCATATACTGCACACCTTATTAGGAAAAACATGAGAGCGATAATTTTGTTGGAAGTGTTATTAAAAAAACATGCACTTTTAGTATAATCCGAGTTTAGCCAAATGATTTACACAATTTTTAACCTTTTTTTTCACTAGTCTCAAACTCGAAACATTGCTTAAAAAGATTAAAGCTCCTTATCATAAACCAATCATCTTTGTATAGGTTTTGAAGCTTATGGCGACAGAGATATGTTCGTAAATATTAAGAACAAAAGAAGAAAAAAAAACATATAGAAAATTATACAACTAACTACTATTAACTTTCAAAAAGGGTAACTGAAATTTTGCTGTCAATACATGATGCAACTACAATTCAAAACATAGATCCTATAACAATCAGGTTTGATAAATGGTGACTAATTTCTCAAAATTTACAGCTACTTAGAAGCATTGTCCTGCCGAATAGATACTTCATTGGTATTTGTAATCCCTGCTATCACAGCCTGTATAGACGAATCTGCAATTCTTCATTTAGGAAGATGAAAAAAATCTATTGGTGAGTTCTGATGAGAGCTACAATTACTGTTGAAGCTTTTCCCAGGGAAATTTAGACTTCCACTGAAACTAGGTCTCTTCACTACAAGAAAGACTTTTGGCTTTCTCAACAGCTTCAACATAGTAATAAAGTCTCCAGAGTGTAGCATTATCCTGTTGAAAGTCAGCACCATGTTCTATAACGTCATTGATTTTATAGATAAAAAATTAATCTGTAATTTCCTAAATAAGTCTTTAAACTCATTAATTACAATAATTTTAAAAAGAAATATTTATAACAGTTAAGTGTAATAAGAAAAAATAATTAATACTTTGCTGAAGTAAAATGATATAAAAATCAGGACAATGATTTTGCTAATTAAAAGAAATTATATAAAATATGGGACAGAGGGATCATCAAATTCGACAACTACATAAATGCTATCAAGTTCAGATATAATATCACTAATTCGAGTATTACCTCTTTTTCTAAATCAACAAATATTTTGTCAAAACTTTGTTCTTCTACTGGCCTTTTTCGACAAACTATCTCCACCACACGGTCAAGATTTCCTGCAGGTAGCTTCTGAATTAATCTACGTAGTTGTTGTTTCTCACCAAGAGTCATTGACCTGTAATCCCCGTATCAGAAAATGTTAAAAGCAAGAATATCGCACATTACGTAATAATATATACATGGAGAAAACATGAACAATGTATGCCTCGGAGGTGTGGTTCTCCAACACAACTACCACAATAACCACTGGACTTGATAGGGTCTCAAGGGTATTTGGATCTTATGGCCAACCCACCGCAGCAATGAAAGCACAAACAAGAAGGGTTGCTATATCACCTCCTGACAGAACCCATGAATTAAGAGAGGAAATGTGTGTATTATTTACTGAAAATGGAGCTCAAAGGCTCTACAACGGAAAAGAAAATAAACCAGAGCAAAGCTCCTACCAGAAGCTAACCAACAATCAACAATAAAAATGAATGAATCCTGACTCTCCCCTCCTTATTCCTATCATCCCGCACACATTCTAACAAACTGCCACCTCAGCAGCTCTTCCTCTAATTTCTCTATTCAGCTTGGTTATTGGGCTTAGGCCGAAAACCAGTTGCATTAATGTGAGAAAATGTTAGGTACCGAGTTTGGGCCTAGGCCCAACAAATGTGCGCAATAGGATAATTGTTTACAAGTGCTGATGTGGCGAGTTTCTTAGTAGAGGAAACATAGATATAAAGAGGGAGCATGGCAAAGAGGGATTCATTTAGCATCTTTTCTGTTAGAACCTTTATGGTTGGGCATAGAGAGAATCATCTCTTCAATGAGGAGCATTTGCTTTGGGATTACAGTTGTTAATCTTCTGTAATTATTTCTATTTTCAATCAATAATATAATTTTTAGTTATCTCTTAATTGGGGTTCCTATCAGAAAAATTCATGGATTGATATTGGGCTAATGTATCAGTCCATAAGGTTAGATAATACAATAAAGTTACTGTAAAGAAGACATCTCTGGAGATACTCGACTGCTAAGTGATCAACTCTCCCCCAATAGGGAGCCCAAAAACAGAGGGGGGCCGAGTGGGAGCCCTTCTCCTTCCCTATCCTTCCCTCCCTCCCTCCTCTGCTTACATGGATGTGCTTTATCTTCATTGGAGCAAAACCCGTGCAATATGGACGAACTCACAAAATACATTGAAGGGGGACTTTAGAGGGTTTTTAATAAATTTTAAAATGCTTCCCATCTCTTTATAACATTCTCAAATCAAAGAAAATTTCCTTGCTAAAAATGCAGTTTTGGTAACAGAACAATTGGATACCTAGAGGCTAGAACACCTTATTTCTGAGGCAAGGATCTACACAGATCCTAAAAAATAGAGTGCTTTCCATGAAAGCAGTAAGAGGATTACTTGGTCTCACTGGGCATTATAGACAACTTATATGCGATTATAGAAATGCAAGACCTTAATGAACTTGGAGGCTTTCAAGCACTTGCAACAAGTAGGGACCACAGCACCTATGTTGGTCATGCGACTTCACACAACCATTCACAATTGATGTGCTATCTCAAAATAATAGACCGATAGAATATATTAGCAAGGCTCTAGCGGACTCATCTCTATCCACATGAATATATGAAAAAGAATTGATGGCCTTAGTCCTACCCATCCAACACTGGAGACCATATATGCAAGGTAAGAGGTTCTTAGTGTACACTGATCAAAAGAGTTCAAAATTCTTACAGGAACAGTGAATTACAACTCAAAACCAACAAAAAGCCAAACGAGAGCAGAACCAATCACTTGCAGCACCACCAAAAAAATTTGTTAAAAAATGAAAAAGAAATACAAATGAAAACCAGAGGGCACCAAACAGAACCCTGGCCACGGTCGACAAAACCTATAACTAGGAAGGCTATTCATGTTAAGGAATACGTCTTCCCTTGTACAAGCAGATGAAGAATCCCACCAACTAAAAGAAACACTAGTTAAACCAATACTAGCTAATTTATCAGCACAAACATTGCCTTCTCTAAAAAAATGAGAAACTAAGTTCATAAGCTTGGTGAAGGCTTGAACTACAAGTTGAGAGTCACATTCAAGCCAACTCAAGAGAATGCATAGCACCGTCCAATTCAGCAACAAAAGTACCAAAACTAATACGATTATAAGATGTTGATAATCATGCATAGATCCACTTAAAAATAACACAACATACCTGCACTTTGACATCACTGTATCGAGAAGCAACTCAAGTCGTTGTTCCATATACCCTAGCTAATAACCAACATTTAACATCAATTAGATACACACATAATTTGAGGTATATATACTAGCTTCGTCCCTAAATATAGGACCCTCTTGAGATTTTTTTTGTCCCTTTTTATAAAAAAGGATCAATTTTCAAGAGCATTAACTATTTCTTTACCAACATACCCACACTTACTTTACACTTTTTCTGCAACAAACATCATTACTTTGATGGGAACATAAACTGAATCTCTCTCTTGAAGGAAAAACTTGTAAAACAATACTAATTGTCAACAAATTTAATACTACTATCAACTTTTTAATTCTTGTGATTAAGTCAATGGGATCCAATATTTAGGGATGAAGGTAGTATATCATATAAGATGTAGCTTCAATCTCACTAACTCTAAAAAGGACAAATATCATACGCTAATTACTATTATTTTGATGTAAAAAATTAAGGGATATAATAAATATGATAGTCATAGCTTTGAATGGGGAAGTTTAAGAAAATTACTGTTCCAGAGAGTTCATCAGAATATATCTTCACCATCTCCTCAACTTCCACACTATCATTCTCCAATAGGAACTGAAGATCATCACTCACCTAAAAATTATGAAAAAGGGATTAAGGATGAAAACCATTTTGTTGCCATTTCAGGCACATTTTCAAGCAAATTGTAACATAAATTATATACACAACCATACTTCAAAATATCTCTGGCTCAATTTTTTATTATAACCTTTTTAGTGATTTTTACACATTAGAGTGTTGATATTAGTTTAGATTACTTATTTTACATTTCTGTTGTATTAAATATCTTGCATTCGTTTTAATCAGTTTTAGTTTTGTTGAAGTTATGAGATTTTAGAGAAAAGGAAGAGAGAAAATAATAAGGGTTTGAATATTATTGATAATAGCCTAATGCTGACTTAATTACAAAAGACTCAATACTAATCTCTATTTATAGAGAATCCTAGACTAAATCCTAAATTATGAATAAATCATAATAATAATGAGAGATATTCTAAGATTCTCTATGATTATAAATTGATCATCAGCCTGAGAGAAATTCATGTTAGGCAATTGAACAAAGCAAGTTTCGTTCTTCTAAAAACTGCATTTGGAAGCTTCAATAATGGAGACTCAAAATATTTAAACTTGAATATGCTTCAAGGATAGAGAGAGGCATGCTTCAAGGAGAGAAAGGCAAGGTCAGTACATCTGGGACAAAGATGGGACCAGTGCATCTGGGACAAATTGTCATGCTAGTGTGAGTCATAAAAATAAAAGATACCATCAAAATAACTATCAATGGAAGAAGAAGTCATCACTAATATGATTCATCTGTGGGAAAAGGAACACCACCGGAATGATCGTCAGTGGGAACAGAAGTCACTGTTATAATCTATTAGTATGACAAACACACAAGAAGAAGCAGTGTGACTCTAATGAAATGAAACCATAATCGATCAACGGAGTGAGAAAATGCATCCAAAACAGGAGAGATAATGGTTGTTTGAATAATAACACATATTTTCGTTGATCAAAATTTGAAAGTAAGGGCAGATATGGAAACAGGAAGGAAAACCCAATCTAGACGACTGAAACATTGGGTCGAAAGGCGGACAGACGCGCCTAAGCTCGAGGCTGTTGGCGGCGGTGCGTGGAATGAACATGGAGGATCTTGAAGGCACATAAGTGCGGCGCATGGAGCAACTTTTGACATAAAAAATCTGGGTTGCGTAGATTGTGAGATTCCGCACACAATGGAAGTGGTTGTGTCGGAAAACTTGCTGGAAAACTTTTCCAGCAGCGACAGCAAATGCAAGGGAGCAGGAGATGGCGGATCTTGAAGGTAGTAGGCGTAATCGTAGCCCGAAATTAGAATACTTGGGCAGATTCAAAACCGCAAGGTTGAGGCGTGATTGATTGACCAAGCAGCAACTGAGAGGTGTCAAAACGCGTCGTCACACACGGTGGAGACAGCGGCGCATGAGATCTACTTGCATTAGAGATTAGCAGCGCGTGAGAGCGCATGTGACGGCTTTTGACGACACGCTTTCAGGCATGACCTGATCTGAAGATGGCGACGCTCTTTACTGGAAAATTTGTTGAAAATAGTGGCAGCGGCGACAATGGCGAACTGAACGGAAAACGATTGAAACGTGATAGAATGTTGGAAAAGAGAAACTATGTTTATATTCCCCAACTGTTGAGAATTCGACAGCGGAATAGAAGCAGAATCGTTCAAGGAGGATTGAAATAGGCTCTAGATACCATGTTGAAGTTGTGGGATTTTAGAGAAAAAGAGGAGATAAAATAATAAGGGTTTGAATATTATTGATAATAGCCTAATGTTGATTTAATTACAAAAGACTCAATACTAATCTCTATTTATAGAGAACCATATAGACTAAATCCTAAATTAGGAATAAATCATAATAATAATGAAAGATATTCTAAGATTCTCTATGATTATAAGTTTATCATAGAAAATAACTCAAGATACTCTAATATAATATAAAAGATATTACAAAATA
Source organism: Cicer pinnatifidum (assembly GCA_037974775.1). Taxonomy (NCBI): domain Eukaryota; kingdom Viridiplantae; phylum Streptophyta; class Magnoliopsida; order Fabales; family Fabaceae; genus Cicer; species Cicer pinnatifidum. The sequence continues at coordinate 21,815,421 of JBBPBR010000006.1, read as the reverse complement.
TTTTCTAATATCCTAACAAGTTTGATGAAGCTCATGTATATTCTAGTAGCTTATACAAGAAGCTTATATAATCTATTAGTAGTTGTTATCAATTGACAATTGAGAGGTTATATAGATCCATCATTGAATTTTTTCCACTTCCAATTATAGTAATGATGCAATTAATCCATTTTTCTTTTCCGCCATGACTTCATCTTCCAATTCAATTCAAATTACCAAAAAGTATATGGCATCTACTTTACCAACAACATTCACGCACCAAATCACTCAAATTGGGTAAGATGAATTTAAGGATGCAACCAACAACATTGTTGTCAGTCCTACAATGCCTCTAAACTATCTGACAAAAACCGACCAAGATCTAGGTGATTTCAGTCCAATTTATAGTGAACGGGGCACAACAAGATTCCTTGCTCTCCAGCTGGTTACTCTCCTCTTTGTGTAAGTCAATTTTGCCATGTGTTGTTCATCCTTTTCACTCATTGCAAGTTTGGGAAGTATCTATTGGAGGCCTTGTTTTGCACTGAGAACACCCCGAGGCTTCCCAAATGCCTTTTCAAGGACTATAGTGTGCCTATTGATCAATATCACACATATGTTCTACCCATCGTTGAAGTCAAATTGATGCTTCACTTTTATGAATCGAAGCTAAACGGGAGAAAGGTGAAGGAAGCCATAAGACAATCAACACTAGTCTCCCGTGGCACCTCTTTCCTTTGATGATTGAAAGGGAAAAGATCCCTATTTGTCACCCTAGTTGTCAAGAATCATTGTTAGTACACAACAAAGGGAGATAAGAGACTTGCCATTTTATCTTTTTGTCCATCCATACGTCTAACCAAATTGTTACTTGAACTTTTAAACATGATGTTCATGAGAGTTATTTTGTTAGTGGTGTATGATAACTTATTAGGACATTACTAATATTTTCCACAAATTTTCAGTGTGTACATATGTGTGTGATAGGAATGGGTTGAGGCCCACAAGTGATGAGGGGGATCTATTAGTTAACAGAGATGAGGTGGGGCCTAAGCAATGGCAAGTATATGTGAGAAATAATAAAAGAGGAATGCAGGAAAAGTGTGATTGCCTAGCTGGCACAGTTAGTTAGTATTCCCCTAACAAATAGGAACGTATAGAGAATTAGTGGATGGGTTATCATTTTCAATTTTCACCTTATAAGTTGGGTAGTGAAAGACTGTTTTATCTAATTGGGGAGAACTAGCTCTAGAACATTTTTGTTTTCATATCTATTAATACAATAATTCTCCTCATCCATTCTATATTAAGTTTGTTCTATCAATTGGTCCGAACATTCGAGTACATGCAAACCAGAATAGACGCAAGATTCGCCGGCATGGAGGATCGTTTGGGGACATGGGGAAGCCAGCATTGAGTCGTTACGTGAATATATTGGTTTTGAAATTCAGGTAGTTTTGGCAATGTGTGACACGTCTCAGAACAGTGTCACGGTAGTCACTTCACCGTAAGAAGAATTTCGTTTAGCTGTGAAGAAGGTGGAATTGTCGGTGTTTACCAGTGATTATGCTTGGATCATCCGAGCAAAAACGTATTTCGAAGTACAACGCATTTCTCCAGATGTGAGGATTCAACTAACGAAGCTCAGTATGGAAGGTCCTACGATTCATTGGTTCAATTCATGGCGCAATTCTACAAAGGATTTGTCTTGGGAGAGTTTGACGGGAACGATGATTATTTGTTTTGGTGGTGGACGTTTGGAGAATCCTTTTGAGGAATTGAAGCAATTAAAACAATATAGATACATGGAGGATTACATTGCTGAATTTGCATTCTATTCTTCACAGTGTGGCCGTTTACCATAACAACAGTTCCATGGTTATTTCATTGGTGGTTTACATCATGACATTTGTTCTCGTGTGCGTACCTTCAAGCCTCGTAACTGTTACTTAGCGATGCAATTGGCTCGTGATGTTGAGAGTGAATTTGCAGTTTTTTAGGGGCAAAAATCCATATCTCGCTACAAATCAGGTCAAGATTCTTGGGCTTGATTTAGAAAACCTAATTGGGCCTAACGTGAAGGGGACGGATTTGCAAACCCGACCAAGACTAACAACATTGTGGGTAAAATGAGTATCATTTCGGGTTTTGGATCTCAAACTGGGTCAACGTGTCCTCCCAACTCTATAGCATCTTCTCACCCAAATTCTAATGATGTTCCACGTCGTCACTCACGTGGCGTTCTCCATTTACCAAGTGCAGAGGCTAATGAGCGTCGCACAAAGGGATCACCTCCATCAATGTGCAACAAAGCAATTGTAATTGATTATCTTAGGGGATGATGAAGTGGTCAACCATGAAGGAGAGATTGTGGTGTTGGAGGCTGTGTCGGAAGAAAAGAGTGAACAGAAGGAGTTAGAATGTAAAGTGATGGGAGTTTTTGGTGTATACATTACTCCAAACCAAGTTCGCACAATGAAAGTGGAGGGATGTTTGCAAGGTGCATCTATTTTGGTTCTTATTGACATAGTTACATGGTTCTGGTTATTTCTCTAAGCTTGATCTTAAATCTGGCTATCATCAAATTTGTATGAAGGAAGAGGATATTCATAAAACTACATTTTGTACCAATGCCTGTAACCAATCAATCGGCGATGAATCATATTTTTAAGCCTTTTAAGGAAGTTTGTATTTGTTTTTTTTATGACATACTGGTGTACAACACTAATTGGGTTGATTCATTTGCAGCACTTGGAGATGGTTCTAAAAATTTTGAAACAACATCAGTTTGTGGCTAATGGGAAGAAGTGTGCTTTTGGTCAACACCAAGTGGAAGATTTGGGCCATATCATTTCCAAAGCATGGGTTGCTGTGGATCTTGCCAAGGTTAGCAATGGGAAAAAGTGTACTATAGAAAGTTTATAGCTAGATATGGGAAAATTGTTAAATCCTTGACAGGGTTGACAGAAGGATGGTTTTAGATGGAATGCAGCAGCTGCTGAAGCTTTTGAGAAATTAAAAGTAGTTGTTACAATTGTCCCAGTGTTAGCTCTACCTAATTTGAATTGAATGTGATGTCTCAGGAAAAGGGGTTAGTGTTGTGTTGCTGCAATCTAAACACTCCATTGCATAGCAAAGCTTTTGAATCATCTAGGTTATCTAAATATGCCTATGATAAGTAAGGAGTTGATGGCTTTAGTGTTAGCTATTCAACATTGGAGACATTATTTGTTAGGAAGGAGGTTTGTGGTTTATTCTGATCAAAATAGCCTAAAACACTTGTTACAATAATGTATTACCACAGCAAATCAGCAAGAACGGATGGCTAAGTTGTTGGGTTTTGACTGAGTTGGTGTATAAGGTGGGAGTCGAAAATAAGGTAGTTGATGCTTTATCTAGACAACATGAGGATGTTGAGATTCATGCTATTAAATCCTATCCTATTTGGCAGACAATTGCAACAAGAGGTATCACAAGATCCCTGACTTAAAAAGTATTGTGGAGGCTATTCAAAAGGATCCTAATGCTAAACCTGGTTTTTCCGTAAAAGGAAGTGATTAACCGTTGTTTAGAGGCCTATCTACATGGATTCAATGGGCAGAACTATGGTACAATACTACATTCCATGTTTTTACAGGGTTCACCCCATTTTAGGTGGTATATGGCAGGAGGCCTCCAGTGTTGGTGCATTTTTTAGAGGGTGAAACTAGAGTAGAAGTTGTAGCCCAGAAATTTAGGGACTGGAATGAAGTTTTGCATCAACTAAAAACTAATTTGCTTAAAGCTCCAGAGTACATGAAATACCAAGCTGATAACAACCGCAAGGCAGTGCAATTTGAGGTCGGTAATTGGGTTTTCCTCAAATTACGTCCTCATCACCAGCAATTGGTTGTGCAAAGGATCCATCAAACACTGGCTCCCAGATTTTTTGGTCCGTATCAAGTCATTAAGATATGGCAGGTTGCTTACAAGTTAAAGCTACCAACAACATCTAAAATATATCCTACTTTTCATGTGTCTCAATTGAAGAAGGATATGGGTAATTATACTACTACAACTTAGTTACCTATAGGGATGGCAATAGGTACGGTACTATAGTACCCGTCTCTATATCTGCAGTTTAAAAAATAACCATAGTTGTGACTATACCCTCTTGAGTATCAACTTTAATACTTACCCTCTTGGTACCTAAGTGCCGATATCTATTAGTCACGCTTTAACTAAAATAGATCGATAAATAAATGAAATTGTTGTGATTAAATTTAAAAATTATTCAAATATCTTAAATTCAATCATAAAATATTATAAAACAAAATATTTTCTAACTCAACATTTCAAATGAACACTCGTTACAATACACACTCAAATATCCATAATAATACTTTACGAAGTTGTAAGTCCTACGACAATATTATTCGAGATCTGTAAAAACAATTCGTAGGAAAAGTGTGATTGCCTAGCTGGCACAGTTAGTATTCCCCTAATAAATAGGAACGTATAGGGAATTAGTGGGTAGGTTATCATTTTCAGTTTTCACCTTATAGGTTGGGCAGTGAGAGAATTGTTTTCTCTAACTAAGGAGCATTAGCTCTGAAACCATTTTCTATTTTCATATCCATTAATACAATAATTATTTTCATCTAATTATATCTTACCTTTGTTCTATCAGTGTGCATGTGTGATATATTTTTATTCAATTCACCATGTTTCCATTAGGGGCTACAGTTCCATCCATCATGCTAGACGCTACAATCCACCACTCACCATTGATTAACATCAATCCACATTCCCCTAGTGGCTAGTACCATATTACTAGGAATTATAACTTTTCATTTCTTTTATTAATTACAGTAATAACATTAGATATTTTGGAAAAGTACAAAGGAGACTAAAAGGAGGAATCTCTATATATTAGTAAAATATTTCATCAAATCATATGCTAGAAAAAAAGTATACCTTCCTACTGCTTTGGTGATTGACGTCACTAGTTTGTGCAAGAGGGCCAGGCCTAGCTGAAGGAGATGGTGAGGACACTTTTTGCTTTTTACAAGGAATTTGCAGTACATCATCAGATGTCATAGTTGTAAGATTTAAGGAATGTGTTTTACTTCTTAGCCCAGATTGCAAATGATACATAGAAAAAACAGGGTCCACCACCTGATTTTGTGTTTACAGTCAGCAACATGTCCAAATTCCATAATTAACTCCTCAAGACAGCAAAGAATATCGTGTGCCAATTGAAGCACCTAAGCACAGCCATAAATTTTGAATAAAGAAGGTATTACAATTGATTTACTAGAAATCAAATATCCACATTCAATTATACCTACAAATGCAATCCTCCATCAATGGCATGTAATTTTTTTTGGTGTTCAAGGTGAAGGGTCCAAAGTGGGGAAGGGGGAAAGGTGGCCTAGTGTTATAAGCTTGTTGAGCAATATCATGTGATGTAAATATGAACATTATAAATCTTGTGAAAAGTGCCCTTTTAATAAATGATTGAATGGAAAATATACTACCGAAACAAGATTCAGAGGAATTTCACATCAGTAAGTTTTTCACACCGTTGAAATGTACAAAAAGCCAACGCCCCATCATTCTGTTTGTTACAGATTAAATAAAAGTGATTTTAAACATTCAATAATTTTGAGATTTGTTTTTTGGAACTTTTTAAGAAAAACATATGCTATTTGTGTACCATGAAAAAAATCACTTTAAAAAAGAAATCATCTATCAAAATGATTTAAAAGAGAAGCTACTCAAAACTATTTCCTATTTTAAGCAAAAAAAAATTGTAACAAAGGGAAAAAAAAACTTTTAAAAGTGATTATTTTCATATAAAAGAAGCTATTTATTTATTAAAAAAGTTGTAACAATGGGCCTTAAGTAACAACCTAACATTAAAAAGATACATGACTTACCTCATCAACTTCTGATGAAAGAGTAACTGCACTCTGTCTGAGCAGTAATTTTAATCTATCCATTTCGAAATCTGATAGTCCAGTTCCAACACCATTACTATACAATGGACCAGAAAAATTATAACTGTCGCTAACTAAACTTTTTCCTCCCTCGCCACATTTATTCTGTGGTAGCTCAGATATTTGGGTAGTGACAGGCAAAACATCCTCATCTCGTGACAATAGATTTACTACTTCAGATGAATAATAACCAAAGAAATCTGGCCCAACTCTTTCATATTTATCCGAAGCAACCAATCTCCTAGTGGCATTTGACATGGCATATGTTGAAGAACAACAAATAGTAACTGCATTAAACACAACACAATAAACATGAAAGAACAGGCATAATAAATGAATACCAATTGATGAAAGGGCTTAAAAAAACCCATCAAAGTGGAAACTAAACTAAATTTGGATAGAGAAAAGATTAGTTTACATAATCAATTGTTACAAGGAATATTCACAGAAATTATCAACTCTGGCAAAAATATTAACTATTCTGAGCACCAGCCAGCCACCTCAGATCTTGGTCAACACCAATTTAGGTCAGTTACTGCTGATAATGATAATCTATTTTTTCCTTGGTAAACATATAATGATAAGTTGACAATAATTTTATCAAGAATGGAATATTACAAAACAATATTCAGTATAAATAAAAAGGCACCCTTGTGGGATATATATTATATATATATACATGTTAAGGCATCAAGCTCTCGCCGTCTTCTCCTAACTGCAGTGGCATTTGTTGTTGCGTCACCACCAACTGCGCATTGTCTTGTGTGTGCACAATCGAGCATCGACTGTGACGATTCTAACTATTCTAATTTGGGATTGGAATTTCAATTATCTTTAAGATATCAATTATGACTTTTGAGTTTACAAGTCGTGTTACAATCTTTGAGTTACGATATTTCAGCCCCCTCTCGATCCTATGTAGAATCTTTGGATGCATGTGTGCTCTACTTTTCTTCTCAAACAGCACTCTGATCCGTCCAACCTTTAGTTCCAAAATGGTGCTCTGTTTTCATTCTCAAGGGTGTGAACCCCCTATTCTATGTGAGTCTAACCATTCTTCTTCTCATTGCCCAATTAGTTCCCTTTCCCCTCTGTTATGGTATCATTGCAATCTCAACCAACACTATCAACACTTGTGACCAACCCAATTTGCTTGTGCTCTGGTTAAACCATCTGGGATAACCTTGACCCAGCTAGAGAATCGAATAGCCTAAAAGACATCCACAATAAGAGGAGTGTTCTCTGCTATTTTTGTTTGAAAACGACTTCTGCTAGTCTAGAGCAAAGAAACACAAAATGAGATTGAGGGGTGATGTTGAGGCTTGCAAGAAAGTTCCTCCATAAATAAAGTTAAAGATTCAAAAAGCCTATAGGCTGAAAGCCGAGCACATTTGTTCGAAGTGGAGGAGGGTGATGATGAGGTGCACGAGATTAACAATATTCAAGTTGGAAAACAACCAAGTTCTATTGATTACCCTACAGCCAAGAGAGCAAAATTTTCCAAAGAATTGTCAAACAATCAACATGTCAAACTATTAGTTAGGTCTCGTATACTACTATTAGTTAGGTTAGCCTGACATAAGAATTGTCAAACTAGCTTCTTTCATTCTGATTGTGTATTTCACAATTTGAACTTGAGGAAAATGATTGGCATTGCTTCATAGAGTGGAGAACTCTACTACTTTGACAACGTATTTGGATCACAACGGTTAATTTTTTTAGATCTATAATTGTATCATTTGATTATGTAAAAATCACAAGTCTAACAAATTTTACGCCCACAATAATCCTTCATTTTGTCCACAGCATTTTTATGGTTTACTGCACTTGATAATGACTAGATTCTAAAATGATACAAAAGACTAAACACAAACATCTATTTACATAGATACATATAAGAAAAAAAATCATGATAATAACTAAGTAATATGAATATTAATCTTAGAAAATAATCTAAGATACTGTAAGATTAGAAACTATTTGTAAGAGATAAACTAAGATACTCTAACAAAATATAAAGATATTTTGATAATATATTAGACCATCTTAGTTAATTTTCTATAATCAATTTCTAATCTTAAATTATCTCCTAAGATTAGTTTCTAAATTACTTGGTTATTATTGTGATTTACTTCTTGTTTTTCTTCTTCATAAGGGATTAAGAATCTCAGATCGTATAAATATATGTTAGAGTTCAGTCTTATATATCAAGTTACAATGAAGATTGGCATACCATATTCCACCATCACATTTCTTCTCAATTTATCCTAAAACGCATAACTATATCGTGGTATCTAAAACTTAGTTCGATCCTTTGTGACTTCTCTCGTCACTGTTACGTTGAAGAGTACCCAAACATTTGAGAATGTAGTAATGGTAGTATTATGAGTTTACTTTAAAGAAGTTACTCTTTTTGTAATGAATGAAAGCCATATGAAATCATTTTGTTTTTACTTTTCATACTAGTGGCAGAACGGGTGGAGCTCGACAGGTCAACCCATTTCGCCATTTATTAAGGTAGGTAAAGTTGAGGTTTAGGACCCTACCACTCAAGTAAGCCTACCCTGATTAACCCGCTAAAATAACAAGCAGTAACATAACATTGCAAGTTAAACTATTGGGTCCATTTTGAAAATCTTATTTTCTTTTTAGTTTATTTTTTCAGAACCTACCAAGTATATAACTTTCATAATCACGCTGCTCAAAATAAAACCAAACTTTGTTTTGTATTAAGCCACAAGTATCTTCTTATCGCAGGCAATCATTTCGAAGAGTTGTCAAACACTGTTGTCAGTGGAAATTAGAATTGTGGTTCACTACATTGTGGGGACTAGAAAATAAAAAGTTATCAAGTTTGCCAAGTTATTAGAAATCAAAATAAAATAAATTGAAAAAATTATTCTCTCATGGTTTTAAATTGTGGTTAACAATCGCAACAACATGAAAGATTTTGAGATAAAATAACATTGCGCCATTTAGTCTCTCATTTTGCCATTTATTAAGGTAGGTAAAGTTGAGGTTTAGGACCCTACCACTCAAGTAAGCCTACCCTGATTAACCCGCTAAAATAACAAGCAGTAACATAACATTGCAAGTTAAACTATTGGGTCCATTTTGAAAATCTTATTTTCTTTTTAGTTTATTTTTTCAGAACCTACCAAGTATATAACTTTCATAATCACGCTGCTCAAAATAAAACCAAACTTTGTTTTGTATTAAGCCACAAGTATCTTCTTATCGCAGGCAATCATTTCGAAGAGTTGTCAAACACTGTTGTCAGTGGAAATTAGAATTGTGGTTCACTACATTGTGGGGACTAGAAAATAAAAAGTTATCAAGTTTGCCAAGTTATTAGAAATCAAAATAAAATAAATTGAAAAAATTATTCTCTCATGGTTTTAAATTGTGGTTAACAATCGCAACAACATGAAAGATTTTGAGATATATGCAATGGCATCACAACCACAATTTCAATCTCATAGAGTCACATTTTTTTCACAATATAATGTTTAGACCGAACCAAAATTTAAAATCATGTATCCTCCTCCTCTAGCATGTACAAAGATTAAGTATAAGTATAACCAGGCTGGTCCTAGGGCGAACTATAAAAATAAAATCTTCATGTTTTTTCTTGCAAAAACATTAATAATTTACTCATCATAATCAAGATTCTTTAAAATCATTTACAAATCAGGATTTCAAGGCTATAATGCAAAACCAACATGAAAATCAATCTCAAATACGAGAAAAAAAATCAAGTCACAATTTTTAAAAAAAAAAAATCTCTTCTCCACCTTCACAAAATAGGCACAATGTTTGAAAAAAAAAAATCAACATAATAGAAGAGCAATAATTCAATGAAACAACACACCAAAAAATCAATCAAAACTATACTAAAATGTTCAAAATAATAATCAAAACAACCATTGAAACAACATAAAAGAAGAATAAATAGGAGAAAAAACTTTGTAAGGATGAAAAGAAACGAACCAGAACTAAACGGTTGAGAAAAAAAGGAAGGACGGTGGAAGGTCGTGGTCTTGGGTGATGGCAAAGTCGAACGGCTTTGGAGTTTTGGGTGAGAGATAGATGGAATACCAAGAGGGAAGGGAGCGTAAAAACAGAAACAAAACCTATTTGTATGGTTTTAGTTTTAATAGAAAACGGTTTTAGTTTTAATAGAAAACGGTTTCAACCCTCAACCTTTTATTTTATAAATTTACTTTCAAATTCAAAGATGAGACACAAATACCCTGATTAATATTATCAATAAATTATTATTAACAATAATTTTATTATAATGTAATAATTAATATTATTGTATATATTATGTACGTATTATAAAATAATTAAATATTATTAAATAATTTTATATTATAAAATTTTTATTTAATTGATAAAATACTAATAATGATTTTTAATTCTTTGTAAATAATTTTATTATCAAAATTGTTAGAATTATTTTATTTTAGATAAATTTTTTTATGTCTGGGACGTAGTTTGAATTTATTATCAAACAATGATTTAATTTCTTTAAAAAAATAAATCTCTTTGTGTATGTATTATATTATTCAAATATTTTTATTAAGTGAGTCTCATCTATATAAATAATAAACCATAAAAAATTTATAGGTATACTTCGAGTATATAGTGTAATCATAGAAATTTATTATAGTATTTTTTACTATAAATAATTATTAACAAAAATATATTTAATTTCTATTTTATTAATTTTTTAATATAGATAATAGTGTTTTGGACTAGCACATATCAAATTAAATAGTATTTGTAAATTCAAATTCTACGTCAATAC
>JBBPBR010000006.1:21783194-21804400 GCA_037974775.1 Cicer pinnatifidum | reverse complement strand
AAATAGTAATATCAATTGCAAAAAATAGGAATTTAACCTATACATTTAATTTTAATTAGCTCAATCATATCAATTACAACTTTCACTTCTATTTAGTTTTGAGAGAAAAAAAATTCTACACTTAAATATTTCTAATAACTTATGTATTGTATCTTTGTAAGACTTGTTGTCGGTCAATTTTAAAAAAAAATTATACATTTAGAGATTTCTAACAATTTTTCGTAATTTTTGAATAAATAGATGGAGATTGTTATATATTTTTATTATATTTGAAAAGTTTAATAGAATTGTATTTCAAATTTACATGATAAGTATTAAAATATATTTTTTTTTAAAATTAATATTATTATATGGAGTAAAATTTGATTTGGTCAAATCCATTTTTTGTATTGTTTGTTCACTTTTGAGTAAGTGACTCGTTTTGACATCCGTATTGTATTGGCGATACAATTTTAATACACTCTCAATTCATTGTTTGAAACCTATATAAGAAGTACTATCACATCACATCGGATATCAACCAAATTATTTTCAATCTTCTTTTCTTTTTATGAACAAAGTTAGTATCCGACCCATTTTGTGAAGAAGCTAACGTGTCTTTGTTTTCCACAATGAAACTAGGTATTTATTGTGAAAAAGAAGGAGTCTCATAAATATAAATATCTGGTAGTGAACCTAGACTTTGATTAGGTCCATACATCTTTCAAAATTTGGTCCACCTCTTAGCCATTTTAATGTACCAACATTATCGGTTAAAATGATTTCTTTAAACCACTTTTAAAAAGTCTTGTTATGCTCATTCACCAACCATTTTTCATTCATTCGATGATTTTTTTCCTTGACAATATTTGTGTGAGCAAACAGGTAAGGTTGATCTCATTATTATTCAATGTATACAAATGTGCTTGAAGTAATTCCCCATGCATCGTGCTCTTAAGTTTTAAACCCTGTATACCCTTACATGTGCATCTATCCTCATGACAAGACTTAGGAACTCCTATAGTGTATATAGTCTAAACAAAACTCAATAGCGCAATGTACCTTTGAACAATAGATGCTTCAGGACGGTTTGGATTCTTCACATACCCTTTTAATATTTTCATGCATCGCTCAATTGGATACATCCACCTTAAATAAACAGGACCACATAATCTAATTTATCTCACTATATGAACAATTAAGTGAACCATAATACCAAAAAAAAAAGGAGGAAAATATATCTCCAATTGACACAAAATAATAACAACTTTATTTTCCAACTCATCTAATTTTTTAGGATCAATGACTTTGCTACATGTAGCATTGAAGAATAAGCACAACCTAGTTAAAAACATCTCTCACTTTTTTATGCAATATTTCACGAATAGCCACTAGTAGTAGTTTTTGCATTAATACATGGCAATCATGAGACTTTAAACCAACAAATTTTAGATTTTTCATTGAGATAAGACTCTTTTCATTTGAAGAATATTCCATTGGCACTTTTATGCCCCTTAGAGTCTCACAAAAACGCCTTTTCTCATATTTTGATAAGGTATGACAAGTTGGAGGCAAATATGTTTGCTTACCTGATGATTGTGGAGCTAATTCTTGCAGTATACCTATCTCAACCATATCTAAACGAGCAGTCAATCTATCCTTTGTTTTCTTGGAATGTTGAGAAGTGTTTCAATTACACTATCACACACATTTTTATAAACGTGCATCACATCAATATAATGTCTAACATCTAGACTGGACCAATAAGGAAGATTAAAGAACACGTACCTCTTCTTCCATACATTTTTCTCAATGGATTGTTTTTTATTCTTTCCAAATTTAACATTGACATCCTTCAACCTTTGATAAATTTGCTCTCCAGCTAAGGCTTTCAGAGCAATTCGATTATCTTGATCTCCATTAAACGATTTTCTCAACCTACGATATGGGTGATTAGGTTTAAGAAATCTCCTATGTCCAACGTAAACAGTCTTCCTTCCATGTTTCAATTGGAGGTAGCATGTGTCTTCTTCACATGTAGGACACACTTTATGTTCTTTAACACTATAACCGCTCAAGTTTCCATACACAGGAAAATCATTGATGATGCAAAATAACATTGCATGCATTTTAAAATAATCACAAGAATAACAATCAAACACTTCAACACCTTCCTCCCAAAGAATTCTCAAGTCTTCAATCAACGGACTTAGATAAATATCTATGTCATTTCTAGGTTGCCTTGGACCCACAATCATCATAGATAACATAATGTATTTGCGTTTCATGCAAATCAAAGGAGGTAGATTGTAGATAATTAAGAGAACGTGCCATGAACTATGGTTACTACTTAAGTTAACGTATGGGTTCATTCCATCTATGGCAAGTCCAAGTCTAAGATTTCTTGGCCCATTCTCGAATTCAGGATACAATTCAACAACTTTCTTCCATTGTAATGAATCAATTGGATGATGAACTTGTCCATCAGGTTGTCTCTCATCAACATGCCATCTAATATTCTTTGCATCATTGTCATTAACAAATAATCATTTGAACCTTGGAATTATTGGAAGATACCATAACACTCTTACAGGAGGACCTGTTGTGCTTTCATCGCAATTGGAATCACCATCCTTCACTTTATAGCGTGATAACCCACACACAGGATATAGTTCAACTCTTCAAACGCATTTTGGTAAAGTATGCAATCATTAGGGCATGCATGTATTTTCTTATACTCCATTCCCATTGGACACAATATCTTATTTGCCTCATAATAACGGTTTGGCAATGTGTTATCTTCAAGAAGCATTTCTTTCAACAACTCAACAGTTCCATGAAGCTTTTGTTTGTCCATCCATTTCTCGCTTTCAAGTTGAACAACCTTAGCATCGCACACAACTGTGTGAAGTTAGTGCATCCCGGATACAAAGCCTCTTCTTTGTCATTGCACAAACTATCAAAAATATATGCACGTTGAAAAGACTCTTGTCCAATATCAAGAATCATGTCCTCAAGCTGATTATCCATATCATCACAAACTTCTTCTCTTTTTAACACATTTGTCATGTTTAACGAATCACCATGCCATATCTATTTTGTATAAGTTTGGCATATCCCATAACAAATAAGATGATTTCTTATTTCTTCAAACTGTAACCGATTTCCATTTAAACATTTAACACAAGGACAATAAAACTTTCCTTCATTTTTAGGAAGTTTTTTTAAAGCAAATTCTAAAAATTCTTCCACACCTTTCTAATACACTTCACTTAAACGATTAGCACTCATCCAACTACGATTCATAACTACTTTTGTTAAATATAAATCACTGTAAAGATTAAGGTAAAAGATTGAAACTAAAACAATTTTATTGTTCAGAAAATGTATAGTTTACTTTCTATTTATTGTCCTAAAGTGTCGTATTCATAATAGTTAAGAGTAATGTAATAGTATATTATTGTTTTCTTCCTTATTTTTATTATTTTGTGAATATCTAAGTACATGTGAAGTTTACAACAGCAAAATAATTGAAATATTTTAAATGGGACACCTCCAATTGAAATAGTTTAAACAGGACACTTTCAAGTGTATTAGTTTAATTCGTTTCTTCTATGTATTTCAAAATTAATTGATTTTCTTGTGCATGATAAGAGTTATTACTTCAGGAATAATGGTTCCTTTAATTTCTTAAAGATTATAAGACCTATTACTTCAGCAATAATAGTTCCTTTAATCTCTTAAAGATTTAATACATAAAATATTATGTTTGTAAACTGTCTTTCTACATAAAATACTATTGTTATTATATATTTTTTTAATTGTTTTGTTGAAGAGTGTTTTTCAGGCAAATTTTAACTTTGTTACATATTATATAAAAAAAAAATTAATTTTTAATTTTTTTTTAAAAAAAAGCAAACTTTATTTTATGTTTATTTACTATTTAAAATTTAATTGTCCAAAAAATAAAAAGGCAAACCTAATTGATTTAGATTAAATAAAATGTTGGAGAGCGTGTTTGTGTTCCGTGACAACGTGCACAGAGTTAACCACATAGAATCCGATCAAATGTGACATATAGGTTACGACCTCTCCACTCTAAAACAAACTCACCCTAAAAATATTCATGTCTATTGTCTTTAATACATAAAATACTACATTTTTAAAGTTTGCTCCCTATTTTGTCCACACACAAATTCTCAAAAACGAAAGATGTAAAAAATATAATTTAACTTGAGAATCAATTATGTCTTAATGAATTGATGAAGTGGTGACGATAAAAAGGCAACGGGTTGTGATATCGAATCCAAGTTGTAAGTGTTTCACGATGTATATGTTAGGAATAGAAAGGGAGGTTTAGAGCGCATAGATTATGGGAGTGGGAAGATAAAACGCGCATTAAATAAATTTTAAATATTTACAAAATTGTCATCGCCTCTTTTTATTAAATCGTTTACCAAGTACCCGATTAAACCACAGAAGAAGATGAGATATATTAATTTTTAATTTGTATTTTTACTGTCTCTCTTAAGTCAGTTGATAAGATAACTGCGTGATAAACATGTTTCACATATTTACAAAATTGTCACGTTCTCATTTTGTTAACTCATTTGTATGGACAACCGACTTAAATATACATCCACCTTATTTGTTAAGTATGGTGACACATAAACGACTTAACTCGTTGTATTAAACTCAATTTTCTACTTGTGGTCCCAAAATTATTTGTTTTTTTTTTTTCTTTCTGTTTAACAATTCCCAAAATTAATAATAACTTTTAGCTTATCCTATGAAACCATTAATTTTTTCTTGAAAAATATTTCTACAACATACATAAGAAATTATGAATGAATAAAACTCCTATTTAAATTTCCATCAAATTTTGAGTTCGTTAAATATTTAAATAGCGGATGAATTTTTGTCTGATTTCACCAACCACGTGTAGAATCACTCTAGAAATTATTTACAATTTTTTTCCACTAATAACATCTTAAAATTAATCCAGAAAATATTTTCTCCCAAAGTTTTCTTTTAATTTCAGTCTAAAACACAACCAAAATTTTATAAGAGTCAAAACAAGTAACACAGTCATTAAAAATTATCCCGTTTAATATTTTTAACTTCGAAAATATAAACTTAATCTAAAAAATTCATAAATCATTTGAAGAAGACATACTTTAGGTTTTATCAAAAATATAATTCGTTTAAGACAATGATAACTTTTTAACAATTATATTGAATTGTTGAAAGTAAAAATAAAATGGTAGTACAAAGTGTCGAACTCAATAATTGCATTATTCAATCGAATCATGTTTAATTACTAAAATTGAATAAAAAGTTTTCAAATCGATTGATATAATATTTGAAACTAACAAGAGTAATAGTACTCAACTTTTATAATATGAAAAATATCAGGAATAAGCTTCACTTCGAATTCAACCTTGAAGTTGAACAACTTGATGTGAAAACTGTTTTCCTTCATGGTGATTTGGAGGAAGAGATTTATATGGAGCAACAAAAGGGTTTCGAAGTAAAAGATAAAGAACAACTTGTGTGTAAATTGAAGAAAAACTTGTATGGGCTCAAACAAGCACCTTGACAATGGTACAAGATATTTGATTCTTTCATGGAGAAACATGGGTATGGTAAAACTACTTTTGACCATTGTGTGTTTGTCAAGAAATTCTCTAATGGTGATTATATTTTTCTCTTGTTATACATGGATGACATGTTGATTATTGGTCATGACACTAAGAAGATTCATTCTCTAAAGAAAGATTTGAACAAGTCTTTTGCAATGAAAGACTTGGGTCTTGCAACACAAATTATGGGCATGAGAATTACTCGTGACAAGAAGAATGATAAATTGTGTTTGTCTCAATACAATCACATTGAGAAAGTGTTGAGAGGTTAAACATGTACAATTACAAACCTGTTAGTGCTCCATTTGCTACTCATTTCAAATTGAATTCTTATCAATGCCCTACAAGTGAGAAAGACAAATAAGGGATGAAGAAGGCTCCTTATGCATATGTAGTTGGTAGTTTGATATATGTTATGGTATGCACAAGGTCTGATATTGCTCATGCAGTTGGAGTTGTCAGTTAGTTTCTCTCTAATCTTGGTAAAGATCATTGGCAAGTAGTGAAGTGGATATACAGATGCCTCAAAGGCACCATTGAGTAGTTTTACATGGGTATGGTAAAACTACTTTTGACCATTGTGTGTTTGTCAAGAAATTCTCTGATAGTGATTATATTATTCTCTTGTTATACATGGATGACATGTTGATTATTGGTCATGACACTAAGAAGATTCAATCTCTAAAGAAATATTTTAACAAGTCTTTTGCAATGAAAGACTTGGGTCTTGCAAAACAAATTATGGGCATGAGAATTACTCGTGACAAGAAGAATGATAAATTGTGTTTGTCTCAATACAATTACATTGAGAAAGTGTTAGAGAGGTTTAACATGAACAATTGCAAACTTGTTAGTAATCCACTTGCTACTCATTTCAAATTGAATTCTTATCAATGTCCTACAAGTGAGAAAGACAAAGAAGGGATGAAGAAGGTTCTTTATGCATCTGCAATTGGTAGTTTGATATACGTTATGGTATGCACAAGGTCTGATATTGCTCATGCAGTTGGAGTTGCCAGTTAGTTTCTCTATAATCTTGGTATAGATCATTGACAAGCAGTGGAGTGGATTCTCATATACCTCAAAGGCACCATTGAGTAGTTTTACATGGGTATGGTAAAACTACTTTTGACTATTGTGTGTTTGTCAAGAAATTCTCTAATGGTGATTATATTATTCTTTTGTTATACGTGGATGACATGTTGATTATTGATCATGACACTAATAAGATTCAATCTCTAAAGAAAGATTTGAACAAGTCTTTTGCAATGAAAATCTTGGGTCTTGCAAAACAAATTATGGGCATGAGAATTACTCGTGACAAGAAGAATAATAAATTATGTTTGTCTTAACACCATTACATTGAAAAAGTGTTATAGCGGTTTAACATGAACAATTGCAAATCTGTTAGTACTCCACTTGCTACTCATTTCAAATTGAATTCTTATCAATATCCTACTATTGACACCTAATTTTTTCTGAGTTTTATTTATTTTTTACTTTTTATTAAAAAACACGAAATAATAATAAAAATAAAGGAAACCGAAAAGAAATGAATTGATGGTCATAAAAATCGATGTAATGATGATCAAAATAAATGAAAAAAAACGAAAAGAAATGGATTGATGGTCATAAAAATCAGTATAATGGTGATCAATTGAATAGAAAAGAAACCGAAGAAATGAATCAATAGCAATAAGAATCAGTATAATTGTGGCCAATTAAATGAAAAGAAACCGTAGAGAAATAGATTAATGATAATCAATTGACAATTATTCTCTTGTCTTTTGTAATCCACACTCAAAAGTCTATAAATAGTCTGCCACAAGAGGACAAAGAGGAGAAAAAGAGGATTCGAAACAAGAATTGGGGGCACAATTGAGAGCACAAAAAGATAAAAGAAAAGAGAGAATAATAGAGAGAAAAAAGAGAAGAAAGATTGGAATCAGGAGCTAGTAAAGAACAGTGCGGTAAACACTTATTTTTCTCCTTGTCTATTTTTTTTTACATTATTATTGTTATAGAGTTTTTTTTACTATTCTATGTACGTATGATATAAACAATAATATTTTTTTGGTTTTACGATCAAGTTTTAGAATCAACTAATAAGAATCAATTTGATTGTTGTATAATCGTTTATTTCTTTATCAAATTCGTGATCTCTCATCTCTATTGTGTTTTATTTTTTGAGTATGAGATTTTAAATTCTCTTACTATTACCGTCATGGGTTCGCGCCACATATGCGTCGCTGATTCGCAAATATGCTCTTGAATTTTTATCCTTTACGGGTTATAAAAATAAAATAAAAAAATAGTAAAATTGTTTCCTTAAAATAAAACGATACACAAATCAATATATAACACATCATTCATTATTATTATTACTATGATTATCACTATTATGTTGTTAATTTATTTTGATATGTATATATATAAAGTAATATCAATAATAAAATTGGTCAATACATAAATATTTTCTACATAAGAACTACGTGTGTTTTGATTTCCCTATTGCACTTAGGGATACGTAGGAGTAAGGTCTTCCCCTTGTCAAACCAAATTAATAAAAAAAATATTTTTTTCTTCTTTCATTAATGTAAATAATTTAATTTTTTTATTATTCTTTTTGGGATAAAAATAAATAAATAAATAGTTTATATATAATTAATTATAGGGAAACCGTTTTAACGGACGTTGTAGGGTGATAATACTTCCCTACTCGTAATCGACTCCCGAATCCAAATTTTTGGTTCAAAAAATATTATTTTAGGTTTTATTCATTTTTTTCTTTAATAAAAATAAAATTGGTGGCGACTCCTTTTTCGCGGACAAACCGGACGCGACAGCTGACGACTCCACTCGGGACTTTTGAGAGTCATGCCCAATCTAATTAATTATATATAGTTATTTTATTATTTATTATTTAATTTATATTACCTCTATTTTTTTATTTTGTTATATTGTGAATATAATTATATGTGTTTTCTCAATTTGTTTTTATTGTGATAATTTTTTTATCTTATTTATTTTTCTATACACTACTCTAACACAACTCACACACTTATGAGTGGGCTCTATACCCGGACTGAGTCCAAACCTAAGATAAGTTAGAGACTGTGTAATGATAATCTTTTGGATGTACATCCTGTTTGGTTGTCATGAAAGTCTCACCTAGAGTTGACTTTTTCTAGAATATTTCCATTTTAATAGTTTACCTATTAATTGGTTTAATATTTTAGAATTGAGTTGTGTGCTCTAGGAGCCAATTTAGAACTATAGAGCCACCCATAGTAAAGGTTTACAATAAAAAAACCATCAACTAAGAAAAGAACCATGTAGGGCATAATCATGTATGTTTCATCTTTTACTTCATTTTACAACATATTTTTCTTTTTTCTCATATTTTTATAAAAAATTAATTGCATATTATGAGATAGTAAAATGTTTGAGATAATCATTTCATTCATTTTTTTACATTATCATAACATTTTCCTTCAACAAAAGAAAAAAAAAAGCAAAAAGAAAAATTATCGTGACACCCTTACTGGACATGTTCCCGAGTTAAATCATGGATAAATTGAAACATACAAAGATGATCTAAACCAACTGAAAAATCATATGACTAAAAGATTGGAAATCTTACAAACCCTCGGTACTTGAAATCATGGGGATCCTTCATGAAAAAAAATATCACGAAAAACTATGTGTTACCCATTGATTTCATAAGTCTAACAATTGCCACCTTTTAGTCTACTTTTTGGTTATACTCTATCTAAAGTCACTTGTCCACAAGATTTGAACCTGATACTAATTAGATTCATATTTATCATACACCTCCCAACTTCTGAGTCATGAACATACTTCGTTGGCTTTCGCCACAAGTAAATCTCTAGAAGTTGGGTCGTTTATGTTGAACTTTCATCACTATCGATTATTATTTGATGTCATCAATCTAAAAAATGGCAAACCTTGTATGAATTTTTGATGACTATTGAACAAAAACCTTGGTTAAACACAACTTTGAAGACATTGACTATGTTTTCCCATATATATACAAGAGGCAAGGTCAAGAATGAAAATGTTATCAAGTGTCCCCATGTTCGTTAATGTTATTTAATTTGATCCTAAAACATTGATCATATTGATGTGCCTCAATTTTTTTGAATATCAATAAATGCATTTTGTATTGTATCATTTTCCATTCTCACCCATTCTATATTTCACAATCTCTTACCAAACATTATTCTTCTTTCTCTTCTTTAAACCATATACCAAACATATTTGGAAGTAGTCCATTCATAAACAAGTTTACTAAAATCTCATACATAATTTCAATCATGCTATAAATTCCACTAAATGTGAGAACGATATAAATAAATCCACCATCAGGATAGACTCCGATATGCTGGGGCATGAGATTAACGTCACGTTAATCCCCCTAGACAAGTGGTTTTATCTTAATCATAGTCTAAATATGTTTTGAATATCTCAATCACGTTAGGAATTTGAAGTTTGTGCCCTGGATATTCTAGCCGCCTACAAATCGAAAATGAAGATGTTGAACTTATATAAGGCTTGATTATAGCTACTTTATCTTCAATATTAAAAGTAAGTCACAATGAAGAACAATTACTCACAAGAATAAAATTCACGACTATCAAATGTATAAGAAAAGTATATGGAAAATTCTTGTGCCAAACATTACCTCGTAACTGTAAAATACCCTTCCTGAGTATCAACCTATAACCGAGGCACCCCTTTAATTCTTATTATATAGTATAAAGGCAGTGTGACCCACTCGAACAAAAACCCCTTTATCAAGAGTAACGACCTGTGTTGACCGATTGAATTCAATTCAATAGAAATGTTGACTGCCTCATATCAAGGACAAAAGATCTTAAAAGAAGAACATATGAACTTCGGAGCTTCAACAAAAAGAATTAGCATTCAAGAATATTTCACATATCTAAAAGGATTGGCAAGATAAATGAACTCCCAACTATATGAGCCCCAAATACCATAAAAAATACATTCAAGTGTGGCTCTGATCCACACCAATATGGATCAAGAAGACTTATCACTACTTGCACACATTGATGCTTCAAAAAGTATTACATCTAAATGAAGACCCGCTAGGTTGAAAACCCGAAAGGCGACCTAGGCAAAAATTAGGGTGCAAAATCATAATAATAATAAATACCCGCTAGGCTGAAAACCTGAAAGGGTGACCTAGGCAAAAATTAGGGTACAAAAAAAGAAGAAAAAAAAAGCTCGTTAGGTTGAAAACCCGAAAGGGCAATCTAAGCAAAAATTAGGGCCACAAAAAATATAGAATTAAAAAAAATCACTTGTTTGAGAATCTAAAAAAGAATGATCAAAGAATATAGCTTACATACATACATCAAAGTCGAAGTTGAACATATTCTGAAAGATTGTGAATATAGATCGGAGTAAATCATATCTTCAAAAGTAGGTTAATAACATGATTGAAATTGTGGCATGAGTTATTAGCACACTTATTTTATGAAAAACTTCTAACAAATTGGGTCATTTACCCATTAGATCACCTTATCTTCTTTTCTTTCTATGAATCTATTTTTTTTGTACCATAGATTTTCTCATTAAAATCATTGTTTGAACCTTCCTTCACTACTTTCTTGTCTTATAAATCTTTTTTTTTTCTTCAAAATGCATTTTTATGATAATCATATGTGAGGGCACAAATAATGTGAATGTCAAGAGGTCAAAACTAGTATGATGTCTTTACATGTAAGGCAGGGGCAACTAAAGATCAAGTCGATGATGTAAGAAAAAATCTCTTTAAAGATTAAAAGGACAATCACCAACACTTATTTGAATTGGTGCATATTTTTCATCCATGAATCAAGGATATGTCCGTAAAGAGGTGAAAGAAATAAAAAAATTGAAAAAAAAGTTGATTGAAAAAAATAAAAATAAAAAGATCAAAATGAATGAAAATGTTCATTCATTAACTGCATTCATGACATTTCATATTTAGTGGTTAAATTTAAATTTGAGACACTAACCCACACCATATTATTTAAGATACGGGATATTGACCCACATCCTCTGATTTAAGAGCAGGGATGACTGACCCTCATCCTCTGTTTTAAGAGTTTGGTTGCCTAGCCTTCAACATCTAATTTAAGAGCTAGGCTGCCCCCACAAAATTTTTGTTGATATATTTGTTGATGAATTCTAAGTCTCATAGGAAGCTATTACAGAAAATGATGGGATAAATTGAACTCTCAATTGAAATAGGCTTGGTCACTTTTGAAATCACGTTTTATTTGATGGATATTGTACCCGCCTATAGCTGCTTATTGAGGAGACCATGGATCCACTCTACTGGTGTGGTGCCATCAATCCTACATCAAAAGCTAAAGTATATGGTATATGACCAACTGATAACCGTGTTAGAAGAGGAAGGCTCGTTGGTGTGTAAGTTTTCCACCACACCGTACGTTGAGACAATAGAGTAAGCTCTGGAGATCGCCTTCCAAACACTAGAAATAGTGGACACTACTTACGTCGAGATGACAACATAGAACCACATATATCAAACACAACTAATATGGTGGTTAGATTCATGTTAAGCTGGGGGCATCATCCATTACACGGTTTGGGGAAGAATGAAGAACGACTCAAAGGACTGATAAAACTTCATGAGAATAGAGATAAATAGGGTTTAGATTATGAATCAACCAAAGTTGACAAGCAAAGATTGGCCAAACAAAAAAAAAAGAAAAAAGGAAAGACAAACAAGATTCATATTGCAGTAGCTAGAGATGATCTTTCCATCGGTGATGCTAATTGGGTTCGTCCATACGATGCAAAAACAAAAATTAAGAATTGGGAGACAGTCAAGTTGCCTATAGTATTCAATACAATTCCCATTTTTGAGAATAATTCATTCGCATATGATTGTACTAAAATTATGCAACATAACTTTGACCATCTTACTAATCAGGCAATAAAAGATAATGAAGAAGATTATGAATTTCCCCTAGAATAGTTAAAATTGGTAGAAAAAGAAGGCAAGACATTATGCCCCATAAGGAACCAATAAAAGTGATTAATCTAGGGAAATAAGAAAATAGAAAGGAAATTAAAGTTCCCACTATCTTAAAGTAAGAACTATATCATGAACTAATCGAAATCCTACACGAATACACAAATATTTTTGCCTTATCATATCAGGATATGTATGAATTGGATACTAGCACAGTGGAGCATAAATTTCCCTTAAAACCTGATTTTTCTTCGGTCAAACAAGAATTAAGGAGAATAAAGCCCGATATGTCATTAAAAATCAGCGAAGAAGTAAAAATAATTTGACGTTGGGTTCCTCGTTGTGGTAAATTATCCCCAATGGATAGCCAATATTGTACCGGTGCTGAAAAAGGATGGAAAAATTCGAATGTGTGTCGACTATAGGGACCTTAACAAAGCCAATCCTAAAGATGATTTTCCGTTACCTCACATTTATATTTTGGATGACAATATGGCTCACCATTCGCTTTTTCTCCTTTACAGATGCTTGCCCAGGATATAATCAAATCAAGATGGTAGTCGAAGATATGAAGAAAAAAACAACTTTAATCACCCCTAAGGGAACATTGTGTTACAAGGTAATGCATTTTGGTCTAAAGAATGTTGGGACAACCTACCAAAGAGCTGTGGTAACTTATTCCATGACATGATACATAAAGAGATAGGAGTTTATGTAGATGACATGATTGCTAAGTCACAAACAAAAGAAAAACATGTGATTGATCTAAAGAAACTCTTTGAAAGATTATGAAAGTTCAAGCTAAAACTTAACCCCTTCAAATGCACTTTAGACGTACGGTCGAATAAATTGTTAGAATTTGTGGTTAGTCAGAAAAGAATAGAGGTCGATCCAGATAAAGTTCGAGCCATTTTGGAAATGCCTCCCCAAAGTACAGAGAGATACTCACAGTTTTCTTGCGAGACTAAATTATATTTCAAGATTTATATGACAACTAACTGCCACTTGTGAATCGATCTTTAAACTTTTACGAAAAAAATATATCAAACCATTGTGTAAAACAAAGATTGTAACATAAAAACATAAAAATAAAGAAAATATAAAAAATATAAAAATAAAAAGTTATTCAGAAAAACGGTTGTAACATACAAAGATTGGCATGAGATGTTGTTGTTTGCACTACACGGGTATCGTATCTCAATATGCATTTCAACTGGGGCAACTCCTTTTTGCCTAGTATATGGGATGGAGGTTGTGCTACCCATTAAAGTAGAAATCCCCTCGCTAAAAGTATTAATGGAAGCTAAACTAGATGAGTCAGAATGTGTACAAACCTGTTTCGATCAATTGAATTTAATTAAAGGAAAAAAGGTTGGCGATCTTATGTCATGAGCAATTATATCAGAAAGGATTGAAAAGAGCGTACAAAAAAATACGTCCTCAAGAATTTTGGGAAGGAGACTCGGTGATAAAAAAAAGATCTTACCAATTCAAAGGATAATCATGGAAAATGGACCCGTAACTATGAGGACCCATACGTCGTGAAGAAAGCTTTCGCAGGTAGGGCATTGATCCTCACGAATATGGATAGAAAAAATTTAGTCCTCCCTATAAACTCAGACGTCGTAAAAAAGGTATCATATTTAAATAATGAGTATCCGCTATGTTGAAAACCTGAAAAGGACAACCTAGGCAAAAAACAAGGGTACAAAAATAATAATGAATATCCGCTAGGTTGAAAACTTGAAAAGGCGACTTGGGCAAAAGTTAGGGTATAAAAAAAAACACAAAAAAATACCCCCTAGGTTGAAAATCTAAAAGGGCGACCTAGGCAAAAATTAGGGTACAAAAAGTATAATAAATATCTGCTAAGTTGAAAACCTAAAAGGGCAACTTGGGAGTAGAAGAAAAACAAAAAAAAAATATATATATACTCAAAAGGAAATGATCAACAATATGAATCAGACTATAACACGAGAATAAAAGTTGTTTACAGTACAAGACAAACGACAACATGAGATATCAAAGTTAGACGTTCAAAAAAAAAGTATAAGTGTTTTTTGTCATTCATGATGGTCGTGTCCAATAAAAATATTAATAAAAACCGACATATTCATTCATTCATTCATGACATTTTATAAATTTAAAGCCGAGAAAATGACCCGCATGTTGAAGTTGAGAAAACGACTCGCACCCCAAAGCCGAGAAAACG
Source organism: Cicer pinnatifidum (assembly GCA_037974775.1). Classification (NCBI taxonomy): domain Eukaryota; kingdom Viridiplantae; phylum Streptophyta; class Magnoliopsida; order Fabales; family Fabaceae; genus Cicer; species Cicer pinnatifidum. The sequence continues at coordinate 21,789,534 of JBBPBR010000006.1, read as the reverse complement.
ACTCACATATTGAAGCTGGGAAAATGACTCGCACCCCAAAGCCGAGAAAACGACCCGCATGTTGAAGCCGGGAAAACAACTTGCACCTAAAGCCGAGAAAACGACCCGCATGTTGAAGCCTGCAAAACAACTCCCACCTAAAGCTGAGAAAACGACCTGCATGTTGAAGCCGGGAAAACGACTCGCACCCCGAAGCCGAGAAAACGACATGCATGTTGAAGCCGAGAAAACGACTCGCATCCCAAAGCCGAGAAAACGACCCACATCTTGAAGTCGGGAAAACGACTTGCACCCTGAAGCCGAGAAAACGACCCGCATGTTAAAGTCGGGAAAACGACTCGCACACAAAGCTGAGAAAACGACCCACATGTTGAAGTCGGGAAAACGACTCGCACCCAAAGCCGAGAAAACGACCCGCATGTTGAAGCCGGGAAAACGAATCCCACTCGAAGCCGAGAAAACGACCCGCATGTTAAAGTCGGGAAAACGACTCGCATCCAAAGCCGAGAAAATGACCCGCATCTTGAAGTCAGGAAAATGACTCGCATTCTTCTAAAAATTATATTTCGGACAAAATTAGAGTTCTTTTCTTTACTTATTTTTGCTTTCATTCTCAAGTAAATTCTAAGTAAAGAGGGGCAACTGTTGACACCTAATTTTGTCCGATTTTTATTTATTTTTTACTTTTTATTAAAAAAGAAAATAATAATAATAATGATAATAATAATAATAATAATAGTAATTAATATATAAATATATGTGAAGAAATATAAAAATAAAAATAAATAATTAGGGATATAAGCTTTAAACAATCACAAGTGTTTTCGGTTCTTGTTTGTCTCTAATTCTTGTTCAGACTCTTTTCTAAAATATAAAAAAAAAAAGAAAAAAAAAGAAAGGAAACTGAAAAGAAATGATTTGATTGTCATAAAAATCGATGCAATGATGATCAAAATAAATGAAAAAAAACAGAAAAGAAATTGATTGATGGTCATAAAAATCAGAATAATGGTGATCAATTGAATAGAAAAGAAACCGAAGAAATGAATCAATGACAATAAAAATCGGTATAATTATGGTCAATTAAAAGAAAAGAAACCGAAAAAAAAATAGATTAATGATAATCAATTGACAATTATTCTCTTGTCTTTTGTAATCTACACTCAAAAGTCTATAAATAGTCAGCCATAAGAGGACAAAAAGGGGGAGCACAATTCGAAACACAAATTGAGAGCATAGAAAAAATAGAGAGATTAATTAGCAAAAGAGAAGAAGAGAATCTGATCTTGAAACAATCAGTCTAGCAAAAAAAAAAATAATTCAGCAGTAAGGTATCATTTTCTTATTCTTTTCTCTAATCTTCTACTTATTAGTTTTTATTTTTGCATCCTTTTTTAAAATATATATTTTTTATTCTCTTTCTATTTTTTTTATTTATAAAAAAATAAACTCATATGTTAAGATTTCATTTATTTTTTAAATCGTTGAATCCTAAAAGTATTTTCTTTGCAACATAAAATAATAAAAAAATATAACTAATTGATGTCTATAGATCAAAAAAATAAATTTCATAATATTGTAATGTAATAGAAAATTCATAATACGTCTTTATCAAATAAATAAAAAATTATAACAACAGATAAATGTTTTTACCCTTAAGATTAAAATTAATGGTTGTTGCCTCCGGATGAAATTCATCCTCGCTCGCCGCACCATATTATTCACTTTCAATCATTGGTGGACTTTGTGTCGCGACAGATCCGACAACGTACGAACAAATCATTTAACATATTATTTCAACGTCGTGTCCATCTGTCTCGTTCACATACCTCCACATTACATTGTTTTTTTTTTAAAGAAAAATTAATTTTTTTTCTTTAATTTAAAACAAACAAATATTATTATTATTATTATATTTATCACCATTATTATTATTACATTTTTATTTTTAGTTTTTGATACGTATATAAATAAAAATAATAATAAAATCGGTCAACACATAAATATTTTCTACCTAAGAACTACGTGTTTTTGATTTCCCTATTGCACATGGGGATACGTAGGAGCAAGGTTTTCCCCTTGTCAATTCAAATTAAGAAAAAAAATATTTTTTTTCTTCTTTCATTAATGTAAATAATTTAATTTTTTATTATTCTTTTTGGGGTAAAAATAAATAAATAAATAAATAAATAGTTTGTATATAATTAATTATAGGGTAACCGTTTTAACGGACGTTGTAGGGTGATAATACTTTCCTACTCGTAATCGACTCCCGAATCCAAATTTTTGGTTCAAAAATATTATTTTAAGTTTTATCCAATTTTTCCTTTAATAAAAAATAAAATTGGTGGCAACTCCTTTTTCGCGGACAAACCGGACGCGACAGCTGGCGACTCCAACAGCGTTAGAGATTCTAGAAGGGGAAACTTGAAGACAAAGTCACAAAGCAAAGCAGAAATCGATCAACACACACTGCTCACGGTTTCTACTATACGCGGATTGCATATTATGCTTACAAGGGATACAAAGGATTCTTTTTCTCTAACATAGCTCCTATATAGCTTGTGTCAAGTTATATCTTTGTGTATAGATCTTCTGTGGTTTCAAATTTTTTTGTTCCCCTTTTGTTTTATTTGTTATGCCTTACATCTAATGTATATTTACATTGACTACAAATGTTCTGAACAAATATATTTACAACGGCTAAGATACTACGTTGCTCTATAAAAAATAATAATAATAATAATAAATACCCGTTAGGTTGAAAATCTGATATGGCAACCTAGGCAAAAATTAGGGTATAAAAAATGAATAAAAACTCGCATGTTGAAACCGGGAAAACGACTCGCACCTAAAACTGACAAAACGACCCGCATGTTGAAACTGGGAAAACGACTCGCACTCGAAGTTGAGAAAACGACCCGCATATTGAAGCTGGGAAAACGACTCGCACACCAAAGCCGAGAAAACGACTCGCATGTGGAAGTCGGGAAAACGACTCGCACCCCGAAGCCGAGAAAACGACTCGCATGTGGAAGCCGGGAAAACGACTCGCACCCTGAAGCCGAGAAAACGACCCGCATGTTGAAGCTGGGAAAACGAATCGCACCCGAACTGAGAAAACGACCATCATGTTGAAGCCGAGAAAACGAATCGCACCCGAAGCTGAGAAAACGACCCGCATGTTGAAGCCGGAAAAAGACTCGCACCCGAAGCCGAGAAAATGACCCACATCTTGAAGTCGGGAAAATGACTCGCATTCTTCTAAAAAATTATTTTTCGGACAAAATTAGAGTTGTTATCTTTACTTATTTTTACTTTGATTCTCAAGTAAATTCTAAGTAAAGAGGGACAGCTGTTGACACCTAATTTTGTTCGAGTTTTATTTATTTTTTACTTTTTATTAAAAAAAAGAAATAATAATAAAAATAATAATAATAATTAATAAAAATAAAGGAAACCGAAAAGAAATGAATTGATGGTCATAAAATCGATGTAATGATGATCAAAATAAATGAAAAAAAACGAAAAGAAATGCATTGATGGTCATAAAAATCAGTATAATGGTGATCAATTGAAAATAAAAGAAACCGAAGAAATGAATCAATAGCAATAAGAATCATTATAATTGTGGCGAATTAAATGAAAAGAAACCGTAGAGAAATAGATTAATGATAATCAATTGACAATTATTCTCTTGTCTTTTGTAATCCACACTCAAAAGTCTATAAATAGTCTGCCACAAGAGGACAAAGAGGAGAAAAAGAGGATTCGAAACAAGAATTGGGGGCACAATTGAGAGCACAAAAAGATAAAAGAAAAGAGACAATAATGAAAGAAAAAAGAGAAGAAAGATTGGAATCAAGAGCTAGTAAAGAACAGTGCGGTAAACACTTATTTTTTTCCTTGTCTATTTTTTTTTACATTATTATTGTTATAGAGTTTTTTTTTACTATTCTATGTACGTACGATATAAACAATAATATTTTTTTGTTTTCACGATCAAGTTTTAGAATCAACTAATAAGAATCAATTTGATTGTTGTATAATCGTTTATTTCTTTATCAAATTCATGATCTCTCATCTCTATTGTGTTTTATTTTTTGTGCATGAGATCTTAAATTCTCTTATTATTATCGCCGTCGGTTCGCGCCACATATGCGTCGCTGACTCGCAAATATGCTCTTGAATTTTTATCCTTTACGGGTTATAAAAATAAAATAAAAAAATAGTAAAATTGTTTCCTTAAAATAAAACGATACAAAAATCAATATATAACACATTATTATTATTATTATTATTATTATTATTATTATTATTATTATTATTATTATTATTATTATTATTATTATTATTATTATTATTATTATTATTATTATTATTATTATTATTATTATTATCATTATCATTATCATTATTACTATGATTATCACTATTATGTTGTTAATTTATTTTGATATGTATATATATAAAGTAAGATTAATAATAAAATTGGTTAACACATAAATATTTTCTATCCAAGAACTACGTGTGTTTTGATTTCCCTATTGCACCTCAGGATACATAGGAGCAAGGTCTTCCCCTTGTCAAACCAAATTAATAAAAAAAAAAAAAATTTTTCTTCTTTCATTAATGTAAATAATTTAAGTTTTTTTATTATTGTTTTTGGGGGTAAAAATAAATAAATAGTTTGTATATAATTAATTATAGGGTAACCATTTTAACGGACGTTGTAGGATGATAATAGTTCCCTACTCGTAATCGACTCCCGAATCCAAATTTTTGTTTCAAAAATATTATTTTAGGTTTTATTCAATTTTCCTTTAATAAAAATAAAATTGGTGGCGACTCCTTTTTCGCGGACAAACCGGACGCGACACCTACAAGTGAGAAAAACGAAGAAGGGATGAAGAAGGTTCCTTATGCATCTACGGTTGGTAGTTTGATATATGTTATGGTATACACAAGGTCCGATATTGCTCATGCAGTTGGAGTTATCAGATAGTTTCTCTCTAATCTTGGTAAAGATCATTGACAAGCAGTGGAGTGGATTCTCAGATACCTCAAAGGCACTTCCAAAGTGTATTTATGCTATGGAGGTGGTGAACTTGTGTAGGATGGGTACATAGATGAAAATATGGCAGGTGATCTTGATTATAGAAAATCTTCTTTTGGTTATATGATTATTTTTGTAGAGGGGGCCATTTCTTTACAATCAAGGTTACAAAAATGTGTTGCTTTATCACTACTGAAGCTGAGTGGATTGCAGCAACTGAAGCTTCCAAAGAACTCTTATGGATGAAGAAACTCTTACATGAGTAAGGCCTCAAAAAGGACAAGTTTGTGTTATTCTGCGACAGTTAGAGTGCGATTCATCTTATCACTAATTCGACTTTTCATGCAAATTCAAAACATATTGAGGTGCGATATCATTGGATACGAGATGGACTAGTCATTTTCAATTGGAAAAATTCATATTGATGAGAATGGTTCAAATATGATGACAAAGGTTTTGCCTGTGTCGAAGATAATATGTTGTAGAAAAAAATTGACATGGTTGAGTAGTACCTTCCCACTTGAGTCGTGAGGGACATATTTGTTGGATGGGCTCACTCCCCAAGAGAACCCACCAATTTTTACTATTATTATTATTATTATTATTATTATAATTATTATTATTATTATTATTATTATTATTATTATTATCATCATCATCATTGCTATTATTACTATAGAAAAGAAAAAAAAAAAGAAATAAGGTGTTTTAATTGGGCTTGGCCCATGTGAGAAAGAAATAAAAAAGAAAAAGGATAAATCCCTAAGTCAACAAAGCAAAAGAAAAAAAAAACAAGAGAGAAAAATAAAGTAGTCGCACGACAGAAGTAAAACAAAAGATAGTGACGACAACAATTAAAAAAAAAAAAAAAGAGAGAAGAGAAGAAAAAAGTTTGGTTCTGATGGTGGTAATAGTTGTGTAGCATTCTTACTATGTTTGGTCTATAATTTTAGTATATTATTTCTACCACTGAGTTTATTCTTTTCATATTCAATCTTAATAGTCTTTAGTGGAATGTTGTTTGTTATTTTGTTTGGCATTCACTTTTTATTGATGAGTATTGTTGATTAATATTCTCTAGTGTTATTAGGAAGACTATGATGTAACTATTAATTATTGTGTTTATCTGATATTTAATTTTCAGCCAATTATTGTTCTATGTATCATATGTTTTCTATTTGACCATTTATCTACACAGTAGAGAAAAATATTATATATTATTGAGATAATTATGTCTAATTTTTTCCAGCAAGAAGAATCGTCCAAATAGTAACCACAACGAAG
>JBBPBR010000006.1:21722698-21782736 GCA_037974775.1 Cicer pinnatifidum | reverse complement strand
TTTTTATGTGCAAATAACTCATAAAATTAACAGATCTTACCTTTTATTTATATTATATATATAATTGTGGTTGGAGGTCCATAATACCATTATCCAACAAGTTCAACATATTAAAAATAACACATAATAGATGATTGTGTTACTAAGAAGTGACCTACTATTTAGGTTACAAAAAGTAAACATAAAAGAATATTGTGCTTCACATGGTTGATATCTAGAAATGTGGTCTTGTATTTACCCAAAAAAAAGCATAGAATGGAGTTTATTTTGAGGATAGATTGATTTTATTTTAAATTAGAGATATTAAAAAAAAATTCTCCTTACCAATTTTTTCAGCATTATATATTAGAATAATAGAATATACAATTTTGCTGAAAACCCTCCTAAAGGTATACCCGTTAAAGAATTAAAAATAATATTTAACGTTAGACACTATTAATATATTTTTATTTGAATATTTCTATTTTAGGCACTTGTGAACATTGTTAAAATTTATTATATATATATATATATATATATATATATATATATATATATATATATGTGTTTATTTTTTTTTAGTTTCTGCATTATGGTGAGGTTTTGTGACGTTTAGATCCACTTTGACCATTCAACCTCTCTGATTTAAAGACAGATCGCTCCTATCGAGACATAAAGACAGCAGGTCTATTTCTTGCGGCCTGAACTCAAGTATTTAACATAGATTTGACAATATTTGGGGTTATAATCATATTTTATTAAAAAGAGCATGGCATAATCTTTTATTTGTGCTTTCTATCTTTCCATTATGACACAATTATTCTCAACTGAAGTTGCAAGTAAAAATGGAATCAAAGCAAACAGGTATATCACACAAACTGTCTTCAACACATTTCCTATTTATTACCGTGATTTGTATCCAGTTATCCTTCATTTAGTGAACACTGAAGCTTAATCAAAGCCAAAATTGGTTAACTCATAATTGTATGTACTATTTCTATAGTAAATTCTCAATTATTAAAGCTAGCAGAAAAATAAACAAAATAAGAAACATATTGGTAGAATTTTTTAAAATTTTGATCGTCTTTAATCTTATTTTTGGTGTAAAAAATCTAAGACTTTGATAATGACTATTTTTATTGAGGAACATGGATGACCACTGTTAGTGAACTCTCGAGTCTCATCTTCCAACCACATTTTATCCATCAACAAGACTCAAATTCAAGATCTTAACTAAGGAATCCAAGTCCACTTCCACTAAGACCAATATAATGTAAGCCAAATTTAATCCTTACTGCTGCACAAAATCATAATAAAATGTATATGCAGTCACATATCATAAAAATTCAACACAATGCGATCACAATTGCGTTTGCAGTCAATTTTTATAAAACCTTTGGTAGATGCCAATGGTCTTGCAAGATAGTTTAATAATATAATCTTCACCATATATATATATATATATATACACTGGAACTTGGCTTAAAATTAATGTCGCATGAATTGAAAAAATTGAAAAAAAGTCCAACATAGAAGAGATATTACATTAATAGTGTTTAAAAGGTGGAGGAACGACATTTGGGATGTGCCTCAAGGTTACCTAATTTTATGAAGGTGAGAACACATTTAAATTGATCTCACATGCGTGGTGTTGTCGCTATTAAAAGAAGTAAGAGAGCAAGAGTTGCTAAACATTATGGACTTGATTATGCGACCGATACATTAGAAGCTATAAACGATGAGATGGATCATGATGAAACTGTTGATAAATACAAGGTTCGCCTTGTAGCCAAATGTTTTAGGCAAAGAGAAAATATAGATTTCTTTTGCCACCTCACTAGAATTACATCCATTAGGATACTAATTTTTGCTACTGCTATTCATAACTTGGTGGTACACTAAATGTATGTCAAAACTGTTTTTTTAAATGATGACTTAGAAGAAGAAATATTTATGGAGCAACTTTAAGATTTTGTTATTCAGGGACAAGAAAACAAGGTATGTAAGTTAGATAAGTCTTTGTATGGTCTTAAAAAAGTTCCTAAGCAATGAGATGAAAAATTTGATAATTTGATTATATTGAATAGGTTTATAGTGAATTAAAGTGAAAAACGTATTTCTTACAAATATGAAAATATCATATGTCTCTATGTAGATGACTTATATTTGATTCAAATATTCATGCTTTAAATATTGTGGAATCATCGTTGTGTAACAGCTTTGATATGAAAGACCTTAGAGAAGCAAATATAATCCTTGGAATTATGATTATTATGTCAGAAAAGGGAATTTCTTTCGATCAATCTCACTATGTTAAAAAGATCTTAAACAAATACAATTACTTTGACTGTAAACCTGCTTGCACACCATATGATTCAAGTGTAAAAATTTCAAAAACACTAATGACGGTGTTAGAAAAACTGAATGTACGAGCATAATTGGTAGCCTCATGTATGTCACAAACTATAATAGACCAAACATTGCCTATGTCGTGGACTATTGTGCAGGTTTATCAATAGACATTAGTATGAAGCATTGCCATATTATTGAGAGAATCATGAGATACCTTAAAAGGACAATGAATAGCTGATTACATTATCAAAGATTTTCTTCTATCCTTGAAGGATATAGTGATGATGATTGAAACACTTTAGCATATGATTCCAAAGCAACTAATAACTATATATTTACCATAGATGGAGGTGTTGAGACAAAATCTCAATTTAATGTTTTGATGAAAACAAACAAAAAGTTAATATAAGAATGTTAATTATGATTCTAAATGTTATGTTAATTTAACTTGTGTTTTTGAGTGTATTAATTTAAAGATAAGATTTAAACAAAGTAAATAAATCAACATAAAAAGGCAAGAAACTGAACAAACAAGAATGGATAACATTCTTAACAAATTTGGAAAATGGAGAATGTTATCCAGTTTCAAGAATGATCATCACAACTCCAAAATCAATCAATCTCCACTAGTTAAAAGAAGTTTTAGCCTCTGGATTTTACATCTATATCATCAACACTTGGCAAGGAACAAACTAAGATGATTAAATTCAAAGAAACTACTCGAATCACAAAGAGAGAAGATCACGAATTAGCAAGACCATACACATCTGAACCTTCTCCAGTTTGACTGTAAAAATCGAATAACATTATGATCATTCTCCAATATGTTGACATTAATCTCCAACATGCTAAGATCATTCTCCAGCATGTTAACATTAATCTCCAACGTGCTAACATCATTCTCCAACATGTTAAACATCAATCTCCAAAATGATAACATCAATTTGCAAAAAGTTCTCATCGGTCTTTAGAATGATCATCAATCTCCATAATGATCAGATATGTCTCCAGAATGATCAGATCCGTCTCCAGAATGATCAGATCAGTCTCCAGAATGTTCAGACCAGTCTCTAGAATGATCATCAGTCTTTAGAATTTTCAACATCATTCTCCAAGTTGTTTTGGCAGAATCAAATCTCCAGATCGAAGAAATATCATCAACAAATATATATGAGGTATAAAGGATCATTAAAAACAAAAGAAACTGATCAAGAACGAAGAAAAATGCCCAATGAAACAGATTTCACAAAGTGTTCAAAGACTGAAATATTTTTATTCATATATATTGATTTTGGTCAAAACTAACAGAGCACTACCAACAACTCTTTTGACCATTATTAAATGTCCTAAAAGCCTATAAAAGGAAGGCCAACTCTCTGTTTTCTGGTTTCACAACCAAGATCAATCTTGAGTTATTTTCTTAAGTTTCTAATAGGAATTTTTAAAAGGGTGAATTTACAAGTCAAATCCCCCTTTCTTGTAAATTGACATTGCTACTTCAGGAGGAACAATGTCTTTTAATGAAAGGATTAGCTAGAGAGAAATTCCTAAACATAACCAAAAGGATGAGACTATTTCCTAACATGAATTTTTAAAAGGGTGAGTTTACAAGTGAAATCCCCCTTTCTTGTAAATTGACATTGCTACTTCATGAGAAACAATATCTTTTAATGAAAGGATTAGCTAGAGAGAAAGTCCTAAACATAACCAAAAGGATGAGACTATTTCCTATATATCAATGATTGGTCTTGTTGGTAACTCAATTGAAAAGAATATAGATCCCAAGAATCTGGTGCAATGGGTATTTATAAGTCGTGAATTGATATGAGATGAACATGCTATTATAAATTAGAGAAACACGATTCTTGAAGAGATGATAAGATGAGGTAATTGAAACTCTCAATGAGATATATACTTTATGTGAAATGGAGTACCTATCTATATGATTACTCTTGATATGCTCATCTATGTGAATGTGGAAGTAAGGATGTTTCCTCTGAAATTTTGAGGTAGAATTCCTAGAGTGTTCACTACACTAGGATAGACGTGCAAGACCATTTGTTGAGGAAAAATCTATTATGAAGTTTCAATGGTAACAAACCTTAACGATTAAGTGATTTTGATACATCTTGTTATCTATGTGTGTTTTTAAGTGACTTCATTAAGACCAAAAACTCATACAAGATTAAGCAGAAAAGAACAAAATGGAATTCAAGAAACACTATCATAACAAACTTCAGAGTGTTCAACCCTGGAAGTTCAGAATGTTCTTTCTTGAATATAAGACAATATGTTCACACTTAAAGAAATAAATCACATGAACAAGATCATGATCCTACACTAAATCAATAAGAAAATCTTACTTAAATGAACTATAAAAAAATAAGAAGAAGAATCTTCAAGATTTTTATAAGATCATTTAAGTCAAAGAAGAATATTCACTTTGATATACGATATAACTCATATGATATGATTAATAAGCTATCAAAGGAATAAATGAGAACCAAAATCCAAGAAGATCACAATAGTTTAGCTTGAATAAATTCAAACAACAACTTTATGAACATCGGAAAGTAGCACATTTAAAGGGTTCTTTCAAAAAGTATGAAAGTGACTGAAAGGTTGGTAACATCATTGTATTTTCATTATTCACTGATGAGAAAAACCACTAATATGGAAAGATGTGCATTCAAACATTTTCTCTTTCCCCTGCACTAAATAGAAACAACTCACCAAATATTATGAAGTCAACTTAAAGTTTAAAATGTTCACGAATCCTTAAGATCTTCATCTTTACAAGCTACCATGCATTGGAACTTGCGCCCGATAGACACATGAACACCTTCGCAACTTATTGAAGCTCACTCATAGGTTATATAAAAATAGAAGAGCTCAAAACTTGAAGATCCAAGAACTTACATCAAGATATAACTAACTTGTCACAAAAGTATAGAAGCTTGATTAAAAGTTCATCAAACACACTCAAAGATCATCAAATCTAAAGTATAAACGAGTGTGAAGGTTTGTTTCATCCAAATCAAGTTATGAAAACTTGATGCAAAATCTAAATTCTATTTGTAAATTTTCTAAAGTCATCTTTTGGTGTGTACAAGAGACTCATAATTAAGCTATGATTGTTGGTTAGTCAAGAGTGACTAGGAAGAAGATTTTTATGCCTGCTAAGACTAAGAAAACATAATAGAGAGGTTAGATTCATTGAATTGTGTAAGTGTAGAAATTGAGAAGTTTCCTCAAGCATTATACTGGAAAATCTCACCAAGGGTGAGGATTGGATGTAGCCCAAGTTTGGATGAACTAGTCTAAATTATGTGTGCATTTCTTATCCTTACTTATTCTTTAAATGCTTCACAAATCACACACACACACACTCTAACTCACAATCTTATTTCACTTATATATTAATCCTTGAGAACATTCCAAAGTGCTTATTTTCTCATTACTTCAAGTCAACATAGTTGAGAGTTAATTTTAATATACAGGAAAATAATTTTAAAATGGTCAAAATTCAAACCATGTGACATTGAGTTCTACTTCACAATTAATGAACAAACTTTTGATAATACACCTTGTGAAAAGGTTTTGTGTGAGTTGGATGTTAGAGATAGAGTTTAAGACTACAAGCCACTCTTGTTGAATCTTAATCTTAATCATTATACAAAGGTTCAAGTCAGAAGACACCTTTATGTTTGCACAATCATATAGAAGCATTTGACGCTATTTCATAAACACTTTTTTAAATTAAAGTTGGAGACTATTGAAACTTGACTTGGAACTAGTATTGTGTGAATTAAAAATATGAAATAAGTCACATATAAGAGAGATATTACACACAAGTAGTGTTTATATTTAGGGTTTTCTCCAAGGGGAACCTGATTTTGTGAATGAGAGAGAACACACTAAAATCGACTACTACGCATGTGCGAACTGTCGTCGTCGTCCGAGTCGGTTGGACTGTGTGATGTATTATTTTTTAGTATCCGAAAAACAATATTTTTTATTTTTTTAATGCATGCGATATTACACACAAGTAATGTTTATATTTAGGGTTTTCTCCAAGGGGAACCTGATTTTGTGAATGAGAGAGAACACACTAAAATCGACTACTACGCATGTTCGAACCGTTGTCATCGTCCAGTCGATTAGACTGTGTGATGTATTATTTTTTAGTATCCAAAAAAAATATTTTTTATTTTTTAATGCATGCGATTTTCTCTTTTCGAATTTTTAACACATTTTTTTGTTGACCGAGTCCTCCAACAATTTTCGTGATTGTCCCTCCACTTCCCTTCGATTTTGTAGGTATGTTTTCTATGAACGGGTCTATTTTTAGTGGACTAGTCAAAAACAACTCGCACATATTTTTCTTTGTAGAATCCTCTATAAATAGAGGACTTCAGTCAGTTCACAAATCGCACCAAAACTTTAACTATTTTTTAGTTTTCTCTCCTCTCCCATTTATGCTTCATCTCATATTTTCTATATGTCCCTTTATCGAGAGATTGACCCTTCATATTTTTTGAGTGGTCGTCGTACCATATTTTCGAGTGACACTAACTGTCATATTTAGAGGGTGTAATTCTAGAATGAAACAATGTATTTGGATTATTTTTCCTTGAACACATCGTGATTGATCGTCCGCCTTACACAATTAAGGACAGTGCCACGAAACATTTTTAAAAAATCGACCTAGTTTGGTATTTAACTTAATAAATATATTCAGTTGTTGAAAATTATTTTTCAAAATTCAAAAACAACAAACTGTAGGGTTTTATTTGACTTGATACATACTAAAGTGAAGAAATGGGGACAAAAACTATACAGAAGACAATAACTTTCTTCCTCTTAACACTACAAGATCTTAATTATGGTGAAAGAAAGGAAGTTGATTCATTTGGACTTTATTCCTTTGTAGCTACTATATATAGGCCTGTAACATTCCATTTAAAAAATAGAACTTCACCACCCTTATCCTGTCTCTTTTTCAATCTTAGAGTTCTTCACTTTCACTTTCACCTTGATTTTTTATTTATTTTGTTTTTGTTTCTCACCATGACTAGCATTTATAAGTTGGGTGCTATGCAACAACTGATGAAAGGTGGAAATCATATGCCTGGAAATGTAATATCTGATGACAGCATTTTGGTGAAGAAAATAGTGTCAGATCATAATCCTGAGAGACTTGATTATGATGTAAAGCCACTTCTAGAGATTGTTGAGGATATTCTTAGACGTTCCACACTCAGTTCTGACTCCGGACATGTTTCAATGGTATGATGCTAATGGCTAACAAAAAATATAGCAACTTCATATATTTTCCATTAAAATCTAGTTTGCTGTTTAATGCATATGCAGATTTGGCTGAGATTTTGATAGTAAATTTACCATTTTCATTTTAATCATGGCAGATATACCATATTTGTTTAGTCTATTTTGTTTTATTTTAGTTTCTCCAAATTTATTTTTATTAAAATAAGTCTTTGGAATAATCATTCTAGTCTTTATATATATCATGGAGAGAATATAATCAAATGTTCTACATATGATATTATTGAGATCCATTCCAACTTAAGAAAATAGGAAAGACAAAAAACAAAGAATTAAAAATATAAAATAATATAATTATGTAGACTAAATACATATTTAGATCTTTTTATATAATGTTATTAACTTGTAATTTCTTTCAGGGTGCCTTTTCACATGTTGATCATGTCGAAGACAGAAGTCACCTTCCTGCTTACACAAACAGGCTGGAGGCTTTGTCTGTTAAGATTGATCGGATTTCTGTTGAGGTGATAAAAAATTACCTAAGCAATCTATTGACCAACATCTTTGTTGAATTAAATATGTTTTGATCTCTATAAAATATGACAAAATTTGATTTTATCATATACTCTTTTTGACTTTAAACATGAGAGAAAATTAAGTGTTTATCATATACTCCTTTTGATTTTATAAGCAAAAGTGGACAACAAAAAATTGATGTATTTGATTCAAAATTTAGACCAAATATATTAACTTTCTTTAACCCGCTTTTGTTTATATAGATGCTAGAGAGATTAAGTGTTTATGTATAAGTTGTTTCTATGACAAAAATAAAATAAAATTGTTTTCCTATAATCTATAAACTGCTATCATAAACTATTTTCATAAACTCTTTCAAACAATGTCACAAGTATTTATGCAGCTCAAGTTAACCAATCCAAAGGAATCCTTTCTCCCTAGACTCTGGTCTCTTATGCTTTTGGATGTTTTAAAATTAACATATTGGAGAGGAGCGGAAGTGAAATGAAATAGTGATTCCATTCACTTTCTTTTTTTGTATTTTTAGGGACTAAAAATTAATAAATTTTTTTATGGACAAAAAAATCAATTCTGCTCATTTTACATAGACAAAAATATATTCAACAATCTTCTTGGTGTAATAACTTAATCAATGTGATAACATTAATAGCATAGCTTACTATAATAAATACTTAAATAAATTCAACTTCTTAATCTTAATTTTGCTTCTAAAACATTAACTGAATGCATGTTTTTCCATCAATATAACAAATTAACAATGAAATTTCAGATTTCCTACAAGATTCTTTCTGATATAGATGCACACTCCACAACAGTTTCAATATTTGATATGATCACAACCTACGAGTGGGATGTTAAGTTGGTTCTAGCCTTAGCTGCTTTCGCTCTGAACTATGGTGAATTCTGGCTTCTTGCTCATATTCACGATACAAATCAACTCGCCAAATCAATGGCAATTCTGAAGCAATTACCTGGTATCATGGAGCATTCGAGCTCGCTGAAACCACGATTCGATACACTTAATGATGTAGTAAATGTCATATTGGAGGTGACCAAGTGTGTCATAGAGTTCAATGCTATTCAAACTCGTTACATTACAGAAGATGTATCAGCCTACACCACTGCCTCTAATCACATCCCAATTGCTTGTTACTGGTGCATCAGAAGTATTGTGGCTTGCGTGGCTCAAATTACAAGCCTCACTACACTTGGCTATGAGTATGTTTTTCCAATCATTCCTCAAGATTTTTATGTTCGTTAATGCATCTTTAGCGCCAAGTGGGGACACCAAAAAGAATTTGAGAATAACATACTAACAATTAACATTTAAAATATCTGTAGACAAAACTTCGGGATTATAAATTTTCTTTATACCAAAGCATGTGATGGTCATGTGAGTTACAAATTTCCAAAGTTTAACATGATAGACAAATGATATATCAATATTGTTTCAGAATCTTCACCTCTAATGATGCTTGGGAGCTTTCTACATTGGCTTTCAAGCTCAGAAGTATAGCGGACCATCTCAGAAAGCTACTGCATAGCTGTCGTGAACACATTGGTAGGCCACTTAAATATTGTATTCAAATGGAACCATACATAATCTCAGTATATAGTGAGGGCATGAGAATTGAGAAGATTTAAATAAGACAATATATAGAATCATACAACATAATTTCAGTTATAAGTTAGTCTTGGTTATATTCCATCCATCTATATGTTTTGGTTCTTTTGGATATGAAGTGCATCAAAGCAGTGGGCTAATTTTAAATGGACAATAAATGCAGCACAAGTGGTAGTCGCTGAAGCTTATGGAATGCTACGCGATTTATTTTCGAAACCGCACATTGACAACATGAAGATCCTCAAGGCTTTGATTTATTCACAGGATGACATTTTGCCTCTATACGACGGTGTTACGAAGAAAAGGGTTTGATTTTCCAACACTAATACCTACACGATACACTATTATTAGTTTACTAATATGAGAAGCTGATGATACTAATATATTGATATGATTAATGCAAACAAACAGGTTAGCCTTGATGTACTGAGAAGGAAGAATGTGCTACTTCTATTTTCAGGCCTGGAGTTCTCGACCGATGAGCTTCTAATACTCGAACAGATTTATAACGAATCAAAGGCACACGCACCGAGACAGGACAGTAGATATGAATTAGTTTGGATACCAATTGTGGACCAAACCTCTGAATGGACAGACCAAAAGAAAAATCAATTTGAGAATATGAGAGAGAGTATGCCATGGTACTCAGTGTATGATCCTTCACTGATAAGCAAGGCAGTGATTTGGTTCATTCAGAGTGAATGGAAATACAAGAATAAGGCAATTCTTGTGGTTTTGGATCCTCAGGGGAGGGTTGCTTGCCCCAATGCTATTCACATGATGTGGATTTGGGGAAGTGCTGCTTTTCCTTTTACAAGTTCTAGAGAAGAAAATCTATGGAAGGATGAGACATGGAGACTTGAATTGCTTGTGGATGGCATTGATACAGAAATATTGAATTGGGTAAGCTGAAGAGCCTTTTACTTAATTTTCACTGATAAAATGAACATTAGAGAAGGATTATGAATTTTTTTGAAAATGCATTTAAAAAATAAATTGATTTTTTATTTTGAAAATTCTGACAAATTTCAAAACATTGTTTTTTGTGGTTCTGGAAATGCATTTTCTTTAGTTAGCTTCAATCTTCTCTCTTACAATTAAAAAAGAAAATCCAGAATCAAATATCATTTCAATCACTTGCATACAAAGTAAAGTAAAAATGACAGTAAACGGACCTTTATATTCTAGCAATTAAAAAATCTTATCCTTTTTCGGTACACTAATAATATATAACTTCAACAAAAAAAATCATATTGCTGCATTGATTGGAGGAATGGATGTTATGGAAGATTGCTAGATAGTATAAAACAAGTCAAAATAGAACACAGGTTCTAATATGTCTTTGATGAAAGTTAAAAATATTACAGAACAAGATCCAATGAAGAAAATTTGAATATACTGACATCTTGAAATCTAAGAAAACTCATCAGAACATGTTATACAAACTTTACCTATGTGTAGTTGTTATACAAACTCATCAGCACATGTCATATACTATTTTTAAACTAAGAAATTTATAATTTCTCATTGAACAGATTAAGGAAGGAAAATACATTTTCTTGTACGGAGGAGACGACCCTGATTGGATAAGGAGATTTGTGAAAGAAGCCCGGAGGGTAGCACAGGCGACACTGACACCCTTAGAAATGGTATATTTAGGAAAAAGCAACAAGAGAGAGCAAGTGCAGAGAGTGTTTGACACCATACTCCGCGAGAAGCTCTACAGTCACACTTGGTCAGAGCAAAGCATGATATGGTTCTTCTGGACTCGTCTTCAAAGCATGCTCTTCTCCAAAATCCAACTGAAACAAGTTGATGACAACGACATTGTAATGCAGGAAATCAAGAAGCTTCTTAGCTATGACAAACAAGGGGGATGGTTTGTTCTAGCAAGAGGGTCACAAATTGTAGTGAATGGACATGCTGCCACTGGTTTACAAGCTTTGGTTGAGTATGAATTAATGTGGAAACAGCATGCTGATAGAGATGGTTTTGAACCAGCTTTTAAGGAGCATTATGGGAAACTTCATTCAGTTGCTAACCCTTGTTGTAGATTTGAGTTCTCACATTCAATGGGGAGGATACCTGATCGACTCACGTGCCCTGAGTGTCGCCGGAATATGCATGTGCTAACTACTTTCCAGTGCTGCCATGATGACAATGTGGAGGAAGATTTTTTCGTTAGCAGTGTTGCTCCACTTACCAATTGATGATCATTGGTTCTATATGCAATTTCTTCCATACATGTTTGTGTGTCACATGACTTCTATTTCAAATTAAAATAAAATTGTTAGTTTAAATTCAGCATTTGACTCCCTTCTAGAAGTCACTAGACAGCTTTTTATATAGCTGAGGTGGCAAAGTTAGTGCGATTCTGTTATTTTCCGTAACTAATGTGTACTTAATGGTCAGAATCTAATGAGAAAAGTACACCATCATTATTGAATTCAATCATTCTCAATTTCCTCTAAATTCTCTGGACCGAGTTCTATTCCCTGAATTAGAATTCCTACTTGAATTTATCTCGGTTCTCCCTGTTAATTTAAATTACTGTTACATTGTGTGTTTGTTTTATCAGGGATAGATGTAATAAATTTGTCCAAGGGTCTTGTTATTCCATTGTATGAGCAATATAGGGAATCATCTTGATTCAGAAAAATCAATTGAGTTTTTGTTTTTTATTTTTTATTTATTTTCACCATTCGGTACTTAAGAAGAAAAACTAGTAATCTTGAATTAGACCAAGAGCTAAGTAAAGTTCAATCAATAATTGTTTCGATAAGACTTCCTATTTAATACTCCCAATCAATTCGACTTTAATTGAACTAGTTAATCACTTGAGTTCAACTATTTAATTACCTGAGTTTATGTCTCAACAAATGTTAGTATACTAGAATGGTATTTGTGCGATCCACGGGCAATAGCGTCATCGCCTGAGACAGAGGTGGGAAGCAGCGTTGTCGGAGACAAAGATGGGAAGCAGCATCGTCGCCAGATTAGGGTTTGTTTTCATTTTTCTTCTTTCAAATTTTGAGAGATTCATAGATCGGGATATTTGAGGGAGATTGAGAGTTGAGAGTTTTTTTTTCTTCTCATTTCCCAGATTGCAAGTGATTTCGTTTTTCTACTTTGAGAGATTTGAGGGGGGTTAGTGAGATTTGGGGGATTTGAGAGATTTTAGAGTTTTGTAGAAGGCGGAACTAAGAAATGATGAGAACGCACGATTGTATAATAACAACGCATAACTGATTTTGTTTTATTTAAAGGGTGGCAGCGGTTGTCCAAAACCGTCGCATGAACCGTCGTAATGTTGGAGCGGAGGCGGTTCTTCTCTAACCGTCGCAAGCAAAGTGCCGCAATTATCAGAATTTCTTGTAGTGATTGGAATATAATTATACCACAATCATGTTTAATGGGCCTAAACACATAAATGGAAATTATACTGTGTTATTGAAATATTTGGTAGGATGAACTTCTAAACTTAGTATCTATTATCTCTCCTTCTCTAAGGAGTTTGGGTCTGGGATATATTGAGATTTTTTCCCTTGTACAGTTTTTTCTCAATTAAATTCATTCTAATTTCTATCTCTAAATTCGAGGGTTCCATCGTAAGTTCATAATTAACCAAGCAAAACTACCACCAGGACACCAACTCACGAATACAGGCTTTGCATACTAAAAGGAATAGGACTGCCAACTAAAATTTCATCATGAATATTCAAGTAAGAAAGGAAAAGGTTTTGGGAAACTTACATAGGAAAATTTTACAATTGTATCCCTGGAAGGTTTTGGAAATCCTTTACAATAGGGGTCTTAACATGCTTGATCTTTTTCATAAAAAATGCATAGCTAGACGCATACGTAACTTGAGGAACAACAATTCCACAATTTCCTTAGAATCATCATGAGAAAGAGGATTCATGTAGCTCAAAAGGGAAACCCAAATTATGCAATATTTTCAAACTCAAACAAAGCAATTATATCTGCTTCTTGGTTCAATTTGATACGAGGTACGAATTCGGGTTCGTGGTTACTTGCTTAAGAAGAATTGGGTACGTCCGTGAGAGTTATAGTTAATATATTATATATAATAAATAATATATTATTTAATGTTACTAATACTTTTTTTATTTAATTTTTTATTTAATCAAAGACTAAAAATTATATAATATAAAATTATTAATTAATAACAAAATATTTGTATATTATTTTAGCTTTTAAATTTTCATTATTGATATGAAAAAAATATGAATAAAAAATAATGTTAAAAATAATGTTTGCATTATTTTTTAAGGAGTTTTTATTTAAATGAATTAAGGTTTGACCTTTGGATACCGAAAACCTCCCAAGTAACTAAGTCTTACAAATTTGAAAGTTACTTTATAATAATTTACTCCTAGTAGCCAGCTATACATATTTATGAGGTCTAGTATTAGTTATTTTTCCTGATTTTTTTTTCTTTCTTTCTTACTTGTTCTGTTAATCTTCCTTCTACACGTCTTCAATTTTTCTGTTTGAAATTTTTTTTCTTGAAAGGGACGAATTAGATGAGAACCTATATGAACCAAAGTAACAAAAGAACTGCGAACCGGTTCGCAAGTATCAATTTGTGGTTCATAGGGGTAGTGGTGAATTATGTAACTATGTCCCAAAGCATGATACTTGGGGGGTAATACCAACAGTAGGGACTCAACTTTCCTTGGCAATGATTCTAGATTATGTTCAAATCGTACCTGGTACATATTCTTCATGTTGTGATATGTGCAGGAATCTGTAGTGTCGCTAACCATCGTTATTGTTGCTATTGGGAGATCGAGAATATCGTCATCGTCTCATCTAGATTTCTCGTGAAAACTTTGGCCATGTGTTGATTATGTTAGAGAAAGGAAGGTATTTCTAATAGAAAACTCACAATTTTTTTGATGCTTAATGTCAAGTACAATGAAATATTTATAAGTACAAATAGAAAACTCTAGACACATTTCTAGTAGCTTCCTAATTAATACCCACTTCTAGATGCTTACCACATTTTTCTATAATTAAAGCACTTATAGATTTTTACATAGAAATTCTATATGGTTCTAAACTTGTCTAATTTCAAATTAGTAATAACATTGCTCTCCCTTAATTTGAAATTTATTCTTCATTCCATGTCTTGCTCTTAGCCTTTGAAAGTCTTCAAATTTTCACGGCTTTGTAAAAATATCTGCAACTTGATCTTGAGTCTTCACATATTTAAGCTTAACTTTTTTCTTGGCAATGCATTCTCTAATGAAATGGTACCTTGTGTCTATGTGCTTGCTACAATCATCAAACACTGGATCCTTTGCAAGTGTTTTGTGCAGACTTGTTGTTTATACAAATATCAGTAGCTTCCTTTTGTGGCATATGAAGTTCCTTCAATAATCTCCATAGCCAAATGGCATGACAAGTGCAAGATGTTGCTATGACATACTCTGAATCACATGTTGAAAGTGTGACAATATGTTGCTTCTTTGAGCTCCATGAAAAAACATAGTTCCCAATGAAAATATAAAGTCGCTAGTACTCTTTCTATCATCAATATCTCCCACAAAGTCTCTATCACAGAATCCAAAGAGTTTAAAATCATTAGAAGAAAAGTAAAATAGTCTATAATCAAGAGTACCATGTGATTTTCATGTGTGTAGTAGTAGGAGCTTCCATGAAATATCCTCTTAGTGACTTTCATGTGTGTTGTAGTAGGAGCTTCCATGAAATGACTCACTACTTCAACCACATATAGAATATCAAACGTTGTACATGCTAAATATCTTAGGCTTCCAACGAGACTTTTGAAAAAAGAAGGGTCCTCCTTTTGTTCATCTTCAAACTTTGACAACTTTAATCTGCTCTCCATTGGTGTGTTCACCGGATTGCAATCAAACATTTTAAATTTCTTCAAAATTTCATTTGCATAGTTTTCTTGAGATAAAAATATACCTTCTTCCAATTTATTTACTTCTAGGCCTAAGTAGTATGACATGGGGATTGGAGTTTCCTACTCTCCTAAAGGCTACCTTCTTTCTCAATCCAAGTACATTGCCAACATTCTTGAACATGCACATATTTCTGATAATAGAACAACAAATACTCTTTTTGAGTTGAATGTGAAATATGCTCCCTCGGATGGTGTTCCTTTATCAGATTCCACTTTGTACTGTACTTTGGTAGGCATCTTGGTGTATCTAATGATTACTAGACTTGATATTGCTTATGTTGTTCTTATTTCCAGTCAGTTTATTGTCTCTCCCACTTTAGTACATTGGGAAAATGTTCTTCGTTATCTACGAGGAACTCAATTTTAGAGCCTTCTATTTCAATCGATGTCCTCATTAGAATTACATGCTTATTGTAATGCTGATTGGGCTGGTGACACCACAAATCATGAGTCCACCACATGATTTTGTATCTTTCTTGGAGACTCTTATTTCTTGGAAGAGTAAAAAACAAGACATTGTCTCTCGCTCTTCTACATAAGTTGAGGATCATGCTATGGCATTCATTATTGTTGAAATATTTTGGATGCGTAGGCTTCTATCTAATATTGGTATCTCTCTTTCTAAGCCAACTCCGATGCACTATGATAACAAGAGTGTTATTCAAATTTCTCATAACTCGGTCTTTCATGAATGCAACAAACACATTAAGATTGATTGTCATCTTACTCGTCATCATCTTCAACATATAACCATTACTCTACCGTTTGTTTCCTCTTCCTTACAAATTGTTAATTTATTCACAAAGATGCATTCCATTAAACATTTTCGTGTTTTGGTTGACAAACTCTCAATGTTTCATGTTAATGCACTGCGAGTTTGATGAGAGATATTATATAATATTATTTTATATTAGTAGTAAGAGTATTTTAGACTTTTCTATTCTCTTGTATATATACTTTTTGTAATCCTATCACACTAAGCATGATGTTCATTTGGTTTATGAAACCCTAATGGGTTCTTTATCTTCCTCATCTTTTCATCCTTATCCCTTCTATGTTTATCATTGTTAACAATCTAGTCATAAATTTCAACAAGAAAATCTTAGTGTTAAAATTGGTGAAACAATTGTTGTAAATTTTCTCTATATTTTGCACCACATGCCAGATGAGAGTGTTGACATAGAGAATCATAGAGACAAATTGTTGAAATTGGTTAATAGTTTCTCTTTGAAGGTTGATGAGCAATGGCAATTGAAGACCATTAAGCTTGAGAGTATTATTTCCCATATAATGAGCATTGAAGACCATTAAGCTTGAGACCATTCACCAATCGACTTCTATAACCTATGAACCACTAAATAGTAAGTTTTAAAGGTTAATCAATTTTAATATTAAACTCATATATTATTTCATTCTCCCACTTGATCCACATAATCTATGTAACACCCCGATTTTTAACAGCGCGAGTGTATTTTTTTTTTTCAAACAAAGAAATACTTTTGGATAAATATTTAAGTCGTAACATAACGACAAGGTCAACAAACAGTTTAAGCATAGATACAATCTTCCAAAATGAAATAAATACAATCACAGAAGAAAGACATCTAGTCCTTATACAACCACCTAATCTGATCATGCGACAAAACCTGGATGATCTCCACGCTCCCCGCAAGATCCTCCTGACACAACTTCGGTCAGGTATGACTAACTACTTTTCCATCTACAGGGTACTAACCAGTAGGATGATCCTGGTTCTTATCTGAGGGCAAAGCCCAAATTTTCACAATAGTTGTTAAGGGTCACCAACCAAAATTAACAAATACCACATAGCATTTAAATTTCAAATGCACAAAATAACCTTTCATTTTAGCATACTCCTCGAAAGGGTTTTCATATGTCCAAAAATCCATAAATAATGTTGAAAATGAAGTTTTGACAAACTGCACTATCATAGCCAAATACAACTGAGAAAATACATATTTTCAATTCTAAAATGACTCTGAATCAATCAACACTTCAAACATTAATGTTATCAATAATGAACACATAATTAACACCAAATTAATCTCCACAAATTCACACCTCAATCACACATCGAATATTCATTAAATCAATTATGAACACATAATTACATCAAAACTTAATCAACCCAACTTCACACCTCAAAGCAATTACGGAAAATCAAAACAACAATCGAATATGTATATACAATCATCATAGTATAACAAACATGACTCTCGTGCCAAGCACCCTAATGCAATGCGTATATGCCAAAATGCATGAACTCGGAATTCAAAACAAAAACCCTCCTCGAAGGGCGTAAATCATAATTGCACGGCCTCTCAAAGACCAATACTAATTAACGAGGTGCCACCTATCACGAGTCAGCACGATTTACTAAAAAGCGTAAATCGTAAACGTACCGCCTATCATAGACCAGTACTGTTTACCGAAGTGCCACCTATCACGGGTCAGCACGATTTACTAAAAATGTGTAGTCTATCACAGACCTACACGACGCGAAAAATCCTCGCAAGGATAAGATGAACCAACAGATCACATGACATCATCTCGTGGCTCATCACGGTCACCACTATCACCATGGCCCCATTGCGGTTACCATGTACTATGAAATGCATGAGCATACTCGGGCTCTTTTCACCACAATCATTAAGTAAATGCAGCTATTAAAAGATTCCCCATTTTTAATACTCATTTAACACTAATGATTTTTCAAACACAACACAAAGCATACTCAAACATATTTATTCAGACCAATTTAAATTTCCACAACCACACATAAATCACATCTCCAAATTTCATCCACACCTGAATTGAATTAAATTCATTTTCCACCAAGTCACACATAAATTTCTCCAAAAAGTTCATAATATTAATTATGAACACATCAATTTCACCAAACATGAATCACCAAAATTTCCAAACATTAATCACCCATATTCAATCTCCAAAATTTTCAACCATAAATCACCACAACAACATTAATATATCAGAGTTCTCCCCACCGCTAACTCGATGCCAACGGTCTCGATTCATTTTCGAGACTCAAGGAGCTAACTACATAAACATAAATATTTATAACAATTTGTTCACAATAAAATTAATCCACACACAACAAAATTCCTAAAATTAAATCTTTCTCACACACCAAACATTTAAAACCAAATAATCTATATTATTTACTTAAAACTAAATAAAACAAATATTGTCCAAATTTCACATACACACACTCGACTATTAAAGCACCAAAATTTTTGAGTTAATAAAATACTCTAAACTTTTTTTCTTTTTAAACTCAATCAAAGAGTAATTAAAAGAGTAACATTTTAAACTCTAACCATTTTTAATTTCAATCTATATTTTTGCTCAAACTCTTTAACTTAGTTAAAATTTGAACTTTTTCACAACTTTAACAACTCTAAATTTTTCGTAAAATTTCAACTTCAGTTCAAACTCATTTATTTGACAATAACTCATTATGTAACTCAAACACATCACATTTAATCACTACACAAAAATTGCATCAGAAAAAAAAATTCATAATATTAATTATGAACATACAATCCATACCCAACATTAATCACTACACAAAACACCTCAAAACAAACTAAATTTAATTTCAACAAATTCACACATAAACTAATTAAAATCATTTTTCAAAAAATCACACCTCAAATACATCAAATTTCTTTTCCACAAAATCACAAATAATATCCTAAATGCAAACTAAAAGTTTGGAAGGAGCCCTTACCTCCGTTGTTGCTTTAACAACCGATTACGGCACCGCGATTAATTTCGGTAAAATTTAAGTTCGTGACATCGCATCGAAAACTAGCTCACTAGCACCACAGCTTGGCAATGAGCAACTTTCCCTTCTGTCACTTCTCGAATAGAAGCTCATAAGTCGAAGAAAAGTAGATATTTGTGTTTGAGTTTTTCTTTTTTAATCAAAACTTTGGCAACCGAGGAAGAAGATGAATGGCGTGGAAAAGAAGGAAAATGTTTTCTCTCTCTCTTTTTTCCCTTTCCAACACACACACACACACACATATATATATATATATATATATATATATATATATATATATATATATATATATATAATAAAAAAAACAATATATAAATATCTAGATATTTTATAAAAGTCATTATTGCACCCATCACATCACTTCTCAAATTAGTTTTTATTGTTTTCAAATATCTACTCTCGCTGCAACTCAATCGACAGATGAATTTTTCTGAAAAATATTGCATCTCAAAAAAGAAATTCTTTGACAAAAGATTCACCGTAATTAAATAAAATTATTCATCGACGAATAATTTTAATCGGGTCTCTAAAAAGATATTTTTGGCATTTAACTCATAAAATGCCATAAAATTGGCTAAAAAGCCTCAGAAATTCTGCCCCAAATTCCCCAAAATACATAAATTAGAATTTAAAATTAAGGGTCTTACAATCTAACTATTGGTTTAATGAATAATTAAATAATTTCCTTAAGAAACAAACATGTGACTCGTAGCGATAGTTCCTTTGAATTCGAGTATTATCTTCTAAATATTACAACATGTTTAGTTTCTAAAGTATATACATAACGTGATAACAAAACTTTAATGAATAAACCATATGTTCATTCTTAGTCCAAATGAAGTATATTTTCTCAAAAACTAAATTTTCGCATAAATGTGAGAAAACATAGCAATATAAGATTTTATTGTATGAGAAAACATGACCTGAGACTTGTTTTAAGTCATATATGGATTTCTGAATTTTTCTAACCAAATAAATGGTCACCATCAATAGAGGACAAAACTTCAGCTTGTTTCATATAAACCTCCTCCTCCAAATAACCATTAAGAAAAGTTGTTTTCACATTCATTTGATGCAACTTAACATCACAACATTAAACTAATGCCAAGATGATAGAAATAGAATCATTTTTAGATATAGGAGAGAAGGTCTTTGTGCATTTGATTCGCTCTTTCTCAGTAAATCCCTTAACAACGAGTCTGCCCTTGTATCTTTGAATGTTACCTAATGAATCTTTCTTAATCTTAAAACCCATTTACAACCAATGGCCTTTGTTCTATTAGGTAACTCTACAAGATCCTAAACACTATTATTTTTCATGGAATTCATCTCATCAATCATGGCATTATACCACAAGTTTGATTCTTAGCAACTCATGGTTTGTGCAAACGTTTCAAAATCATTCTCAACTCCAACATTATAGTCACATTCTTATAGATACTGTAAGATCCTTAGATTTTAAATTCTAAATTCTAAATTATGCAAATTTTAGTGTGCTTTGTGTTGAATTATTGAGGCATTTAGGCAAATTTATTTAATTTTGTGAATTAAATATCAAAAATATATTCTATTAGAATTAATAATATGTTTAATATTTATATATATTTTAATATATATTTTGAGATCCGATTAGAATTATTTGTTGAAGAATAATTTATTTACGTTACGAATAATTTAATATCGGACAGTTTTGTTAAAAATATCTCTTGTTGCTGAAAATTTTACTTGTGAATAGAGTTGCGACGATAGAGTTGCTACAAAAATTTTACTTGTGATTTTGTGAGGGCTTAGGCAGCCACACAATCCACCTAAATTTTTAAGATTTTTGTGAGGGCTTTTTCAGCCACAAAATCAACCCTTTGTGAGGGTAAAGGCCGCCACAAAAATCCCAAAGTGACGTTACCTTTTGTGGCTGCAAAGGCCGCCACAAAATCCTTGCCATTTGTGGCCGCCCAGGCCGCCACAAATGCCTGCCTTTCTGACCGTTTTGGCCGCCACAAAAGCCATATATTTGTTGCTCATTGTGGATGCTTTGGCCGCCACAAAGGATCAACCAAATTCTATAAATATCACTCCACTCCTCTTATCATTTTTCACTTCTACCTTCTCTCTAAACCTTCTTTCTAAATTTTCTCTCCACCTTCTCTCTACAAAAATTATTCCTCCAAGCTTGCTTGAATTTTGGTAAGTTTATATTATATTATGTTATATATTTAGTTTTTTATTTTTATTTTTGATTTGAAGTTATTTATGTAATAAATATTATTGAATATTTATTTTGACAGTAGTGATATTGTGTTAATTACTTCAAAGAGTTCTAAGCTCTGCTATGTGAAATCTTCAAGTCAGACACTACCCGACATCAAGTTAGTATTTTATACATTTTAAATTTAGATTAGTAAATATATATGTCATATTATAAATATATTTATATTATTTTTAAAATATGTGTTATTATAGATGTATTTATAAAAAAATAGAAACTATGTTGTTTATATAATATATGATAAATAAAAGTTTGAAACACATGTAAAACTTATTGATTTTAATATAATTATTTTTTAAAAAAATATTATTAAAATTGATGATATTAATATTTTTTGTTAGTTATTAAAAAGAGTTGTAGTTGAGTTAGTACAAAAAATTTATATACTTTAACCGTCTCTATTTTAGTTTATATATAAGGAGTTAATTATTTTATGAAAAATTTCATTAAATATTATTTAAAATTTTATTTCGATTTATATAATTACTTTAATTATTATTAATATTATACTTTTATATATAATAGTTATTTTAATTTATTTGTAATTTAAATTAATCTTTAATTATAATTATAATTTAAATATTTTATTTTAAATTAGATTTAAATTTTTAATTTATATTCAGATTAGTTTATTATATATTAAATTTAATTTATATTGATATTATATTTTAAATTTAATTTTAATTTAAATTTAATTTAATTTTAATTTAATTTAATTTTAATTTAATTTAATTTAATTTTAATTTAATTGTAATTGTAATTTTAATTTAAATTTTAAATTTATATTAATATTAATTTATTATATATAATATTATAATATAGTAATAATTTTGAATTTGTAAAATTAATTTTTTAATATACGTAATATTTTATGGCAGCCTAAGCCCTCACAAAATATTAATTTTTTAATATAGATGAAACTTTGTGACGGCCTAAACCCTCATAAAGGGGAAATTTTGTGGCGGCCTGAGCTCTCACTAAGGCTGAATTTTTAAAAATTAGCTTGTCCATTGTGGCGGCCTGTTCCCTCACAAAGGTAGGTTTTTGTGGCTGCAAAGGCCCTCACAAACGCAGGTATTTGTGGCTGCAAAGGCCCTCACAAAAGTTAACATATTTTACAAACTTTGTGGCTGCAAAAGCCCTCACAAAAGTTTGTGACCAACTTATTTGTGGCTGCCTAAGCCCGCCATAAATAGCCCATTTGTGGCTACTATTTACCCTTTGTGAGGGCTTTTGACCCTCACAAATTCCTTGTGTTTCTTGTAGTGTACGGTTGGTGTGATTTATGTGTTCATAACGATTATTATGGATTTTTGGAGATGTGATTTATATGGGTTTAGGAAAATTAGGAATAGTGATATTATTGGAGTAATTAAAATTGTATGATTGATTAAGGAGTCCCAAAGTGTGATTTCAAGGCTCTGCCATAAGTTTCAAATGTCTACATGTTATAAGATTGAAAACCAATTAATTATATTAAACTTTTGTAGTGTTTGATGCTTTCTCTATAGAATAGAAATATTGAATTTTGTGTTGACCTATCAAATTAAGTGTTTGATGCTTTCAATAATACTTTGTGTTGAAAATCAATTAAGTGTTTGATGCTTGAAGCAAATAGAAATGTTAAATGTACTACTTTGTTGCATTTTTGGTGCATTTGCTGCATTCTTGGTGCATTTGTTGTACTACTGTCTTCACCAATTTGCTGTTTTTCTTTTGGTGTTGGAAACGATATACTTTCTTGACTTCATTTTTATAGCTAATAGCGATTTCTTTGTTTGGTTTATGATAGCAGCACTACACACATACATATTTTAGTCATTGACATAATTAAAGCTGATTGTTTTGGAGATTGAATATGGTTGATTAATGTTTGAAAATTATAGTGACTCATGTTTGGTGAAATTGTGGTGTTCATAATTAATATTATGAATTTTTGAGAAAAAAATTTATGTGTGGATTGGTGGAAAAAGAATTTAATTCAATTTTTGTGTGGTTTGGTGGAAATGAATTTAATTCAATTTATGTGTGGATTAAATTTAGAAATGTGATTTATGTGTGTTTGTGGAAATTGAAATTGGTGTGAATAAATATGTTTGAGTATGCTTTGTGTTGTATTTGAAAAATCATTAGTGTTAAATGAGTATTAAAAAATAGGGAATCTTTTAATAGCTGCATTTACTTAATGATTATGGTGAAAAGAGTTAGAGTATGCTCATGCATTTCATAGTACATGGTGACCGCGATGGGACCATGGTGATAGTTGTGACCATGATGGGCCACGAGATGATGCCATGTGAATTGTTGGTTCATCTTATCCTTGCGGGCATTGTCGAGTCGTGCTGATCTGTGAGAGATTGCACTCTAGAATGTACTGATATGTGAGCGATTGCACTCTAGAAAATCGTGCTGGTCTATGAGCGACTGCACTCTTGCATGTCGTGCTGGTCTGTGAGCGATTGCACTCTTGTATGTCATGTTGGTCTTTAAGAGATTGCACGCTAGTAAATCATGCTGATCCGTGAGAGATTGCACCTTGGTAATTAGTACTGGTCTGTGATAGGCTGTACAATTATGATTTGCGCCCTTCGAGGAGGGTTTTGGTTTGGAATTCTGGAATCATGCATTTTGGGATATACACATTGCATTAGAGTGTTTGGCATGCGAGTTTTGTTTTTTTATACTATGATGATTGTATATACATATTCGGTTGTTGTTGTGATTTGTCGTAATTGCTTTGAGGTATGAAGTTGGGTTGATTAAGTTTTGATGTAATTATGTGTTCATAATTGATTTAATGAATATTTGATGTGTGATTGAGATGTGAATTTGTGGAGATTAATTTGGTGTTAATTATGTGTTCATAATTGATAATATTAATGTTAGAAGTGTTGATTGATTCAGAGCTATTTTAGAACTGAAAATTTGCATTTTCTCTGTTCTATTCGGCTACGACAGTGCAATTTGTTAAAACTTCATTTTTCAACATTGTTTATGCATTTTTGGACATATGAAAACCCTTTCGAGGAGTATGCTAAGACGAAAGGTTCTTTTGAGCATTTGAAAATATAAAAATTTTGCTAAGTGTTATTTGTTAATTTTGGTTGGTGACCCTTTACAATTATTGTAGAAATTTGGGTTTTGCCCTTAGATGATAACCGAGTTCATTCCATAGATTATTACCTTGATGGTGGAGACGTCATTAGACTTCCCTGATCGAGACTCGCCGACTGCTTGGGTATATGACCCCATCTCAAGCAGGGCTACTTATACGGGGAGGGTAGTGAGGACTAGTAGGAAAGCTGGGGCAGTATTTCTTGTGGAACTCACTCGCTAGAAGATCGATTATCCGGTACCTTCCGGATTAGTGCTTGGGATGAGTGGAGCTTGGGAAGATGCGAAGGATTCCTCAATTAGAGTTGAGGCAGAGGCCGTTGTGGGAGCTGAGGATACAGTGGTTGGACCAGGGACTGGCAGAAAGGATAAGGGGCCGATGCCCATGGAGCGAGAGATTGTAGGGCCATCTAGGCGGGCCGTGTCAGAGCTTCCTCTTCCAGTGAATGATCCTTTATCGACTGTCACTAAAGTAGCAGACTGTTTTGAGGTCCCGGCGCCGCCGATGCCACCTATCTCGTGGGTGGATCTGACTTCTGAAGAAAGCGATCCATCTATGGATGTTGATGAGAATGAGGTTACCTCGAAGATGGATGCTGCGTCAGACGGGACTTGTGGAGTGTGTGGAGGTCACCCATATTATTGTAGTTGCTAGAGTATGATCAGATTAGTTTTGTTGTATAGGGACTTGATATCTTTCTTTTGGTGGTTGTACTTATTTCATTTTGGGATGATTGTAACTATACTTATACGGACAAATGACTTCTGTCTTGGCGGGTCCATGTTCCATTTTTTTTGACGTGACCATGGGGGATTAGTATTTCTTGGAGCAGTACTTGTACATGTGTCTGCCGAGAATACCCCAGGGATATGAGCGATGCCTGATAGGTCTTATATCTCCAGTGTATTTTATATTTGGATATTTTGGTTTATCGCCTCAAAACTATTTCAGTTTGTTATAATTATGATGTAATTAATTATGACAATTATCGTTTGTGTTACACTTTGGTATTTCATTAGTTGATTTTTGAAAGAAAATAAAAAATACACTCACGCTGTTAAAAATCGGGGTGTTACAGATACACAATGTAATCATCATCAGAGACAATTGATTTTCTTGGTCTAGTAGATCTTCTCAATGTTGAATTTACGTTGTTTTGTGGATCATGTTGTTTAACTAATTGATCATCATTTTCAAGCATTTGATGACCAATTTGATCTACTAGATTATCAACATTTTGTGGAATCTCAATGACTGATCGACCAACATCCATTTGATCTTGAGGTATATTATGAACGACAATCAATCTATCACCTGAAGTGAAAGTGGAGACTATGTATGATCTTGCACAAAAACTCTGCTCTTGATTTGGTCGCTCCCACTAATCAACTGATTTTCAATAAACTTTACATTTTTTGATTCCACAATCCTAGTTGTGTGAGATGGACATAAAATTTGTAACCTTCGTACAGTTGATGAGTCTTCATCTTATGCTTTATTAATTTTAGTCTTATTTATCTTTAACCATTAGTTAATTTAATGAGTTATTTGATATATTTTGTTAATTTTAGTTCTTTGATTTAATGAAATATTTATGTTATTATTTGCTTAATTAAGTAGAGATTTTTCGTAATTTAGCGTTGTTACTTTGTTTTAGTGCAGTGATGAATTTTGGTGAGAAATCAACATGACCTATGTGGAGTATTTCAGCCATATCTGGAGTTTTAGATGTCCAATTGGAGTCAAACCAAGTGCAAAAGAAAACTACGATCCATAACTACAACTTTCATGAGGATACCGAAACCAAATTCAGATTCGAAAGAGGAGTAAAATGCAAAATACCTCAGACAACAGATGTTGTGCGCCTGAAGCGTGCCATTCATTTCCAGCCATTCAGCACTGTCCAGACGCGCCTAGAGCGCGTTTTCTGTGCCTGGGACACGCGACGCGCATCAGCATTCATAAAAACACAATTTTTCACTATTTAGGGATCTTTTTGACTATTGGGAAGTTGAGAGACTTGTGCCTTAGCATAAAAACTCAAAGACGACCGTTTCTAATGCCATTGGAGTAGTTTTATCAAGAATCATTCATAAATCCATCTTGTAATTCTTCTCTAATCTCTATCTTTTTTTTATCTCTGTCATGAGTAACTAAACCCTATTTGTTAGGGATGAGTGTAACAAGATGAAACCCTTATTTTTGTGATTAGATTTCTAGTTATATGAATGAGTTTAATGAATTATTTTTCTCATCTCTGTGCTTAATGCTTTTTATTGCTTTATCAACATTAAAATGTTCTACGATTTGTATTTTAAAACAGAAGTGGACTTTACGAATGCTTGAGATGAAACCAATTAAATTAGTTGCAAAGCAATAGTTTACAAGAGAATTTCTATACGATAATGCTTAATTCTAATCTTAAATATACTAATTAAGGAATTAGGGGTTACTTTGGAATTAAAGGTTATGTCAGTAAGACATTAAGGCAAGAATAATAAAAAGAATTCAGTAATAATTCAATAAAGGAATTCAGTAACTAGAATCAAATTAGACACCAAGGTTGGATTCGAAGTGAAACTCATCCCTGACGTTTTTCTCATTATAAATGATCAATTTTATTACTCTTGTTAATTTCAAATATTATTTCAACCAACTTGGGAGTTTTTTGTTCAATTTTAGTAATTAAACATAATTCGATAGTAAAATGCAATCCTCAAGTTTCAAACTATATAGTTTTATGCTAATAGAAATAGTTTCAAACATAAATAAGTGACTAACAGGGAGTTAGAGAGAAAAATACATAATAAATGTACATGTTGTATAGTTGAACTCTTATTAACATTACAACTGAGAAGATCAGTTTAAAACCATGAATCCATGATAGATAATAGATTAATATTATAATGGTGAGAGGTAATTGAAAATTTGCTTCCCTAAAAATAGGAAGTACTAACCATTATTTCCTTGATTTAATTAATTCATTACATCGCTGCTACTAACATTTGTCTAATCATAGTAAGAGTTTAAAACAAAGAAAGAAACTATATATTGCTCACCTTGATTTCTAAAGAAAATTTCCTTGATTCAATTACAAATGTATCAACTTTAATTATGTCAATGATTGTTACAAAATCCAAAATAATAAAAACAAATATGTGAGTAACTAAATATAACAATTATGAGTTTTAAAACCATTATTTCCTTGACTGTGACACAATCTATACATTGAATATATTTTTTACTAAATTAATTTTACTTTACATTATTTGATATAAAATATAAGCAAACACTACAAAAACAAATATCTATTGTGACACTCAAGTTTTAGTGATATTTTTTTACCGTCACTATAATTTTTTTTAGCTACAGACAGTGCCACCTATTCTATATAATAACTTTTAAAAAATAAAATAAAATATTTAAGTCCAAAAAATATTCACTTATTTTATTTCCATTTCAGAATCCTTTTCCTATTCTTTTTCTTCTCCTTCTATTTCCTTCTCAAATTTTCTTCTCCTTTTATTTTCTCCTCGAATTTGTTCAAAAGGTATTCTCAATTTCAATTCTCCATTTCATCTCACAAATCATTCAAGCTTTTTCCGATTTCAATTCTCATTTTCTTCATTGATTCTCGTTTTTCAGTTGAAGTTGAAGAAGCTTTTCCCAATTTCTTCATATTTTTTCGATTCCATCTTCAATGGATTCCTTCAATTTCGGATTCAAAAATTCAATGGCTTCATTCACTTCGTTTTTCGATACAACAAACCGATGGAATTTCGATGCTCTCAAGAATTTCGGTCAGATTTCTCCGGTCGTTCAGAATCACCTCAAACAGGTTTTCTCTCCTTTTCATTTCATTCCCGTTAATAATTTCTAGGGTTTTCATAAATTTACTTCATTCTTCAATTTCTAGTTATCTTCGATGTGTTTTTCATTTTTCCTCTTATGGATTACGCCAATTTCGATTATTATACAGATTTACCATAATTAGGTTTAGAAAATCTTTGAATGATGAAATATATACAATAACTAGTTTTACAATTGGGTTGAATGATTGATTGTAGGTTTATTTGACTGATCATTCCCTTACTTTCTTTCCCATCATTTTTGGTGCTCAATGAACTAAGTATCACATGAGTCCACGGCTTCAGAAGCTGATCATGCAGGCATTTTAGTGTATTAATCTTTGTTTCTTCAGTTTTCTTAGTCTGAAATTATTGCATTTATTTTCATGATTCTATTGTTCTATTTCAGGCCGCTCAAGAACATGGGATGGGACCAAGGGGATCTGCTCTTATTTGTGGGTATACCAATTATCATAGGCAGCTAGAGTCGAGTTTGGCAGATTTGAAAAAGATGGAGGTAAGGACTGGCTTGCAAGAACTCCTTAAACTGTTCAAGTTTTGTTATTGGTTCTGCTATGTACCCTGAGTAAAGTATACTTAATTGATGACTGTCATTAAACTTGATTATGAAGAATCATATTCAGTTATTTGTTTTGTATGACTAAATTCTGTGAATGATGCTCGGTAAGCAAATTATGCATACTTGTGATCAGGCTTATGTCCTAGTTTTGGACATTGCTTGATCTTGGTGATTATTTGCGCACTCTAGTGGGGGAGAGTGGTGTTCTAAGTGATATATTTTATTGGTGAGAAGACATTTCTATGGTAGATTGACTAACCTTTGGGAATTGTTATTGTTTTGTCAATGTTAGTGACTAACTGACTATTGATTAATGATTAGTCTATTTTTATGGAATTAATACTTGATATGGGTGTGTCCTGAAATTGAAATAACAACTAACTTCATTTTATTTCCATTTTTAATTATTTATAATTTTTGGTTCAATGATCATGATTGAATAAGTACCAATTAATTCTGATGGAATCACATATAATTTCCATGCCCACCTTTTAAATTTAAGGATTATATGGGTTACATTCTTCTCAGATCCACCTATTGTATAATGAATTTAAGGATCGACTAATGTGTGTTAGTAAGTTTAGATCTTATGGATTGCTGACCTGTTTTCGGTTTAAAATCCATGCTATAGGATTGCCTTCTTTGTCCGACAGGGTTTGCTGCCAATATGGCCTTGATGACAGCAATTGGAAGTATTGGTTCTCTCTTAGCTGGAATAACATACCTTCTGATGATGAAAAGATTGCTATCTTTTCTGATGCATTAAACCATGCATCAATAATTGATGGTATTCGTCTTGCTGAGCGGCAAAAAGGTGTGAAAG
Organism: Cicer pinnatifidum; assembly: GCA_037974775.1. Lineage (NCBI taxonomy): Eukaryota > Viridiplantae > Streptophyta > Magnoliopsida > Fabales > Fabaceae > Cicer > Cicer pinnatifidum. The sequence continues at coordinate 21,752,538 of JBBPBR010000006.1, read as the reverse complement.
TGTACATATATAGACATTGTGACATGTCCCACCTAAATACACTCTTGTAGGTTTTACCTTTTCATGAAATTTTCATATTATTCCCTTTGCCCTTTCTGGTACAATCTCTATATATTAACATTTCTGACTTCTATGAGTTTTAGATCTCATTGCAGTATGAAGAGGAAAATTGTGGTAACTGATAGGTTAGTCATTCTACTACTAGCAAAATAGAACTAGAAATTTTGTTCATAGGTTGGAATAAATCTTGTTATATGCATATATTTTCTCACACGTAGCCTAAATAATGTTTGGGCTGCGTAAATATTTTCTACAGGGTAAACTTGTATATTCAGGGGGTAAGCATTAATAATTGCTTTATTGATATTAATATCGCTCTATCTCTGTATTTTCTCCCTCTCCTTATGTCTCTCTTTCTCACGAACACATTTGTGATTTGAATGCTGTAATACTTGATAATCATAAGTCTTAACATACCGAAAAAGTTCCTATAAGTAACATTCTCCAATCTATGTTTCAACTTTACGACCAATTTTATTAATCTTAATCGTTAAATTTGTGCTAGTGGAATACAATTAGCTATAGTATAGTTGACACTTGACTGTTTCTTGTATATTTCTTGACATAAATGTGAGATTTGTATATCTCGTATCACCATCCCCTATAAATGTACTTGCGTTCCTAGAGACAAGACAATGCTTGACAAACATGTATTCTGTTTGGTACATTTGTTTTGAATTATTCTTCTGTGATGCTTCAATAAAATTATAAAAGTCAATTGTTTCATGAATAGAAAAATCAAAGCTTCGCCAAAATTATGCATCCATCACATGAAGTCACAAACTATTTACTTATAATTGGTGGTTTTGATTTGGGGCAATGTTGTCACTGTTTTAACTGAAAGAAGAAAAAGGATGGCATATCGTGTCCCCTGTTGCTTGTTCTATCGTTTTCTTTTTGAATTTTTTAATGGTATTCTTGGCGTGCTGCATATGATTGTTGATTCCTTAGGTGGCAACCTAATGGGGGTTTCAGTAGTTATTGTGATGCTTTTGCATGTTAATTTTGTTAAAATGGACGACATATCACAATATCTCTCTTTTAAAATATATATCTCAGTGATGGTATGCATTATGGGTTCATCTGATTTATTGCAGCTTGTTTAGGATGGATGGGGACTTTGCACCAATGGTTGAGCTTGCAGAACTCCGCAAGAAGCATGGCTTTTTGTTAGTAATCGATGATGTAATATCTCTTAATATGTTTTAGCATATTTCTTCATGACAATTGTTATGTGTGTGGTTCTGATCCTCGGATTAAGGTTAACACCTAAGAAAGGCTTTAGATAATAATCATAAAATAGATATCCCATACGATTAATGTTCCTAGAAAGGAATTACTCATTCACTCTACCATATATTCTCTTCTTGATTGACTATTTATGTGATACAAGCTAAACATGTCTTGCATATCCAGGCTCATGGCACATTTGTTTGTGGCAAAAATGGGGGTGGTGTTGCTGAGCAATTCAACTGTGAGAAGGATGTGGACATATGCATTGGTACACTAAGTAAAGCTGTCGGCTGTCATGGAGGATTTATAGCATGCAGGTAATTGTCTGAGTACACTTGGCTTTGGAATTAACAATAAGAGGGACTGATTACATGTTTAACTTATGTTTTCTGCACTACATCGGCACAAAAAAAGCAATTATGTTTCGTGAACAATTCACCTATAAATTTTTCTATTCTATGAATTCTTATAGCAAAAGGTGGAAGTTATTAATACAGTCAAGAGGTCGTTCATTTATATTTTCAACAGCTACGCCGGTTCCAATTGCTGCTGCTGCTCATGGTGAGATCCAGTGTTGTACTTGAATTGATACTTATATATGAAGGCTTTCCTTAAAAACAAAACATTTGTTGTTAGTTCCTATTTCTAAATATATTTTTCTTGCCCCTATCCTTCTTATGTATTGTTATATCCTTATTTTATATCGTCTATGTAGTCTTGTGATACATTTCTTATTTATCCCTCTCACTTCTAGCACAATCTTATAATTTAGTGGATAGTTCTATTTACCTGATTGTTGTGTTCACAATTGCGCAGTTGTAGATCATTTAATTTTAACAGGGAAGAAGTTAGACCGCCTGAGTTCATATGAAGCAATCATTATAATTATTTTTTTGTTTCAAAAAGCCTAGTGCCATAACTGACACCCATTAAGTGTGAAGAAGAGGAGCACAACAAATTTGAACCTGTGCCCTAACACATTAAATGTCCTCATAACCTTTTATTATCGGAGCTACAATTACGAGCCACATTATATATTTATTTATGCTTATTTGTAAATACCATCATTTTGTTAATACCATGGTTCAAATATTTGTTCAGAGATTTAAAATATATCATCATTTATTTTTCAATGTTTGGGTCCCCCTCTTGTGAGAATCACTTGTTTGCTAAATATATTATACAATTTTGCAGCTGCTGTTAGAGTGGCAATACATGAGAATTGGCGTAGAACTGCTTTTCCTTCTGTTTTATGTTCTCCTGCCTGGGATCTATTCTAGACTAATAATTTAATAAATAATAATATGTTTTAGTGACAGACAATATTGTAGGAATAGATTAAATTTTTATTTATATTTTTCTAGGTTTTAGTGACAGTCATTATTGTAGATAGAAATAAAAAAACATATTGTGACACTCCTCAGAACATGTAGTGACAGTCCTCAAAGTGTAGCAGGACGCCCCCTTAAAGTCGACACTAAATCTGGGTGTCACTCAAAGTATTATTGACCTTTACCTACAGTTTATAACTTTTAGTGACACATTTTGCATGTCACGATACGTCAATTTTTTTGTAGTGAAATGTTAATTATTAATTGTTTTATTCATAATTTTTAAGTTTTAACCTATGATTTTTCATTAAAGCTTAGACTAATGATTCTTATTGAACACTAACTACTATGTTCTGTTGAAAATCATGGACATTTGAACAATACATTTTGGTTTGATGTTTCAGTGGTCTTCTGGTTTTTCTAATAACATATTTGTATATTGATTTTACTAGGAAAATATAGCTGTGATATTTATCAAGATAGACAAGAACAATTCAGGAATCATTCTAGGCTATATATATTCATCACTCGACTAACTAAAGTATTTCCAACATGCTCTTAATCCAATATTTCATATATTATATTATTATATATTATTATTCTATAATAACCATAAATATGAATAAAAAAATTATTAATAACCATGAACAATAAATCATCTTATTTTTGGACTTATGACAACAATTAAGTAAAAAAAATCATTTTCAAATCATTTTTAATCCACATGAATAATAATACTTGTCCAATGCAATAACAATAGATAGAGACATATTTACTATTATACAATAAAAGTATAAGATAAATATTCTTTTAAGTGTAAGAGGCAAAATGAATGTTTAGTTACTGTTAATTGCTTAAATGTAATATTTCAACAATAGAACTCATGGGCATCTATTATTCGAATAAAAGTAAGACTACCTCATTATAAGGTTGAATTAACAATGCTACTTTAGAATAGAGATATCAGAATTGAAACTAAGCAAAACTTGACTCTAAGCTTAATTCGACAGGTATGAAACAATGCTACTTTTAGAAGAGAGAGGAATTAATCTGCACAAGCATCGGAATAGTGCTACCTTTATATGTGCTTCAATTAATCTGCACAAGCATCTAAACCTGAACTTAAACTTGGACTTAAAAGAATTAATTTGATAGGTCATTGCATGGTATTAATAAAAACATGCAAGTCTGGTGCAGTGAATATCAGTGTACCTAATGCAAAAAAAAAAAGAAACATGTAACTTGGACTTAAACCTGGACTTAAACAAAACAACATATATATATAATCCATGCACAATGAATGTCCAATGTTACTATTTTGGCTTCTAAGAGTATTCTGCCTAATTCCATTGGTATGTCCTCAAACAATGAAAAATCACATGTTTCATTGTATGAAGACAATTTAAACATAATAGGAACACAATTCTTATCAACTGTGGCCGAAGGATTGTTTAACCCCAATGAGAGAAAAGCCGTTGAAGAGAATAATGAGATGGAGTTTTATGCTGTCCTCAATAAAAATTTAAGTAGAGAAGTTGATGATGTGAATCAAAGACTTGAGATAGATTTAAGCAAAGGGTACTTCCTACAACTTTGATAAGTGGACTTCAATCATACAACCTCAAGAGCTTAATAGCTTAGCCTTCACATGATATACATAACTTAGGTGCATGGATAGATATGCTTATTTGTGTGCATATATAGAACCTGCAGAGCTTATGTGATAAATGGAAGGTGAATTATATATGTAAATAAGGAAGAATAGGGTATTATTCTACAAGTAGTTGGTTTTATACATGTTGATAGCGTTTCAGTAAGTGTGGAATTCAAAGATTGTGTTTTACTATTGAATTATATATATTTAATTATTAAAATTGAACAAAAAGTTCCCAAATTAATTGAAATAATATTTAAAATGAACAATAGTAATATAATTGATTCTTTATAATAAGAAAAATGTCAGGGATGAGTTTCACTTCGAATCCAACCTTTGTGTCTAATTTGATCCTAGTTATTGAATTCCTTTATTGAATTATTACCGAATTCTCTTTATTATTTTTGCCTTAATTTCTACGTGACATAACCGTTAATTCCAAAGTAACCCATAATTCCTTAGTGGATTTAAGATTAGAATTAATCATTACCGTACAAGAATTCTCTTGTTAAATTATTGCTTTTCCAACTAATTTAATTGGTTTCATAACCTGCACCTATTCCTAGTCTACAAATTCATGAATTTCTCATCTCAAACATTCGTAAAGTCCACTTTGATTTCAAAATATGAATTGTAGAACATTTTAATGTTGATCAAGTAATAAAAAACATTAAGCACAATAAGCAAAACAATTCAATAAACTCATTCATTAACTAGAAATCAAATTAGAAAAATAAGGGTTTCATCTTGTTATACTTATCCCTAACAAATAGGCCTTAGTTACTCATGGCAGAGATAGAAAATATATAGATTAGAGAAGAATTACAAAAAAGATTCATGAATGATTCTTGATAAAATTTCTCAAATGATGTTAGAAACGGTCGTCTTTGAATTTCTCTACTAGAACACAAGTCTCCCAACTTCCCAATAGTAAAAAAGATCCCTAAAGAGTGAAAAAAAATGTGTTTTTTAACATTCAACCATGTTCCATGCGCCCCAGGCGTGGAATTTGCGCTTCAAGCGTGACTCGACAGATTCAAAAGGGGGGAAATGCGCCTCAGACGTAGCTGTTGCGCTTTAGGCACACCACTTCTTTTATTTGACGTTGGCTGCCTTTTGCGCTTCTTTTGAGTCTGGGATTATGGTGTCTTCATGAAAGTTGTAGCTATGCATCTTATCTTTCAGTTTCCTTTGGTTTGAGTCCAATTGAACATCTAAAATTCTTGATATGATCGAAATACTCCACATAGGTCATGTTGATTTCTCACCAAAATTCAGCACTACACTAAAACAAAGAAACAACGCAAAATTACAAAAAATCTCTATTTAATCAAGGAATTAAGAATATAAACATTTCGTTAAATCAAATATCTAAAATCAACAAAATATTGTTAAGTTGTTGATTGAATTTATTCATGCTATGTTCGTAAAATTGTTGATTGAATTTATTCATGCTATGTTGTTAGAATATTGTAAGCTTCAACTCTCTTTTATTTTTCCTGATAGCTTATGATAGCTTATTCATCATATCCAAAAGTGTTTATAACTTATTATCATGATGAATATGTGTTTTGTATTAAATGAGATATGAGAGATTTGAAGATTATTCATTCTTTAATTGATCATTTATTTTACGTGTATTTTTGAGATATGACAAGATGATGTTGGATTCCACATGTGTTAGAACCAAGTTGGTTTGAAGAAAAATGATCCTTATTTTTATTTTGATGATAACAAAGTATATGTGAGGATAATTTATACTTAAATATATTTTCTAAGTGTGCAGATCATTTGGTACAAGATTTTGAATTTATTTATTTGATTGGAGATACACTGTACACTATTCCTCTACTGAGAAACTGAGTGAATCCACTTATGATTGCATCCTTTTTATTCACTCTGATGCGTCTAATTGATTCGTTTGATCAAACAACTTTACACAACAAACCGCTCAACCTGGGCAATGCTATGATAAAAGTCAAATCCTTTGATAACAGTCAATCAGTCGATCAACTCAACATTTAAACACTCTCTAATCAACAAGTTTGACTCAAGTTAATTCTCTAATTGAATTAGGTACAACTTAACATGAATCATCTAATGCTTACCTTCTCTGATCATCCTGACTTGGTGATAAGATACTTTTAGAAGAAATTACAAAGTAGGAAAAATTAAGGACAAGAAAATATTTGTTTTGAAATTTACGCCAGTAGTATTGATATTACAATTCATATAAGATATGCACAAGATTCCCTACAACAGTGATAAAATTAACAACATCAATTAAGTACTATGAAAGAGTTGACAAAATATTGAAAACTAAGAGAAAGATTTGTAAATTCATTTGAGCACTTATGCTATAGAAGCTCTATGTGACATTGGTTTCAAATTCCTTTCAAGAAGAAAGTTATCCATGTAATTGAAAAACCTCATTGTTATATCCTATGTTATAGAGTTATACTGATACTTGAAAAAATGACTTTAATCCTTTGTACCTTGGCCTAGTAGTGGTTGTTCCTCAAAAGCTTGATTGCACAAGACTAGTAGATGTTCTAGTGGTGTTGATAAAAATCAGTTTGATTTTAGTGGAAAATCCTTTAGGTGAAAGGGACTAGACGTAGCTACCGTGTTGATTGTGAACTAGGATAAATTGTTTCTATTCTTTCTTTATCTTATCTATTTTGTTTCCAAGCTTTAGTTTTTCCAAAAAAAAAATGTGACACCCTAAACCCCAAATTGTAGTATAAGATAAAATGCTCTATTTTAATAAAGATTAACTCCGATTACAAAAATATAAAAAAATTCTTCTCAAAGATAGGTTTATAGTGCTACATTTACTTTTACACGAAACATTACATAATATTCTTATTTAAAAATATATTGGAATCAAAGCAGACAAGTTTTATCATTCTTAAACGTTAAATTATTCATAAAACTTAGAAGTGATTGACTTTCTCTTCAAAAATAATTTCAATAATTTTACGAGATATTGTTTCAGCTCAAGATTCGATAAAATACAAGACAATCACAAGACAATGCATTATTGTGCATACTCCTAAAAACTACATGATCTGGATATGATAAATTTATGCCACTAAGTAAACTTTCACATAGAAAATCATTCATACCAATGGGAAAATAAATATGTCACAAAGACAACTTCCACAAAGAAAATCACTCATACAAATGGAAAATAAACCTTCCACAAAGGAAACTTCCACGAAGATGCATATGCCTTAACATGATGATGCAATATTAAAATCAAATATTCCCACATAGTCCACTAAGATCATGTCATATGCTTCGAAAATGACTTATACATAATCGTTAACTCATTCAAAAAACACTATGATGATACATCACATGTTCTTATCATGAAAATCATATTATTCATAAACAACCATTATAGAAATCAAAGCTTTCACCTCACATATCATGAAGATCATATATTCATAAACAACTATCATAAAGATCAAAGCCTCACCACACATATCATGAAAATCATATATTTACAAACAACTGTCACATAGATCAATGTTTTCGCCACACATATCATGAAAATTGTATATTCATAAAAAAATTATCATGAAGATCAAAGAATTTACATCACATATAATGAAAATAAAATATTTGTGCAAGATTATCGCATAGATTAAAACTTTATCTGTACATATCATAAAAATCAAATATTCATAAACAAGTATCATAAAAATCAGGACTTTCATCTCATACATCATAAAAATTCAAACTTTTATCAACATAATTTCGAAACTCACCTCCTTTGTAGTTTGTGAGTGTGTTTGCAAAAAACACAATACATGTTGTTAGTTGTGAATATTTATTAAAATAAAGCATTTTATATTATACTTCAATTTGGAGTTTAGGGTGTCACACATTTGTTTTTTTGGAAAAATTGAAGCTTTGAAACAAAATAGATAAGATAAAGAGAAAGAATACAAACAATTTATCTTGGTTCACCACTAACCTTGTGACTACGTCCATTCCCTTCAACCTAAAGGATTTATCCACTAAAGTCAAAGTAAATTTTATCAACACCACTAGAACATCTAGTCCACTTGACTATTTTCTAGTCTTCTCAAATTTCTAGCTTGATAAAGTCATGCTTTTAAGGAACTGCCACTACTAGGCCAAGTTACAAAGGATTAATATTTCATTTCTATGTGTAAAGATTACTCTATAATAGATAATATGAATTTTTTTATGTTCAAATACAAGAATAACTTTATTTTGAAAATATGATCGTCGAGTATTTCTGCAAGGTAATTGTTTAAGGAGTTCACTATTTTTCTTTTCTTATATTTTTCTTTTCTCTATTTTTTTGATGAGGATTGACTTCCCTTTTATAGTATTGAATTGAGGTCATTAGTTTTCTAAATATTGCAGGGAATCTTCCAAAGTTTTTGTACGAATTATTCTATTAAGAAAATTGGTGTGAATTTCGAAAAATATTATCTTGTCTTTTTTGCTGCTTTATGATTTTCTCAAAAAATATCTTGTTCGCCAAGTTAGGATGAATAGAGAAAATAAGTATCAAATGATTCAAGTAAAGTTGTTGTAAATTCTTCAGTTAGAAGATTGATTTGAGTTAAACTTATTGATCATAATATGTTTAAATGTTGAACTCATCCGATGATTAATTTTCTAAGATGTTTAGAATATTTGACTTTTATCAAAGTGTTGACCACATAATCAGTTTGCTGTGTAAAATTGTTTGATCGAACAAATCAAGTTTAGACGTATCATAGTAAATGAGAGACGAATGAGCTCAAAGTATTTATCAAAGGATCTACAAACTTAAAAAATAATTTAATGCATAAATTGTTCTCACCTATAATTTGTTATCATAAAACCAAAATTAAAGGTTATTGATTTTCATACCAATTTGGTGCTAACAACTAATTGATCTAGATGAGTTGACTTATTAAGAGGATTGCATCACTAGATGATCATTGCTTTAACATATGTTATTACTTTATTTTTTTTATCCTTATTAGAGGATTATTGTAAAGAGTGAATATTAACTTTTCCAAAGGCTTTTTACTTAAGGCTCGTATTCGTCTATTGATTTATGCGAGAGGCAAGAGATCATTGTTGCGCTCTATGCTTTTGTGATTGAACGAAATATTGCTAACGTTTCTCCTAGCTACTTCTAACTAGTGACTCATAAGGAAAGTCATTAGACGTTTCATTGCAAAGCTCTTGTTCACATTACTTTAGTGAATCATCTGTTACGATCAGATGAAGATTTACTTTATAATGATTTCAAAAACTTTCTTTATTAAACTAATGGTTTAATTCAAAATGTCATTCGCTTTGATTAAACATTTTTATATTTATACGTTATGACTTACTCTATTAGTAAATTTAACTAATTGTTTTTTAGATAATAATTTTGTGTTCATTCATTTAAATAACATGTTACTATGTCGAATTTTGATTCTAGTTTAAGGTCAATACTTCAATTCATCAGAGAAAGAGTTTCAAAACGGTGCTTGAACTTTTCTTCGGATGCTCCACCTTCAATCCAATTGAACGTGACCTCATCATAATGAACATCGTCATTTCCCCATATTTTCCCAAAGAGTCTTCAACAATGAAAAATGATAAATCTTGTGAAAGTAAATTTGAAATAACAACATAAAAAAACAAATTATGATAGTTGAAGTTTGCTTATATTTGAAATCATTAATTTTATATTTGAGACCGTCAAATATGTCATTTATTTGTTATTTAATCGTCAAATATATCTTTAATTAGTCTGATTAATCCTCCAATGTGTTTTTTATTGGTCAATTTAGTCTATAAAATTACTAGCAAAAAATATATTAAATATGTATTTGTAATTTCAATACATTTATAAACTACAATGACATCATCTCTCACATTTCTTTTGATGACAAACAACGTGATAGTGTACATATCAAAATACTTGTTTATTTTATATAAATTTGAAAGTATATTTCTCATTAAAACACGAGATTCATTTTAGTAGTAAAAGTGGAGAACAATAGCGACCAATTATGAATGATAATATAGTAAGATATCTATGGGTTTGAGTTGCCCGTGAACCAACAAGAGAAATGCTAAATGGTAAAAAAAAAATGAAAGAAACGAAAGAAAAATTTTAAAGTGGAGAATTAATTTCTGTTTCAATCTCATCCACAAAATATGAGGATGATTCTTTTATCAATATTTAATAAGTTAACATCTTAATTACTATTGTATTTCCTTAAATGGTAAACACCAATATTATTAACTGCAATGTCTTTTTCGAATTTAAATTTAAAACCTTATAATTATATGAGTTAATTATAATACAATTTAAATATTTTCAATAAAAAATAAAAAATAAAAAGCTCTTTTGGTGTATAGACGGTAGTATATCACAAAGCAACAACAAGCATAGAAATTATAAACAAACAACCTCTCTTTCACTATCAACATGTTTCCTATTCCAGTAAAGTTAGTTTCCCCATCTTCTGGAAAACACGACATGATTTAAATCAATTCACTTTCACAATTCACAACACATAAACACATCAAATTATTATTACATAGCACAAACACACACATAGAAAGATAAAACAATTAGTTTGTGTTTATGTGAGCAAAATTCGCGTTCTTTCCATCAAACCCACCATCATACAAGCTTATCGAAGACGAACTCATAGGACTTCTTCTAATAATTCCTTTCCCTCACCGCGAAAACGTTGAAATTCTTAAGCTTCCCACGCGTGAATAGAGCTGTCAATTTGATAAACCCCCTAATTATTGGCTCCAGCCCACATTTTGAAGGGGCCAAAAAATTAATAATTTAAAAGGCTCCTAAAAACAAGCCTCCTAAACTAAAAGTCCCCTAAAAATTTGAGGGCCTAGGAGGCCCATAGGCCCACCTTTTTTAAAAAAGAAACGATTTATTTTTTTTCGATAAAAAATGTTCGATTTTTTTTGATAAAAATTTCTGATTTTCTTTCGATAAAAATTTCCGATAAAAAATTTCTGACTTTTTTCAATAAAAAATTTCTGATTTTTTTTCGATAAAAAATTTCCGATTTTTTTCCTTAAAAAATGTCCAATTTTTTTTCGATAAAAAATGTCTGATTTTTTTTGATAAAAAATGTCCGATTTTTTTTCGATAAAAAATATCCGATTTTTTTTCGATAAAAAATGTCTGATTTTTTTTCGATAAAAAATTTTCGATTTTTTTTCGATAAAAAATGTCCGATTTTTTTTCGATAAAAAATTCCCGATTTTTTTTCGATAAAAAATTCTCGATTTTTTTTCGATAAAAAATTTCCGATTTTTTTTCGATAAAAAGTTTCCGATTTTTTTTCGATAAAAAATTTCCGATTTTTTTTCGATAAAAAATGTCCGACTTTTTTTGGATAAAAAACTTTCTATTTTTTTTCGATAAAAAATTTTCTATTTTTTTTCGATAAAGAATTTCCCATTTTTTTCGATAAAAAATTTCTCATTTTTTTTCGATAAAAAGTTTCTGATTTTTTTTTTCGATAAAAAATCTTAAAATTAACAAAATATTGCGGGCCTATGGGCCCTTAGAGCCCCCTCCCTTAGGCCTCATGAAATAATGGGTCAAAATTAAGAGGTCCCTTAAAAGATTATTTTAATAGGGGGCCTAATAATAAAAGAAAAAGAATAAGAGGCATTGTAGTTTGGGGGTTTTTTGACGGCTCTACGCGTGAAGGAACGAAGATTTTAGCGATGTATGTTCGTCATCCTATGGCCACTTTAACTCTTCTTTCTCTCATGGTACCTTAATTGGAAGGTACGTATGGTGTTTGTGATAAGTTGCAGTTGTGTTAGAATGATTTGTGTTGTTTGGTTTCATGGACTTGTGATTGATGCTGTTTTTTGGCCTTGTATTGCTAACAATAAGTTGTACTTAATCTTTCAACTTTCAAGTGCATTATTATTTGTATGTATGTTGTTTTTAAATTTTGCATCTTTCATGTTTATGACACATTAGAGCTACACAAGACGGGTAACTTGCTTAGTGAAATTGATCTAATTTCTTGAATCTTGACTACCCTTTGTGATGAAAATTTATGGAAGCATGTATATTCTAGTTGTAGAGGTTTTGTTTAGAGTAGTATATGAAATGAGCTCAATTCCAAAGTGGTAGTTTTTCTCACGCTAAGTATGCTTCAAATATGTTTATTACTAGTTATAGAACCTGTGCAACACATGAGAAGAATATTGTTTAATGATAATATACGCACAAAATATAAATAACAATGAAGAATAGAAATATCAAAAAATGAATGTAATTTTGTTATCAATAATGTTAATAGATATTTTGTTTATTCACACAAACAAAACATGTAAGCAACACTAACTAGTGTCTCATATTTTATACTATTTTATTAAAATTAATGTTTGCATTAAATTGTTATTCATACATGAAAGAGTTGTGAATTGGTGCAAGTGTTTGCTTTTCTATCAATTTTGTTTCTTGTCAGTAAAGTATGCATATTACACAATTTTAGTAAACTATGCATATAGACATGTCTATACAAAAAAAAATTTCTATGCATGTTGATGTATTTGTTTTTTAATTCTTTGCTTCCAAGCCTTGTGCCTTGGTTAGTTTTTTTTTCCTTTTTTCTGGTTCACATCTTTGGCCTGTAATTATTGTGGGCACTGAGCTGGAGCATTGTGATTAATCGAAATAACCATGAAATGTCTTGAATGCATTCAACTATTCATCTATCAAGTGTTCACTTCTTGAATAACTTGATCATTTTCCATATATTCTATTTGAGAATCTCATGGTTCTTTTCATCCTTTGGAAATGTATGATTGGTTGTCATCTTTAGCACATCTACAATTTAGCAGTAGGCAAATATTCTTTTTTGCAAAGGATGACAGATCCACTAATTTGGTATCATTGCTAACTCAGTTAAGTAATTGCCCTCTATATTCACCTTTGGGATAAAATTTAGCCCATTAAGTTGTCCGCAAAAATAGATCAAAATTGTCAGGATCTTTTTAGATTAGAAATGGACAGAATTTACTTCAATGTCATAAAGCTAACAAATAGCCTCATAAAATGTGTGATATTGATTATAAGAAAAACTAATACCAATCTCAATTAATTTTGCAGACGTAAGTAATGAATCAAAGACCAACTACTCTAAGCGAATCAATGTAAGAAGTTATAAATTGTAAACAAAAGAATAATATAGTCTTTCTGACATGGTATTGACATTTCCCAGTATGCAGTTTATATTGAATTGTAAGAAATCACTATCACAATCCTTTTGTGGAGACTATGCTTCATTGTAACTTCATGGCAGGCAAAAATCCTAATAATTCATATGCTAAATTTCTGCAGCAAGTAATTAATACAAAAACATGTAACAAAGTAACATTACATTTGATAATTTATTTTCACAAACCATTAAAAGAATATAGTCTAAATCGTGGCACATATTTATATCTTGACATTGGCTTACAAAGATTGCCTCCGTCCCTGAATATAGGACACCCCCCCGCCCTCTCGATCAAATCACAAAAATTAAGAAAGTGGGTAGTAGTATTAAATTTTTTAAGCATTAATATTGTCTTTACAAGTTTACCCTTGAAGAGAGAGGAAGTTAGGTAATGTTTCTATTATAGTATTTATTGTTGATTGCAGCATAAGATGCAAATTAATTAGGTGTATGTTAGTAAAGACATAATTAATGCAATTGAAAATTCAAAAAATGTCTAAGAGTTACGCGGACAAGTGTCGCAGACTTTTAGAATTCGAACAGGGTGACCATGTATTTCTAAGAGTCACACCTACTATTGGAGTTGGTAGAGCCTTGAAATCGAAGAAGTTGACTCCGAAATTCATTGGACCATATCAGATTTCTGCACGAATTGGGACTGTTGCTTATCGGATTGCATTGCCTCCGATACTGTCCAATATTCATGACGTGTTTCATGTGTCACAGTTGAGGAAATATCTTGCAGATCCATCACATGTGATCGAACCAGACACAATCCAGCTAAAGGATAACCTGTCATTCGAAGTACCACCTGTGAGAATTGACGACAGGAAGATTAAGCGATTGAGGATCAAGGATGTTTCGTTGGTCAAGGTGATTTGGAACCCAATTACTAGAGATGCGACTTGGGAACTGGAGAGCAAGATGAGAGAACAACACCCAGAGTTATTTATCGACGCATAGTTTCGAGGACGAAACTAATTTTAGGGGGGTAGTAATGTAAGACCCATAATTTTAAAGTATACTTTATGTATTTTAGTGTATTTTTGGTATTGAACTCGGAGACTTTTTAGCCAAAGTTATTAATATTTTGGAGTTTATATGACCAAAAAGATATTTTGAGGCCGATTAAAATTACTCGTCGATAAATAAATTAAATTAAGTACGTGAATTCTTTACGAATAATTTAATGCGTTATGGGTGAACTGGTAATTTTAATAAATATCTAGATTTGGAGATATTTGTTAAAAGTAATTAATATATATATATATATATATATATATATATATATATGTTTATATATATATATATATATATATATATATATATATATATATATATATATATATATATATATATATATATATATATATATATATATATATATATATATATATATATATGTTTGTGTGGAGGGAAAAGGAAAGAAAATAGAAAGGGAATAAGGAAAAAGAAAGAAGAGAAATAGAAAGGAAAGAAAAGAGAGCAACTCCTTCTTCTTCCTCGGCCACACGTGAAACAACCTCCCTCCCTTCTTTTTTTTTTTTTCCATTTTCATTTTCGTTGCTTCTTTGGCTTCAAGAATAGAAACCCAAGGCTTGGTGGATGATAGGACAAGGATTTCTCAACTTCACTCTTCCTCTTTGATTCGAAAACGAAGAAAAACGGTGTTATGGATTCTAAAATCGTCAAAGACAAACCTCCCCGTTTCATCTAGATCAAAGCTTCGTTTCGCAAAGAGATAGAAGGGAAAGTTGTTCACTACCCCGCTACGGTGCTAGGGAACCAACTTTGGAAGCGATGTTGCGAGCGGAGATTTTACTGGATTTACTCGCGGTACCGTAATCGCACGTTAAAGCTAACGTGAAGGTAAGGGCTCCTTCCAAACTTTTAGTTTGCATTTAGGGACTTATCTGTGGTTGTGTGGAAAGGAATTTTGTTAGGGTTAAAGTGTTGATTTGGGGAAAATAAATTTAACTCATTTGTGTATGATTTTGAGTAAATGAAATTTGATGTGTTTGGGTGGTATGTTGTGATGATTTGTGTTCATCGTATTTGACGTGTTCATAATTAATGCTTATGAAATTCGAGACGTGAATTGGAGTGAATTGTGGATTGGATTTGATAATATGTTTGAGTTTGTTTTGTGTGGAATTTGAAAACCATTAGAGTTAAACGAGTATTAAGAATGGGGAATCTCTTAATGTCTTGCTTACTTAATGTGTGTTTGTGAAAATCGTTTAAGTTAAATGAGTATTAAGAATGGGGAATCTCTTAATGTCTTGTTTACTTAATGTTTGTCGTGAAAACCATTAGAGTTAAACGAGTATTAAAAATGGGGAATCTCTTAATGTCTTGTTTACTTAATGTTTGTCGTGAAAACCATTAGAGTTAAACGAGTATTAAAAATGGGGAATCTTTTAATATCTCTGTTTACTTAATGTTTGTTTTGAAAATCGTTTAAGTTAAAAGAGTATTAAGAATGGGGAATCTCTTAATATTTTTGTTTACTTAATGTTTGTTTTGAAAATCGTTTAAGTTAAAAGAGTATTAAGAATGGGGAATCTCTTAATATTTCTGTTTACTTAATGTGTGTTGTGAAAATTGTTTAAGATCAATGAGTATTAAGAATGAGGAATATCTTAATATCCTTGTTTACTTAATGTTTGTTGTGAAAATCGTTTAAGATAAATGAGTATTAAAAATGGGGAATCTTTTAATATCTGTATTTGCTTAACAATTGTCTTGGATGGAGTCAGAGTATACTCATGCATTTTCATGCTTTTTGTAAATCGTGCAGACCCGTGATAGGTGGCACCTTGATAAATAGTACATTGGCTTGTGATAGGTGGTACATTTATGATTTACGTTTTTGTAAATTGTGCAGACCCATGATAGGTGGCACCTTGGTAAATAGTACTTTGGCCCGTGATAGGCGGTACATTCACGATTTACGGTTTTTTGTAAATTGTGCAGACCCGTGATAGGTGGCACCTTGGTAAATAGTACTTTGGCCTGTGATAGGCGGTACATTTACAATTTACGTTTTTTTTAGTAAACCGTGCAGACCCGTGATAGGTGGCACCTCGGTAAACGGTACGGGCCCGTGATAGGCAGTACGTTTATGGTTTACGCTTTTTAGTAAATCGTGCAGACCTGTGATAGGTGGCACCTCGGTAATTGGTATTTCGGCCCGCGATAGGCGGTACAATTATGATTTACGGCCCTTCGAGGAGGGTTTTGGTTTGGAATTCCGAGTCCATGCATTTTGGCATATATGCATTGCATTAGGGTGCTTGGCACGCGAGTCGTGTTTGATTCAAGTTTATGATTGAGTGTTTTGAACTTGAGATGTCATTGTGATTGTGTTGATTTTGCTAAGTGTTACGTTTTGAAATTGTGTGTAAATGTGATGGATTGTAAAACTATTTCGAAAAATCAAGTTGTCGAGGTGATTGTGTTGAAATTACTAAGTGTTATGTTTTGGAGTCGTGTGTGAATGTGGTTGAGTTAGTTTATGTAATTTTAGAAAAACATCCAGGGAAATCGATTCCCAAATCGATTTTGTGAAATGCTATTCATGAAAATCGATTTGCCAATTGATTTGATGTATTACAGGAGATAAGCTAATTTGACAAAATCGATGTGCCAATCGATTTTGTAAAGATGTTTCATAAAATCATTTAAGAAATCGATTTCCAAATCGATTTATATGTCTCCTGTTTTCTGAATCTTGGAAAAATTAGTGAACTAATCGATTTGCCAATCGATTTGATGAGTTACAGGAGATCAACCATTTTGACAAAATCGATTTGGCAATCGATTGGATTTATTCCAGGGGGTCAGTTATTCATCCAATCGATTTCCCAATCGATTGAATTGAGCCCAGAGTTCAGATTTCACTAAAAACCTTCACCCAAATCGTTTTCCCAATCGATTGGCTCAATAGAAATTCTTATTTTGAGTTAGATAATCGATTTGTTCAATTGATTCATCAATGGATTGGCCAGTTGTTTATTACTTGATTGATTTAAGACTTATTTGATTTCATTTTTATTTGGCAAGCATTATATGAACTTTTAGCATATGGAAAACCCTTTTAAGGTGCATGCTAGGTTGAAAGGTTATTCTGCGCATTTAAAAACTTAAATGTTATGTGTTAACTGTTAATTTCGGTTGGTGACCTTTTACAACTATTGTGGAAATCTGGGCTTTGCCCTCATATGAGAGCCAGGACAATCCTACCGGTTCGTACCCTGTGGATGGAAATGTAGATGGGAATGCCTGACTGGAGCTATGTTAGGAGGATCTTACGGGGCGCGTGGAGATTACTCAGGGTGTATAGTTTTTTGGTAGAATGATCAGATTAGGTTGACATAGAGGGAACAAATGTCTTTCTTTTGAATTGTGTTTATTTTAAATTGGAAGACTGTACCTATACTAATATTGTCAGCATGGCATGTTATTTACGATGGGTTACATGTACCACTTTCTGATGTGTAAATATTTTGGATTCACATTTCGAGAAACTTTTCCGCTGCTTGTAAATTATAATGACTTAATTATATATCCAAAGGTATTACCTTATTTATTTCTCTGTTTTATTTTAATTTCTTTCGAAAAAAAAATACACCCTCGCTTAGAAAAACGGGGTGTTACACTAAGCTTGCATAGATTTACGTTGTTGAAATTATTAGATTACACGGGATACCATCTAGCATTGTGTCTGATAGAGATCCAAAGTTCACGAGATACCATCAGGCATTGTGTCTGATTGAGTTCCGCCTACCACCCTCAAACCGATGGTCATACTAAAAGGACTATTTAGACATTAGAGGATTTGCAAAGAGCTTGTACATTAGATAATTGAGGAAGTTGGGATAATCTATTGCCTCTTGTTGAATTTACCTATAATAATAGTTATCATGCGAGCATCGGGATGGCACCGTACGAGGCTTTGTATGGCCGCAAATTCCAAACTCCCTTGTGTTGGTATCAGGATGGTGAAAACTTGATCGTAAGGCCAAAGTTGGTGCAACAGACTACAAAGAAGGTGCGTTAGATCCAAGAGCGGACGAGGACAACACAGAGCAGGCAGAAGAGTTATGTTGATCGACATAGGAGACCTTTGGAGTTTCAAGAGGATGAACATGTATTCTTGAGAGTGACACCCACTACTGGAGTTGGTAGGGCATTGAAGTCAAAGAAGCTTACTCCGAAGTTTATTGGACCATACCAAATTCTTCGACGTGTGGGTCCAGTGGCTTATCGAATTGCTTTACCACCGAATTTGGCCAATTTACATGATGTGTTCCATGTGTCATAATTGAGGAAGTACATGGCAGATCCATCCCATATTATTGCGCCAGATGATATTCAATTGAAGGAGAATCTTACCTTCGAGGTCCTACCAATAAGCATCGCAGACAGAACTACCAAACATTTAAGCGGAAAGGAAATTCCATTGGTTAAGGTGATTTGGAACCAGACGACCGGGATGCCACTTGGGAGTTGGCGGAGAAGATGAGGGAGCTTTACCCATACCTTCTAGATACCTCTTAGTTTCGAGGACGAAACTATTTTAAGGAGGTAAGTATTGTAACACCCTTATTTTAATTAATTAAATTAAAACCCTTAGTTTTGTTTATTCTTTTTGATTATTTTAGTGTGACGATAATAGAATAATTATTCCTTGGATGTTTGATTATTTGATGAAGTATTTTTATATTAATTAATTAATTATTGGGATTTTTTATTAACTAATTAAAACTTGTAAAAATATCTGTCTTAGAGTGAACAATGATCAAGTCAATTTTGACCAAGTCAAAATTGAATCACCCACACTACTCTTGTGTCCATTCAAATGTGTCACTAACAAGAATAAATACATGAATGCCAATTAATTCTTAACGGTTGGTCATTGAATAACATTATTCTAATTGAATTTCGTATTCATGTGGGCAATTAAGCTCAATGAAGGGAATTATTCCTTCTCTCTGATCAATTACACACCTCATTTATTAGTCACATACACCTCTCCTTTATAGGAAACACCATTACCAGCATTAAATTTATCTCAAATACTTTCTAAGTCACTCAAACAACCATCCTCACATTCCCTCACATTCGGATCGAGGTTCTAAACTTTTGTTCCTTCATCTTGTTGAAATTTTCGAGGACGATATAGTGTCACTTGGAAGGAAAGCACTCGAGGTAAGGGCTTTTCCCCATACAGAGTTAGGCTAGATATTAAATTAGCGAATCGTAAGATATTGATATGATGTCTGAATGTCTTAAAAGAAAAAGACTGATTTTATTTTCGTCGTAAAGAAATAAATATAATGCTTTGATTGTTTCTTTTTGTAATACCTCTATCTTGATGAAATTAATTTTAGAGTTATATTTTTATTATTATGCCTTGATAAATATGTTTGTAGTGAAAATATTTAGTACTTTACGTGTTTTAGAGTATTTAATTATGAAGTTATAATTTTTATAATGTTATGATTAGTAATGTGTTTGTTCTGATGTATTTGATTGTAAGTCTTGACTTTTGAGTATTTTAAATTTAAAAACTTGACTTTTATGAACAATATATGTGTCTTGAGGAAATTGATGAAAATTTTATATTTTATATTTTAATGATATGAGAAGATTGATTATTGAATGCATTAATGAATAGTCCATTTTTAGAATGCTGGAAACTTTATAGTGAAATGAATAAAAATTATATTGTTATTGTGTTGTTGGTGATACGAGTTTTAATTGTTATCAATAAAACGTAGTAAAAATCGAATCCTATGGATTATTAAAATAAAAGTGGCGATTTTGAGATAGTTGTTCACGTATATATTTGATGTGTTGAAGTTATTGAGTTCTAACAATGAACATCCATGATAATGTAAATTTGATGTTTTGTGTGATTTACAAAAAGTTAATCTGGAATGAATTGTCCTTGTGGTTGCCTAAGTGGCTAGTGATATGTGGATTTGAATAGTTTTTCTTTGTGGTGCCTAAGTGGCTGGTTATTTGTGTTATGATTTTCTTTCTTTGTGGTTGTTTAAGTGGGCTAGTGATTTGTATATTTCGAACATCATTATCATTGTCATGACATATCATATGCATTTTTGTGGATGCCTTAGTGGTTGGTTTAATTTCTCGCCATTGGTATGGGTGACTTCTATGTGAACGCCTTAGTGGCTGGTATATCCGGATCATATATGTTTAGGAGCATGCATAATATGCATACATTTTATTGTCATTGTTATTTTTATATCATTAATTATCCTAAGGTGAGTTACTACTAGAGTTATTTATATACATTTTATGAATTTTCATACACTCTTGCGAATTATAAAAAAATAAAAAAAGATTATTTCTCTAAGTCTTTTATTACAAAAAGATTTTATATTTTTATTTTATAGTTGTTAACTTATTGTTTGGTTTAATTTTGCTGTAGGATGAACTGACCCCTTACACCAACATTTAGGTACTAAGGATAAGATTGATGTGGTACATTTTAATTTTAATTTTTATGTTATTTACTTTTTATGGTCGATTTTAAATAGAAATGCGGATGTGGGCTCCTTCCGCTATGAAAAACTTGAATTACTCTATTTTAAGATGAACATTTTCTATAATTGGTAAATTGTCTTTGCAAAAATAATAATAATAATAATAATAATAATAATAATAATAATAATAATAATAATAATAATAATAATAATAATAATAATAATAAGATCTAGTTAATTGCGTTGCATTATTTCTTAAAATGAAATCAAATTATTTACTAGTGAAATTTTATTGATTATATCATGAATTGCAAAAAAAAAAATCATTTTTGAGTAGTGTCTTCGATCAAAATCCGGGGCGTTACACATCGCCTCATTGCGTTGGTTTGAGTTACCATTGTCTTTCTCCTTTTGATTACACTTGTTTGTCTTTCCTGTCTTCTGTTCCTATTAATAAATCTCCAAGTGAAGCTTTATCCCACACAAAGTGGAGATAAGCAATGATTGACGAGATATGTGCACTTCAGAGTAGTGGTATTTGGGAATTGGTTCCTTTACCATTTGGAAAGTCTTTAGTAGGATGTCATTGACTTTATACGATGAAAGTTGGTCATGATGGTAAGATTGATCGTTTTAAAACTCGTTTGGTGGTAAAATGATACACTCAGATTTTTAGCCTCGATTACAGTGATACTTTCTCCCCTGTGGCTAAGATAGCCTATGTTAGACTACTCATCTCTATTGCAGCATCAGACATTGGTCTCTACAACAACTTGACATTAAAAATGTTTTTTTGCACGGTGACCTTAAAGAAGAAGTGTATATAGAGCAACCACTTGAGTTTGTTGATCAGGGAGAGTTCTCTACCATGGTTTGACGACTTTAGAGGTCTCTTTATGGTCTTAAACAGTCTCCTCGAGCTTGATTTGAGAGATTTAACACAGTAGTGCAACAATTTGATATGATTTGAAGTGAAGCTAATTATTCTCTTTTCTATCGCCACTCAATCCAAGGGTGCATTTACTTAATTGTCTATGTAGATGATATTGTCATAACTGGTAGTGATCAGCAGGGCATACTCTAGTTGAAACAATATTTATCTCATCATTTTCAAACTAAAAATCTTGGCAAGCTCCGTTACTTCTTGGGTATTGAGGTAGCCCAATTTAAGGACACTTTAATAATTTAACAAAAGAAATATGCCATTGATATTGTTGAAGAGACCGGTTTATTGAATGTCAATCCGGTTGATACTCCTATGGATCCAAATGTCAAAATTTCTACCTAATCATGGGGAGATATTTTCATATTCTAGGAGATACAAAAGATTGGTTGGTAAATTAAACTACCTCACAGTCACCCGTCTAGATATTTCTTTTGCAGTCAATGTGGTAAGCCAATTCTTAAACTTTCCTTGTCAAGTACAATGGATGATGTGATACGAATCTTGAAATACATTAATAGTGCTCCAAGAAAAAGTCTAATTTATGAAAATAGAGGACATACTCAGATAGTTGGTTATTCAAATGTTGATTTGGGCATGCTCACCCATTGATAGACGATCAAATTCTGGGTATTGTGTACTTGTTGGAGGAAACTTAATATCATGGAAGAGTAAGAAACAAAGTGTAGTTGCAAGATCTAGAGCTGAAGCTGAATACAAAGCTACGTCATTAGTAATCTGTGAGCTCATTTGTTTGAAATAGTTACTCAAAGAGCTTCAATTTGAAGAGGCAACACAAATGACATTAATATGTGATAATCAAGCAACATTGCATATTGCCTCTATTCTGGTTTTTGTTGAGAGGAACAAACATATTGAGATAGATTGTCACTTTGTAAAGGAGAAAATCGAACCAGACGACATCACCATTAGCTTTGTTAATTCCAATGATCAATTGGCAGATGTATTCACTATGTCTTTGAGAGGTCATTGAATTAGTTACATATGTAACAAGCTTCGTACATATGATTTATATGCTCTATCTTGAGAGGGAGTGTTGAATGCTTGAGGGGGAGTGTGAAAAATATATTTATATTTATTACATATTATGTAAATAGGGATAATATCTCCCATATTTATTTTTGTATTTATTGTTTGAACCTATATAAAACCAATTCTGTTTGTATATTTCATACACATGGTTTTACTATACGTTTCTCATTTTCTCTTATTCAACAAAAGGTAATCAAGGTAGCAACGTCGTGTTGGTGTCAGAAACGAACACATGTTGCACACTAAAAAATACATTCGACGAGAGGTATCAAAGCTACGGTGTGGGAGATTGCATTTAAAATTTGTTAGGATTAAACTCAAAAGACACCAAACGCCAAATAAATTAAAATTTTTTAGACCTAAAATGAATAAATAGGAGAAAGAAATATAACAAAAGACAATAATGTAAATGAATTTTACTTTATGGAAGGAAGTCCTACCATACACAATCTCAAAGCAATTGCTCTACTTTGGGGATTAAAACAAATAATATGTTTAAAATATATCAAAAATGGGAAGTGTATTCAAATAACTCTTTTCCTGTATCTAAACTCTATTGCATCTGATAGTAATTAGTTAGTTACTTGTACTGGAAAATGTGTGTTTTGGATTGAACATCAAGGGTTGATTTCCTTTCCCTTCAAAGAAAACAGCTATCTCCGATCTTCAACTACGAAAATTAAGCCGAGTTGCCACGATCGATCTTCAAGGGTTCCACCAATGATTACTAATGCACAATTACAGCATGCTTTGTCTATGGTGTGAGCTGTAATTAAAGTTTACAACAGTAAATTGCACCTCATACTTCTTCAACAAGAAAAAAAAAAATTCTTTTACTTAGTCTTCAAGAGTACCTGGGTTTGTTATTGCTGAATTCAACTATTGCTGATGGTGGTTGGACACCTGTACTGATTTCGTAGACTGCTCTGAAGAGAGGAAACAACTCTACCCATCCACGAGCGGTTAGAACCTCGTAAACCTCTTTTGCAGTTAATACACCCTTCATGCAAGAAAGTTAGATGAATGAGGACACATTGGAAGAGATTTTCTTTAATGTGAAAATTTAAAAGTTTTTATATTATTTTATGAAATCTACATGTTTTTTATACTGATTAAAGCATCAATGCAAATTGACCCTATTGAATATTGATTGTAATTACTTTCTTTCTACTCTTTGTATTTATCAAAATTATTTAGAAATATAAACATTTGAATTTGTTACCAAGAAATGTAAGAGTAATTTATTTAGTGGGGATGTTTAGTTACGCAGTGTGATGGTATTTATTGTTGAATGTAAAATTTTCAAACCTCCAAATAGTATAAGTGGGTCAACACGTGGTAATACAGTGATTGGCAGCAAAAATATTAAAGCTCTTAATGTTTCTCACAATAGGTTTAATGTATGTACCTGCAATTTCTGACCTCTAAGAATTTCTGCTTCAAGTTCTTCAAAAGATCTGTACAGAAAAGAAACACAAACTATATAGAATTACATCAACAACATTTCCTTTTATTCACCCAAATGTAGTTTGCACAAGAGAGAGAAAAACAAACCTCTTCCCCCCATTTTTGGCATAAGCCTCAGCAACTTTCCTATTTCTTCCACCCACTTCAACAAATAACATTATTGTTTTAGTAAGTGTTGTGAAATATCAGCTATTGCATAGTAAAATTTAAAAAAATTGGTATTCTTATGTGATACACTATGTTGATAAACAATATTGTCAAATAGTAGTTATAATGGCGCTATAGCACAATAGCATAGGAGAGTTTGAGAATTTTAATAAATTGCTATTGACAACATTGGTTTTAGTAAAACCAAGATAACCAATGAGAAAAAAGTAGGATTATGTAAATCATTGTCCTTACTGCATGTTGTGATAAGGTCAGCTACACCACAGCTCTCAAAAAAGGTACTGTCCTTAACAGACGGAAACAACAACCTTGAAAATGCTATCATCTCTTTGAGACCAATTCTCATGATTGCAGCCTAAGCATAGTAGATAGCCAACATTAAGAAACAAAAATGAAGGGTATGAAAATAAAGGGTTTTCCTCAACATGATTTTTATAAGCTTACTTTTGTGTTATTTCCCATCTCCAAACCATCAACAAAACCTGTCCAATTTGTTTTGCAATATCTTCATCATTCACAAAAACTATAAAAGAGGGGAAGATAAAGAATAAAGTGAAGATAATGTACTAC
Source organism: Cicer pinnatifidum (assembly GCA_037974775.1). Taxonomy (NCBI): domain Eukaryota; kingdom Viridiplantae; phylum Streptophyta; class Magnoliopsida; order Fabales; family Fabaceae; genus Cicer; species Cicer pinnatifidum. Next base: position 21,727,291 of record JBBPBR010000006.1, on the reverse strand, counting down.
AAACCTGCAGCTACGGCCACTATATTTTTTAAGGTTCCACACATTTCAACCCCTTCAACATCCTGAACCTATATTAAATAATAATGCAAAAATCATTAACATAAAGTGCATCTCAAACATTTTACCAATATAAAAGTACTCAAGATTGGACACTAAAAACAAAATTACTAACTCATGATTGTTTATTTTTTATATTGATGATTGGACTAAGAAAATTCCTTTGAACTGTTTTAGATTGACTTAATTTAACTTATCAATTGGCACAAACATTTGTTATATTATTTGTCAATCTCATCGAGACAACTTGTGAAATGTCTACTAGCGGTTTTTAATTTACTTAAATAAGTTCTCTAAGAAAATTTATGAAAATAATTTGAGTTTATTTTATATTTTGTTATAAAAATAACTTATAGATTAATACTTATCATATAATTTATTCATATAATTTATGCTATAAATGTTTAATGAAATTGTTTATATAAACAGTCATTCTTCATTACATCAACTTAATTGTTTAAATTTTCTCTATTTTGTATCTCATAAAAAAATGATATGATATACTCACTGATGTCACATTAAAATAAGGAGTGTTGAACAACTGCACCCATTTCTCTGCAGCTTCTTTGTTTTGACTGTATCCCACAGTTGCCTCACTAAATTTCTCCATGGCAATCTAATCAAAAGATGTTCAATAAAACAAAGTATAAGGTCAATGTGGTATAGACAATTTCATCAAAAGATGTTCAATAAAACGTAGTATAAGGTCAGTGTGGTATAGACAATTTCATATTTCATTTATACAGTATTATCAATCGCAAATAGGAGAATAATAGCTTTGAACTAAATAACATACTGCGAAACAAAAACGATTTATTCATATTTTTTTATTTACACTGCATTTTAAACAAGTGTATAGTTTTGTATAGCTACCTCATTTGCTATATTAGCTCCCATCAACACAGAGCAGTTGATTCCCAATTGGTTGGAGATTAAAGTAGAGATCATGCATGGACCTTCCTTCTTAACCTCCATCCCTTTGACAAGGGAAATCCCCTCTGCATCTGTCCTTATTTTCCCTGCAACCCTTTTGCATATTCCTTCCATGAATTGATGTGGAGTTACAAATACCAACATGTTTGCATCCTTAACTGCATTGTTAACAATTCAAATTTGATCATAAATTTCTCTCTTAAAAGTAAATGTAAACAACAATAAATGCCTATGGTGTTTGGTGTCAATTTTTCTCTATTTAAAATCTTAATTGTTTTAGCTTAAGTTTGTGTTTTAATAATCCAAATAACATTTTAAAAAGCAGAAAATAGAATTGAGGGAAAGGGAAGCATGATATAGACTATGAAGCATTGATTCAAACATGCACTGCCCACGTAAACACCAATAATATACCACGTAAACACCAATAATAATTTGAGAAAATATAAAATAATTGAATGCAACAACATGTGATGAGTCACATATAAATAAACCTGCGCTTTCGAGGTCTGGATCTGCCACTACATTTTTACCAAGCTTGACTCCTGGGAGATACTTAACATTTTCCTGCCGTGAAGAACAATTAATATTACTTAATATTCATTGAAATGAAAAATTTATATTACATATGCAATGGGAATGAAATGCATGGCTAGTCCTTACATTAGTTTTGTTGATGACATCTGTAAGCTTCTCTCCAGTCGGTAAAGTTTCCTCAAATACCCACATTCTCACTTCATCTGATAACATATCCAAAGTCCAAACATGTCATTAAATTGGGAAAAGAAAATTTAACATTCAAATGGATTTTTTGTTGTTGTTATTTTACTGTTTGAGGATTAAAAACAACACGCATGGATATGACTCCTTTGGTAACTATATTTATCTATGTTTATGATTAAAAACAACATGCATAGATATAATTCCTTTGGTCTCTTTATTTCAACTGAAACATATATAATTTTCGCCTCCATTTTTTTGAATTTGGGATTTTAGTCCCTGTTTTATAAATTTATGATTTTTCGATACAACTATCTTATCTATGCATCACAGCAACTATATATTTTTTCGCAATATAAAAGGCTGCAACATAACTGTAAGTGCAATTTAAAATAATGATCACATTATAAATATATATATGGCTTAATTGCAGTTTTGGTCCCTCTATTTTAGTTGAATCGCGAAAGTAGTCTCTCCATTTTGTTTCTCCTCAATTTTGGTCTTCAAACAGAATTTTGGTCCAAAACTTGATAAAATTTTATTTTACATTTATTTAAGTCACACTATGCCTCAAGATCTCATTTGCAACAACTGTATATGAAATCTATGATCTAAATGGTGTAGTACGACTTTAAAAAATGAAATTTCATCAAATTTTAGATCAAAATACTATTTTGGGGACCAAAACTGGGGAGAAACAAAATGGAAAGACTACTTTCGCGATTCAGCTAAAATAGAAGGACTAAAACTGCAATTAACATATATATATTTTTCCAAAATATTTGTATCGTTTATGCACAATGTTGAACACATTATATTATATATAGTTAGAACTGTCAATTTGACAAACCCACTAATTATTGACCTCATCTCACATCTTCGAGGGGCAAAAAGATTTCATAATTATAAAGGCCCTATAAAAAAGCTCCTAACACTAAAACTTCCCTAAAATATTTGGGCTTAATTTTCAAAAAAAATATTTTGATTTTTAAAAAAAAAAAAAAAGTTTGACAATTTTTTAGTATTTTTCATCGATTAAAATATTTTGATTTTGTTTTCCAGTAAAAAATAATTTACAATGTTTTTTGAAATTTCTTTATTTTGAGAAAAAAAAATATTTTTATAGTTTTTTTTATACTTTTTAAAAAAAAATAAATTTTGAACATTTTTTTAAAAATAAAACTCAAAAAAATTAATTGAAAATCTATAAACTTCCTGAACCATTTCCCTTAAATCCAATAAAATAATAGATCAGAATATTGAAAAATTATTAGTAAGAAATTTTTCATAAAGACATTAAAGTTTAGGTTTTTTTGACAGCTTTATACACAGTGCTACCAAATAGTATATATAATATATGAAAGTTTGTTATAGCTAATTGAACGAAAGATAACACACACTAATTGAACGAAAATGGGCGTGTGAGTGTTTGAAAAGATAAAATCATGAATCAATTGATCTTTGACAAGAATTCATGAGATATTGGCCAATAAAAATTGACATATGAGACAACTCTTTTGTAGAAATCACGCCCCGTTACAAATTGTAAAGCACCAATCACATTTATTTATTTTTTGTTTTCGTAATAAAATATACATAATATATTTACAGAAACAAGAAGCAATTAAGAATTAGTAAGCAATAGTAATTCACAATGAATACATTAATTGAAGAAGAAGAAGTACGTACCATGGAAGGAACTGAACTTGAGAGTGTTAGAGGCAATAAGCTTTGCCGCAACACTGCCCCAATTGCCACTACCAACAATGGTGACCTTATTCATGATGTTATTCTTCAAGATTTGAATTAAGCCCAAGCTACAGGGGCATGAAGGACAGGAGAGGAAGAGTTTGTAGGAAAAGGGTGGCACTAAAGAGAAATAGTAGAGAGAAAAATAATACGTTGAACAATCAATATATATAAGGGAGAAAAATTATGCCTGATGAGTAAATAAGATTATACCATACACGTTTCATTAGAAACAATGTTCATGGAGTTAAATGCGGTGGTTCTATAAATTTTTCTACATTAGAACGTCCACACGTGGTTTGTAATAAACCCACATGCAATGTACTTAAGAATTTACCTATTATTTTAATTATTATTATTTCCAATTTAATAGTAAAATTTCTATTTTTATTGTAATTCTATAATTGCAATTTTACCTTTTATTTTACATGTCTATTGTAACATTCAAAGTTTTAATTGCACACAATAATAATTTTGTGATTTACTTAATATTTGGAGAGTAACTATCATTGTAGAAAAGAAATACTACTACTTGATATCTATAGAGTTCGATTACATAGTACAAATGCGGGTGTCATATGATACGGATATGTGAATTAGCAGGGATGGAAGTAGCACTCATGAGTGGAAAGGGATATATAATGACAGAAAAATAATAACTTAAGATAAAAATATGAGAAAACATGAAAATTATGAAAATTTAACTTATGAATTGTTCAAATATTTTTTTTTTTATAATCAAATAAAGGGTAAAAATACGAAAATAATAAAAAGAAACATTTAAAATTGTTTAAATATTAAATAAAATATCACATGATTTTAGAAATTTAATAATTTATTTCTTATTATTTTTATTAGACATAATTGTTCGTGTGTCCCTTAACTTTATTTTAGATAACACTTTATTCTTGTATCTTTTTTTCTTCTTTCTAATTTGGTCTTTTATTTAATTTTAAGTAAATAATTAGATCTTTTATGAAAATATGAGAAAACATGAAAATTAAACTTATTGAATTGTTTAAATATTTTCTATTTTGTTTATAAACAAATAAAGGGTTAAAATATGAAAATAGAAAAAGGAAACATTTAAAATTATTTAAATATTAAATAAAATATCACATGATTTTAGAAATT
>JBBPBR010000006.1:21699648-21710622 GCA_037974775.1 Cicer pinnatifidum | reverse complement strand
AGATTTGAAGGTCTACTTGCAAAAAAAAAAAAACATGTAGATTGATCTCATGTTTAATAGCAGATTCATAAGAAGAACATTACAGTTTATAAAAGATCATTCTAGTTTAGTAAGAGATCATTATGGTTTATCAACATCATTATGGTTTATCAAAAGATCATGATGTTTTATGAGAAGATCATTTTGATTTATCAAGATTATTCTAGTTTATCAAATGATTATTCTAGAAGAAGCAAAATCATTCTATTTCATACAAAACAATAGTTTGAAGAAAAAAAAAACAAGATCGTTCTGGTTTATTGCTTCTGACTTACTTTGTTAAAAGTTGAAATTATATAATCTTTTGTACATTATATGAATGAACTTTGTTACAAAAAAGGAATGTGAACGTAGAGGAAAAAAACTAACTAATTGAAAACACCATATATATATATATATATGAAATAAAATTTTAAATCGAAAGTGTCAATCATGTGCCAACGACATATAATTTGATGTATGTTCTAAATCTAATAAACCCTAATATTCTAGACGTCCTGTTTAAGCTATAACACATTATGTAGATTTATCATTATGGTGCTTCTGCCAATGTCATGCAAGTGAAGGTAACAAACATGCTTATTTCAATTTAACTTGAACCCATTGACTTTCATTAACAAAATCAAAGCTGATAATACAATCATGTGATAAGTCTCCATTGTGTGCACCCTCTCAATGAGAAAAAAGTCAAACAAATTTTTTTTCTCAATGTGACAAGAACAAGATTACATTTTGTTACTATCACGTAACCCATATCTAGAATGCTCATCCACTTCTCGTTGGGTTGGTTTCCCAAATCAGTTACAAGTAAGTAGTTTGTCACTTCTTCCAAACGTTCGTTGAATAGTGCATCATATAAATTAGGTTTTGACTTAATCTCTGTATACAATTGCTGACGTATAATACTCCAATATTCTTCACTATGGCCAAGTAAAGCGTCAATAACACGATATCCATAGTTTCCATCCGCTTTAACATTAACTATATCTTCAATATATAGATGAATTAGTTTCCATCTGCTTTAACATTAACCCTAATATTGACTTGTCATAGGTGCTTGCTTAGAGACTTGTTTGGATGCTTGTTGGGAGGCTTGTTTGGATGCTTGGTGGAAGACTTGTTAGGATGTTGTCATGACTCTTTGTTGATATATCAAAGGTCATTATATACATCAAATCCTTTCGGCTTATTACTTTTTTCCTCTACACACCATGTTTTGTTTTGATCTTATCTGGTGGTGCACACATTGATGTTGTGTCTAGATATGCTATTTTACGCAACTTGCTCTTCAACGCCCTCCTTCCAGCAACATTAAGTGTTTTCCATGTTTTCCAAATTATATTCATCTCTGATGTAATATCCAACTCTAAATCCCTTTCCAACTTTTCTTCCTCTTGATCACTATTCATGGTTAATTTCCTCCAATGTATATGAACAAAATTCAATGGGATTGGAACACCTTCATACTTGTATCATGCCAACACACATGCACAAGGTAGTCCATGAGTGTTTCTAAGTATACAACAACACGCAACTTTATTGTTACCGACATAGCTAACTCTCTTGTATTCATGAACAATATCAGCTAAAGTTTTCTGGGATACAACCCAAGTCAAATTCTCATAGAATGGACTGTTGTGTATATGCTCTTTGTAACCCTTACTTATCTCAAATGAACCTTTTATCTTAATAATTTGGAACTTCAACTTGTCATTCATACCATTTCATGCCTTACATAAATCTCCTTTACTGTGTTCCAAAAACAATTTTAATGACTAATGAATTGACTCAACCCTAATATTCAAACATTAAAAAGGTTTGATATTATTTCAAAAAAGATTCTATCATGCATGTTTAAACCTATATAAGCATAAGTTTTAATAATGTACCTATTAGTCGTAGTATTTCCTAGATGCAACACTCGATTGGTCCATGGTTCAACACATCTTTCCTTGTGAGGACTCAACCATGTGTCTCTGAGGTAGTCAAAGAAAATAATATTATCGACACATGCTTGCTCAAACATTTGCAAACTTCTCTTCAGAACAATAAACGTTTTTCCTCCACAACTCAAGAAAGGGCTCCTGCATATCTTTGTTTAATATATATTGTTTGCATTGGCTCCAATATTTTTGTTAATATGAAGTTGACAAAATAAATTTGTTGAAGATGAAAATACCACTTCAATTGCATTCATTAAAGCAAGTTATCTGGCACTAAGAATCACTTGAGGAAATGAGGTGTTTGAAACAAATTGTAACAACCTTTTTTTTTAACACAATAAATAATTTCGGAAATAAAATAGATAAATATTTTTGGATAAATATTTAAGTCGTAACATAACGACAAAGTCAACAAATATTTACATGCAGCGGAATAGTTTTTGAAATAAAAATTCGAATTATTCAAACATCAAAATACACTGGGGCTATCAGGCCTATCAGACACAGCTCATACCCCTGAGGTATTCTCGGCAGACCTATACAAAAGCACTGCCACAAGAATTTTAACTCCCCCCCACGTCACATCAAAAAGTGGTACATAGGCCCATCAAAATACAAGTTAAACTGACTATATTAGTATAGGTACAGTCTTCCAATATACAATAAATACATCCACAAAAGAAAGACCTCTAGTCCTTATACAACCGTCTAATCTGATCATACTACAAAAACTATAGTGATCTCCACGCACCCCGCAAGATCCTCCTGACACAGCTCCAATCAGGTGTGTCTAACTACCTCCCCATATACAGGATACTAACCGGTGGGAAGATCCTGGTTCTCATCTGAGGGTAAAGCCTAGATTTCCACAATAATTGTAAAGAGTCACCAACAAAAATTAACAAATATCACATATCATTTAAATTTCAAATGCACAAAATAACCTTTCAACTTAGGATACTAACCGGTGGGAAGATACTGGTTCTCTTCTAAGGGCAAAGCCCATATTTCCACATTAACTATAAAGAGTCACCAACCGAAATTAACAAATATCACATAGCATTTAAATTTCAAATGCACAAAATAACCTTTCAACTTAGCATACTCTTTGAAAGGTTTTCATATGCCAAACATGCATAATCAAAGTTGAAAATGATGTTTTTAACAAAATTACATTGTCGTATCTTAATATAGCATCCTTGTATTCAAATACAATGTTATTTTGTAAGTCAATAGCAAAATCAGGACAAATGTCTTCGACTACAACTTCCTTGTATTCGAATACAACTGTAGAAAAATGCAGAATTTGGTTTCGAAATGGTTTCACAATCAATCAACATTTACAAACAAATTCAAAACAATCACACTTACATATTACGACACAATCACAACAACAACTGAGTATACATAGGCAATCATCATATTATATCAAACATGACTCGCGTGCCAAGCACCCTAATGCAATGCATATATGCCCAAAATGCATGAATTTCAGAATTCCAACTAAAACCATCCTCGAAGGAGCGTAAATCATAATTGTACTGCCTACCACATACCAGTAATAATTACCGAGGTCCCACCTATCACGGGTCAGCACGATTTACTAAAAAGCGTAAATTGTAAATGTACTGCCTATCATAGACCAGTACTGTTTACCGATGTGCCACCTATCACGGGTCAGCACAATTTACTAAAAATCGTAAATCGTAAACGTGCCGACTTGAGTTTTAAAGGTTAATCAATTTTAATATTAAACTCATATATTATTTCATTCTCCCACTTGATCCACATGATCTATGTAACACCCCGATTTTTAACAGCGCGAGTGTATTTTTTTTTCAAACAAATAAATACTTTTGGATAAATATTTAAGTCTTAACATAACGACAATGTCAACAAACAGTTTAAGCATAGATACAATCTTCCAAAATGAAATAAATACAATCACAGAAGAAAGACATCTAGTCCTTATACAACCACCTAATTTGATCATGCGACAAAACCTGGATGATCTCCACGCTCCCTGCAAGATCCTCTTGACACAACTTCGGTCAGGTATGACTAACTACTTTTCCATCTCCAGGGTACTAACAAGTAGGATGATCCTGGTTCTTATCTGAGGACAAAGCACAGATTTCCACAATAGTTGTTAAGAGTCACCAACCAAAATTAACAAATACCACATAGCATTTAAATTTCAAATGCACAAAATAATCTTTCATCTTAGCATACTTCTCGAAAGGGTTTTCATATGTCCAAAAATGCATAAATAATGTTGAAAATGAAGTTTTGACAAACTGCACTATCATAGCCAAATACAACTGAGAAAATACATATTTTCAATTCTAAAATGACTCTGAATCAATCAACACTTCAAACATTAATGTTATCAATAATGAACTCATAATTAACACCAAATTAATCTCCACAAATTCACACCTCAATCACACATCGAATATTCATTAAATCAATTATGAACACATAATTACATCAAAACTTAATCAACCCAACTTCACACCTCAAAGCAATTACGGCAAATCAAAACAACAATCGAATATGTATATACAATCATCATATTATAACAAACATGACTCGCGTGCCAAGCACCCTAATGCAATGCGTATATGCCAAAATGCATGAACTCGGAATTCAAAACAAAAACCCTCCTCGAAGGGCGTAAATCATAATTGCACAGCCTCTCAAAGACGAGTACTAATTAACAAGGTGCCACCTATCACGGGTCAGCACGATTTACTAAAAATCGTAAATCGTAAACGTACCGCCTACCACATACCAGCACTGTTTACCGAGGTGCCACCTATCACGGGTCAGCACGATTTACTAAAAATGTGTAGTCAATCACAGACCTACACGACGCGAAAATCCTTGCAAGGATAAGATGAACCAACAGATCACATGGCATCATCTCGTGGCTCATCACGGTCACCATTATCACCATGGCCCCATTGCGGTTACCATGTACTATGAAATGCATGAGCATACTCTAACTCTTTTCACCACAATCATTAAGTAAATGCAGCTATTAAAATATTCCCATTTTTAATACTCATTTAACACTAATGACTTTTCTAATACAACACAGAGCATACTCAAACATATTTATTCACACCAATTTAAATTTCCACAACCACACATAAATCACATCTCCATATTCCATCCACACCTAAATTGAATTAAATTCATTTTTCTCCAAGTCACACATAAATTTCTTCTAAAAAATTCATAATATTAATTATGAACACATTAATTTCAGCAAACATGAATCACCAAAATTTTCAAACATTAATCACCGATATTCAATCTCAAAAATTTTCAACCATAAATCACCAAAACAACATTAATGTATCAGAGTTCTCCCCACTGCTAACTCGGTGCCAACAGTCTCGATTCGTTTTCGAGACTCAAGGAGCTAACTACATAAACATAAATATTTAGAACAATTTGTTCACAATAAAATTAATCCACACACAACAAAATTCTTAAAATTAAATCTTTCTCACACACCAAACTGTTAAAACCAAATAATCTATATTATTTACTTAAAAGTAAATAAAATAAATATTGTCCAAATTTCAGATACACACACTCGACTATTAAAGCACCGAAATTTTTGAGTTAATAAAATACTCTAAACTTTTTTCTTTTTAAACTAAATCAAAGAGTAATTAAAAGAGTAACATTTTAAACTATAACCATTTTTAATTTCAATCTATCTTTTTGCTCAAACTCTTTAACTTAGTTAAAATTTGAACTTTTTCACAACTTTAACAACTCTAAATTTTTCATAAAATTTCAACTTCAATTCAAACTCATTTATTTGAATATAACTCATTATGTAACTCAAACACATCAAATTTAATCACTACACATAAATTGCATGTGAAAAAAAATTCATAATATTAATTATGAACATACAATTCATACCCAACATTAATCACTACACAACACACCTCAAAACATACTAAATTCAATTTTAACTAATTCACACTTAAACTAATTAAATTCATTTTTTTACAAAATCACACCACAAATACATCAAATTTTTTTTCCACAAAATCACAAATAATGTCCTAAATGCAAACTAAAAGTTTGGAAGGAGCCCTTACCTCCATTGTAGTTTTAGCACCCAATTACGGCGCCATGATTAATTACGATAAATTTTTTGCTCGAGTCGTCGCTTCGAAAACTTGCTTACTAGCACCGTAGCGGGGCAATGAGAAACTTTCCCTTCTATCACTGCTCAAATGGAAGCTTAGATCTAGAAGAAAAATGATGATTTGTAATTTGTGTTTTTTTTGAAACACTAACACTTGATTTTCATTTTTCCTTGAAACAAAATAAAGGATGGCGAGGGCTTCTGTTTCGTTCTTGGTTTATCACGTGAGTCTATAATAATAATATCTATAATAATAATAATAATAATAATAATAATAATAATAATAATAATAATAATAATAATAATAATAATAATATAATAATAATAATAATAATAATAATAATATAATAATAATAATAATAATAATAATAATAATAATAATAATAATAATAATAATAATAATAATAATAATAATAATAAATATTTAAATAAATATCTAGATATTTTTAAAAAAAATATCATTTCACCTATCAACTCACATCACTTCTCAAACCACTTTTTAATAAAAATATCAGAAAAATGCTACATCCGAAAAACGCTACATCTCAGAAAATTTTTTTTTCGAAAAAAGAATCACCGTAATTAATCTAAATTATTTATCGACAAATAATTTTAATCGGGTCTTCAAAAATATATTTTTGGCATTAAACTCACAAAATATCAATAACTTGGCTAAAAAACCTCATAATTCAACACCAAAATACATAAATTAGAATTTAAAACTAAAGGTCACAACCCTTGTAATTTTTCCGATGTCCAACAAAATTTTTCATGATGCTCACAATCCATATAAGTAAATGCAACGTTGAATGTCAATCCAGTTGAAGTTACACCAACAATTTCCAATAATGGTAATCTATACTTTTTGGTTTTGTAGGTGCTATCCATGATCAATACAAGAGGGAGCATGTTCAAAAAAGTTATGGAATTTGGGTGCGTCCAAAACATGTCCCTCACAACGTTGGAGTCTCCATGAGTCCTACTCCAACAAGCATACTTCTCAACTTCAAGTAACTTCAACATATGTTGCATATCAGTTCTAGGTCCTTTCAAATTCTTCTTGTATGTGCTTGGTCGCTTATAAATTTGAGAGATATTAGTCACATTCTTCTTATCTCGACCTCTCAAAGATGAAAAGATGTGTCTCGGTGCAACGTGATACTTTTTCAGCTCGTCAACATGTTTATTATCTTCTTCTTTAAAGCGTCTCCTAAATGCATTATTCTTAAAAGTAGCCTCTAACTCATGGTTGTGAAGTCCACACATTAAATTAATAATTCATCCCTCAACATTTTTCAATGGTCTCGATCTACGTTGAAACGGACAACCACACATTTTAGTTAAACTCCTTGAGTTACTTTTATTTGACTTATATTTCCACCTATATCATAACCAATAATTAATTTTGATTTCCTTCCCCCTCTTACGAGTCTTTACGTCAGAGCGAGGAATGATAACAACTACTCGATTTTGTCGGCCAACCTCTCTTGTCCATTATATGACAGCTTCTTGTGACTCAAAAATTTGATCAGTTTTGAATGCTTCAGTCAAATCTATACATAATGGTTGTGTTTTTTTCATCCCTATTTAAAAAAAAAAGTTAAAAAATTATACATACCGAAAATTTCAAAATTTTCAAATTTCTGGTAAAGTGAAAGTAACTACTATAAATTTCAAGGCACAAATTTCCAATAGTATAAATAATGTACTTAAAATTTGTTGGTGAATTTTTCGGTAAACAAATTTTACTACCAAAAATTTCAATATTATAATTTGTGTATCGGATTTTTGGGGGAAAAATGTTACTTCCCGGAAATTTGGTTGAGGGGAACATATTTTAGAGTATTTTTTTTTTATCGTTCATTGAATGAAAATTAAAGGGATAATTTTAGATTTTTAATATTTTGGGGGTATATATAAGTCTAATTTGAGGTACGAAATTCAACTTTCCACAAGTGTTGAGAAGTTTCAAGATCCCAAATAATTTTATCACATACACCATTTGTACTCAAATCTATAAAAAAAAAATCACTATATGTAAAAACCATTATATAAGAATAACAAAATTATCTACTTTAAGGCATTATTTGAATGATAAATAAAAGTCTCCTATAATTACAAAATAATATGTAGGATAAAATAAATTTATTTCAATTTTGTTGTTCATTCTCAAAATAATCAGAAAAAAAAATAGAAAATTATAAATATGACATAAAACACAAGTATTACTTGTGTCCCGGTGGTTTAAAACAATAGAAACGAAATCGTAACATTGGTTCAAATCCCCAAAGTCTTCTTTCCTTCATTTTTCCAAATTAAAGAAAATGTCCTATTTTTATGTTACCTTGGCCTATTGAAATTTTATAAGCATAATTCACGAACTACTGTCATCAAAAAAGACATTTGTTAATATCTCTTTAACAAAGAAAAAATTGACCCTAAAATAATTATCTCTAATTATTGTTACACAAAGGAAGAACTTTAAATTTTTATATTTATGATTCTTCGACGTTCTATTAGCATTTCATATACATAACTCACTAACTACTACTGTAAAATTTGATATCCAATAATTTAGATCACTTAATATAATTTTTATAGTAAATTATTACATTTTTCACTTTCATCCGCTGACAATATCCAGAAAAGTGTTGGGGTTGATTGCAAGTCCCACATCGCTTAGTGTGGGAGAATAAGGAGAAGACCAAGGCTATATATTGAGTTTTAGTCCTTTGTTTTCAAATGCACCAGCACCAGTCAACATGTAGCACTTTAAGCTTGTATCTGACTTAGTTTAAATATTTGCTTTGTAAGAGTGTGGTTGTACTGGGGTGTTGGGTGTGGGTGAGAGAAGTCTATGTGTTGTAACAATTTTCACATAGTGTTAATTCTCTGAGAGACAATTTTCACATAGTGTTAATTCTCTGGTTGTCGGTTTAGGCAGCGGCCGTGGTTTTTCTCCGGTTTTGGAGTTTCCACGTTATATTCTTGTGTTGTGATTGTGTCTTGATTCTTTTGAACTTATGCTATTTTTCCCAACAACTGGTATCAAGCGCCAGGTTCGGAGGTTCGGTGGGATAATTTTTCTTAGTATGCTATGTGGTTGCAGCTTCGTCTGATCTTCCACATCAGAAAAGAATTATCCTTGGTATTGTTAGGGGAAAGGTGATACTGTGAAAGTGCTGTTTAGGGAGGTTCTGGCTAAGGAAAGACTTGGTATTTAAGCGTGTCTGTTGTGACCCCCCTCTCTTTCCTGGGAACTTACCTGGTGCACAGTTTACAGTCTGCGTGCAGCTGCTATATGTCTTATTCAAGCGTTATGAAGTTTGACATAGAGAAGTTTGATGGAAGAATCAACTTTGGCTTGTGGAAAGTACAAGTCAAGGATGTGCTTATACAATCAGGATTACACAAGGTGTTGAAAAAGACTCTGAGACAAGTGCTGGCAAGGTCTCCCGTTTGTCCTTATGGTATTTCCGCTATACCATGAAAAAGGACAAATTATTGCTAGCAGATTCAGAACAGCACACGGGCATTGGTTGGCATTGATGCAAGGTGTGTGGTGATGTGTCGATGGCTGAAGAACTTCCTGGAAGCCAACATGGGAGTTGCACCATAAATTTCAGCGAGGTTTCGACATGAGAAAATTCTTGGAATGGTTTAGTTCCAAGTGGAGAAAATTCTTGGAATGGTTTAGTTCCAAGTGGAGAAAATTCTTGGGATGGTTTAGTTCCAAGTGAAGTGTACTTTTTATGGTGGAGTATGAATGTCGGTAAGACAATGGAAGCGGAAGTTGTAACTCTTACAATCAAGGTGGAGATTGTTGGGGTTGATTGCAAGTCCCACATCGCTTAGTGTGGGAGAATAAGGAGAAGACCAAGGCTACATATTGAGTTTTAGTCCTTTGTTTTCAAATGCACCAGCACCAGTCAACATGTAGCACTTTAAGCTTGTATCTGACTTAGTTTAAATATTTGCTTTGTAAGAGTGTGGTTGTACTGGGGTGTTGGGTGTGGATGAGAGAAGTCTATGTGTTGTAACAATTTTCACATACTGTTAATTCTCTGAGAGACAATTTTCACATAGTGTTAATTCTCTGGTTGTCGGTTTAGGCAGCGGCCGTGGTTTTTCTCCGGTTTTGGAGTTTCCACGTTATATTCTTGTGTTGTGATTGTGTCTTGATTCTTTTGAACTTATGCTGTTTTTCCCAACAAAAAGCTCATCAACTATGTCAATGTACATATCCTATCACCCCCAAACTTCAAAGAGGTAAATTTTCTAATAATTATAATATACTAATTTAAGTTTATTATCATAATTGTACATAGGATATTAGTTAAAACAAGTGTTTTATAATATCGCGGATCTAAAAATAAAATAATCTAAAAAATAACTACTTTTTTTCACAAGGTATTTTTTTAATGTTTTTCTATAAAAGTAGTAGTGTATGAAATTTCTCTTCATTTAATTTAATTTTTATTCTAAAGTTATTACTACTCTACATGGAATTAACATTTTTTAAATTTTGAATATATATATAAATTATGTGAAATGATATAAATATAATAAGATATAATATATTTTAATTGATAAAAGTATTAGTAGTATCAAATTAAGATTTTGGATTTTTTTTCTCTCTTTGTTACTTTTTTTAAATGTGAATATGCAGAAAAGTATGATTAATTTATTTAACTAAATATTTTACAAAAGTATGTTAGGATTATTTCTTAAAAAATGTTGTGAATTATTTTAAAAATTATTATTATTTATTATTATTAATATTATTATTATTATTATTATTATTATTATTATTGC
>JBBPBR010000006.1:21669893-21691080 GCA_037974775.1 Cicer pinnatifidum | reverse complement strand
ATATATATATATATTGGTCATTAATCAAATAGGTAGATTTGATATTCTTTTTATATCTTTTAAATAAAAAAACATTGTAATATACTGTAAAAAGAATTACAACAGAGTTAGTTAAAGTTATTTTTTTTTATAATATTATCAACATAAAAATAGAAAAAATACAATAACTATAATTTCTTCGACATTAAATATATCCCCTAATTTTACATAAGACGTTGAAACAAAATATAACTAAGTTTTCGTGTTTTAAAAGTAAGATAAATTGTGAAATTTTAAAAAATTTAAAAATTGATTGAATTAAATAAATAAAAACACTTCTGCTTTGAAGCACGAAGTAATCCATCTTTAAATACTCAATGCCTTAATTCAATGTACTACAAAGATACATATACATAATCTATTTACCAAGATACATATACATAATGTTGGGTATTCAATTATGAGTCTTTAGTCCCACATTGACTAGGAATGGAGGCTGTAATGGATATATAAGGAGAATGACCCATACACCAAATGCCTTAAGGTTTTGGGTTGAGATGTGGTGTCTAAGTCTCTTATTAATCCTTGTTTAGCCCATTCGAATGTTGTGCTCCCTCGGACTCCCCAACAAGTGGTATCAGAGCCGGGTTCGGCTTGATGGGGGAGCAAAATTAAGGACTTGGATCAAGTGTATCAAGTCTAGTGGTGGACCAAAAAGGACTCGGATCAAGTGGATCAAGTCTAGTGGTCAAGTGGTCAATAAAGGACTGGACTCGGATCAAGTGGATCAAGTCTAGTGGTGGGAACTCATAATTGAGGGGGAGATTGTTGGGTATTCAATTATGAGTCTTTATTCCCACATTGACCAGGAATGGAGGCTGTAATGGATAATGTTGTGCTCCCTCGGACTCCCCAACACATAATCTATTTACCATTAAGTAAAATGAATACATTCTAAATCTAAGACTTTGGTTGTGTTACGACATTGCAACTTCACTGTACAATAAAAACTAAGTAGCAATCAAGATATACCCATCCATTCTTCAATGTTAAATACTTAAAAACATCAACTTCATCCTCCAAACAATGTCACGAGTTATAAAACTTAGTAATATAAAATAATAAAATAATAAAATAATTTTAAGATGTTATCAGCCATAATTAGTGTGCTAAGTATCAAAAAGTCCTCTCATTAGTAACTCTTAAACTCACATCTAACATAATAAAATTAAGCTCATATTTTAGTTATTAAGATCAATCATATATATAAATTTATATAATAAAAGTTAAAATCTTTAGAAAATCTGTGTACTAGATCGATCAAGCATGAATCATCTAAGAGATATTAGTCAACAGTGTGACACTCTAAACTCCAAAATAATACATAATAATTTATAGTAGATTTTTTTTTTGTACATTAGCAGCAGATAAAGAAGATATGTTTACAAGGAAATAAAATAAATTTATAATTAATTTAGGATATCACATTATTGAAAATTCAAAAGAAACACTTTAAACTTTTTCCTCTTATAAAAAGGTGCAATCTTCGTAAACTTGATTTAACTAAAATTTCTTAATTTAATTCCAAAAACTTATTAGTACATCTAAGATTTTTATACAAAGAGTCATTTATAATAAAAAGTAAAACTAAAATACAATTTACAACTCTTATTCTCGGTATCACCTATCACAACGAGATTTTTCTGAACTTGAACTTCAAGACTCATTAACCTGTAATAACTGCGGTTTCGCAAATAGATGGTCAAGCTAGTCAAACACAAACGACGAAGGAGGTGAGTTTTGAAATCAAGTTAATAGTATAATATAAGTAAGGAGAACACGCAAACACTTATAATAGATCGTATTATAATCACACTACGATATATCAAAATATTTAAGCAAATAGTACCATATTATAACATCAAATTCACTCAAGTAAAATAATCATCTCATTATAATATGCATCAAATCATCTAAGAGTAATTATGATTACTTTTGAAACACGTCAGTAACAAAAAAAAAAAAAAACAATCACAAGGAAATGCAATGCTATGCATGAACTTAGACTCCACTTTACAGTGTGGTACCATTCTAACTCTAAAGTACTTGGTTAGGAGGCTTGGTACTATGCCCCCATCCCAGTGAACAGACAACTCTCCTCATAGATCCCTTCAACTCAACTCAAGACACATATACGCAATAGTCAAAATAAACGTGTGTTGTGTGGTAGCTCTAGAAATTTGGAGTGCTACCTCCTAATCACCTAGGAATTTCCTACCCGAATACCTCCAATGTCTAACAATCTTGTCTTAAGACTCAACAGTAGACTGCCATGATTAGGTCCATTCAGTTGTACTTCTCCGAAATTACTAGGCTTGTTAGGTCCTACCTATATGATAAAAAAATAATCTCCACTTCACAAATCCTCAATATTTATTTTCTCCCTTGGTTTGTCTATGATACCCATTAAGATCGTCATCTCAAACAAAAATTGGAATCACCATTATTTCATCAACTATGGGTTACTTCAATATTCTCATCACAAATTTATAATATTGTAAGTCATAAGCTTCCCTGATCAACTTTTTGATTTAAGTCCCAAACATACAGTGCACATGAAAGATTTGCTTTATCTAATGTTTTGAATTAAGAAACATTTCAGGCAAACATGAAGACACGACACACATGGAACAATAGCTTGCAACTCAAGGAATCAACCAAAGTTGGAGGATGCACTTGAGGAAGATGCAATTTGTATAGTGGTATTAGGTGTCTGAGTATCAAGTTAAGTGAACAAATCACTAAGGTGTCACACTTAAGTAATTGCCAATGAACTTTTATCATTCATTTAAGTTTTATCAAACTCAACTCTGAAACAATCGACTATACAATCGATTGGAGGACAAATCAATCGAATGACACGTAAACTGTTAAACAAAACTGAGGTCTGTAACAGGCTCAGTCGATTGTCAACTCGATTGCACGATCGATTGACAATTCGATTGATGCGACATTTCAAGTTACAGAAAGAACTCAATTTTTGCCAATTCGATTGATCACTCGATTGTCCACTCGATTGGCAACTTGATTGTTTGAAGTGTCTGAATCACTTTGATCAGGACACTTGATTGACAAATCGATTGATGCTGAATTTCAAGTTACAGAGAGCATTCAATTTTGGATAATGCGATTGCTCAGTCGATTGAAAGGAATCATAGCATCATATTTGAATCACCTTGATCACGACAATCGATTGACCAATCGATTGATGATATTTCTCAAGAAGCAGTGAGCACCCGGGTTTTGGCCAAATCGATTGCTCACTCGATTGAAAGAACATCATAGCATCAGGTCTGATTCAGATATTGAATAAATCGATTGTTCAATCGAATGCATCCTATATATTTCAAGTTTCCAAAAACCCAGAACATACGAAACTCGATGCAGCAATCGACTAGACCTTTCATATAGTCGATTGGGCAATCGATTGTCCTGGTGTTTTGCTTGTATATATATAAGGTGTTTCAAATCATTTTACACATAACTCTTGCAAACAAACTTTTCATATTTTTTAAGAATCTCTTGCTCTCAATCTTTGCATATCTCTGAAAAACAATTTGAAAGAAAATTTTGTTAACACACAAAATATTCATTGGCAAATCAATTCTTTGTGTGATGCTAGAGTGATTGAACACAATTCTTGATACTTCTCTATTTTTCTTGTTAAAGACAATTCTTGTATTTGAAGCTGTAACAAATCCAGTTTGGAAACTGGTGGCTATCCTTGTTGGTGTGGTATCATCAAGAGGAAGTCTACTTTGATCTTGTGTAAGTTTGGGGATAAACTACAAGGATCAAAGGGCGTCAAGATAGGAGTGAAGGGAGTTAGATTGATAGGTCTTGTTGAAGACTGGAAAATCTGTAAATGTACTCGAATTCATTCTATAGTAAAAAGGCTGGAATCATGTTGTGATTTCGGGACTGGATGTAGGTCGTTGGATCAACGGCTGAACCAGGATAAATCTTGGTGCAATCTTTCTTATCCCTTCTCTTTAATTTTTCCAGTATTGTATACCTGCTTATTCTTGTATGATCCTTGTTATAATTGTATGTGTCTTTTAATTTCCGCTGTGTATGAGTTGTATGAACATTGCATGATTAATTTGGGAATTATGTCGAACTAGTTGGATTTGATCTTAATTCTCTCTTTGTTAATCAAAAGAAGTCATAATTTTCCAACAAATATCACTATCATTAATCACATATCATTATCATCATATAAACTCATCACAAATTTATAGCATCACAATTATTAATCATACATCATCATTATCACATAAACTTATCACAATGCACTCATCTTTTATTATCACATCACATAAACTCGTCTAATCAAACATATACATAAACATTAATTAATTTATATTCTATAACAATATAACAATAACATCAAATACCAAACATTTTTAAAAAACTAAATCAATCAACACCTTACAAATATTTATATTCTATATTCTAATCTCAAAATTTTCATATTTGCACATTAATTAATTTACCCCTGAAAGTGCTGCTGTCGGACGTAGCAAGCCCCGAATGAATCATTGGGAAATACAGTTTTCCCGTTCATCTCACAATATATTACACTCAGGAATTCAAACACTCTCTCACCCCTTACCTTATTTAGACGTTTTCTCAAACACATAAATCAATAGAAGTTTTCAACCACAACTGTAGATCGACAACGTACAACGAGTGAATCTGAATAAATGGTGAGTTCACAAAATCACCGAGACGCGATTGATAAATTATGTGGAGAAAAAAAATATTAATTAATTAATAATAATTTAGGAGTAAAATTGGAGTAAAAAAGACGAGGAAAACTGCCGAAAACGTCTGACATCAACTTCATCGAAAATAAAAAATGAGTAGTGCTTTTTTAAGGTTTTGAAGAAACCATATTTTTGAGACAACAAGCGTGGTAATCGGAATCGGCCAAAAATAGCTCGCCCAAGGAAAGAAACGAATTGGAAAAGGATTTGTGGGAGTGAATTTGAGAGAAAAAGGGTTTAATGCGATTTGGCTGCCATTAGTCTGATTTTTGTTTTCTTATTTTCTTAATTGCAAAAGGAGGGGTTTAGATAGAAGATGTACAGGTACAAGAGAAAAATTGTAAGGCCCAAAACAGGGTAGTCAAGTCTGAGGCAGAAATAGGGGTGTAATTGTTGAGACAAAATCCTAAATTAACGCTTTAATGATAATTAAACAAAAAATTAATTAAGACTTCTAATTATGATTCTAAAGTGTTTTGGTATTTAACATGTGTAGTGGAATGTGTTAAAATAAGATAGGTACCAAGCATTACATAGCAAATCATATTAAAATCAAGAAAGCAAAATCTGCAAAACGAATAATGTTTTTGATAGAATTCTTGAAAACAAAGAACGTTCTCCACATCTGCCATAGATAAGAATGATCATATTTCTATGTAAAAGATAAGATTTAGGAAGTGTTATCCATTCCATATCTTCATCCGAAATATAAGAGGATCAATCTAAACAAGAATCATTCTTGAATTCAAGGACTGAACACCTTGCTACATAAAACGCATAAAGCAAGATCATTCTCCAAGTTAAGCAAATGCAAGTACAAGTAACAGGTTGTAAAGGACACTACTGTTATACCTTCAAATAGACATGCACACGTGAATTAAAGCTAGTAATCATTTCAGACAATTGACAGGATCATAATTACAAGTTAGCTTATCTCAAAATAATTCGAATAACGTTCTTGGATCTCAAGAACATTCCTAGTTTCAACGTGAACGATCCTACTTACTCACGACAGTTGACCTACTTCCGACGGTTAAATGAGTTGTCATAAGCTATCATTGAAGCCTATAAATAGAGCTTCACGATGAAGAATAAATTTAGAACTAAAAGTACCAAGTAAAACATCACTCATTCAATCATACTCGAGCTTCTTAAATCATTCTAAGTTCCAGTTTCACTATTTAGTTTGGTATTAGAATCAGTGATTGATGACTCTTCATCATATGCATATTTTTCATTGATCTTAATGTTATTTATCTTTAACCATTAGTTAATTTAAGGAGTTATTTGATATATTTCGTTGATTTTAGTTCTTTGATTTAATGGAATGTTTATGTTCTTATTTCCTTGTTTAAGTAGAGATTTTTCCGTACTTTTATGTCGTTACTTTATTTTAGTGAAGTGTTGAATTTTGGTGAGAAATCAACATGATCTATGTGGAGTATTTCATCCATATCTGGAGTTGTAGATTCCCAATTGGAATCAATCCAAGTGCAAATGAAATCTATGATTCTTAGCTACAACTTTCATGAAGACACCGGAGCCAAATTCGGACTCAAAAAATGCCAAAAATTTCTAAAACGTTTTTCTTTTTTTAGGCATCTTTTTTATTATTGGGATGTTGGGAGACTTGTGTCTGGCATAGAAACTCAAAGATGACTGTTTCTAACGCCATTGGAGCAGTTTTATCAAGAATCATTCATGAATCTTTCTTGTAATTCTTGTCTAATCTCTATCTTTTCTATTGCTGTCATGAGTAACTAAACCCTATTTGTTAGGGATAAATGTAACAAGATGAAACCCTTCTTTTTTTGATTTGATTTCTAGTTATATGAATGATTTTATTGAATTATTTTTCTCATATCTATGCTTAATGCTTTTTATTTCTTGATCAACATTAAAATGTTCTATGATTCATATTTTGAAACGGAAGTGGACTTTACGAATGCTTGAGATGAGAAATTCATGAATTTGTAGTCTAGGGATAAATGCAGGTCATGAAACCAATTAAATTAGTTGCAAAGGAAATGGTTTAACAAGAGAATTCAAGTTTGGTAAGACTTAATTCTAATCTTAAATCCAATAAGGAATTAGGGGTTACTTTGGAATTAAAGGTTCTGTCACTAAGACATTAGGGCAAGAATAATAAAGATAATTCGGTAATAATTCAATAAAGGAATTTAGTAACTAGGATCAAATTAGACACAAAGGTTGAACTCGAAGTGAAACTCATCCCTGACTTTTTTCATATTATAAAGGATCAATTTTATTATTGTTGTTAATTTTAAATATTATTTCAATCAATTCAGAAACTTTTTATTCAGTTTTAGTAATTAAATATTATTCAATAGTAAAACGTAATCCTTGAGTTTGACACGTGGTACTACCGTTTAAATCATTACTTGCAACGATCCAAAAAATCGAAAAATCTACGAAAGCAAATCGAAAAGAGGTTCGAGAAAGGAGAAAAAGGGAAAGACAATTGGTAGTGGAAGAAGAGAATTTGGGGGATGTCTTCATATTTGCAGAAATGGCTGATCCACCACCACCTGAACGTACCCTCGACGATTATGGGAATCGAAATAGGAACTGTACTCGGTTAGCCATCCATAACCAACTGGTTACAATTAACAAGTTTGATGTCAGCGCCTCTTTATTCCGAGAGTTGAAGAATATTTATTTTTTCAGTAAACATGACGAAGACGCCAATAGAGACCTCACAAACTTCTTTGAATTATGTGAAATAGTGAAAGTGGATGGTTGTTCTAAAGAAGGTAAGAGATTGAGATTATTTCCATTGTCATTGAAATATGATGCTAAGCAGTGGCTTAACTCATTTCTTGCTAGTAGTATCACCACGTGGGATGACCTTGAAGATAAGTTCTTAGAACAATACTTTCCCCCTATTATGCTTATGATGAAACTGCCTAGATGCAAATACTTTGTAATGGTTTGAGGCCTAGCACTAGAATTATGTTGGATGCTACAACAGGGGGTTCTTTGAATTACAAGACCGTATTAGAAGCACACAAAATTATTGAGATCATGGCATCAAATGAACATCAGGCAGGTTACTCTCAAAACAGATAGAAGATGTTATCACCACTGAGATAAAGAAGGGGATGACAACCCTAAATATACAACCCCAAGTGGCCCTTGTCAAATTATTGAAACATATTGGTTGTGACTTTTGTGGGGGAGCACATAAAAATGGAGCTTGTGAAGCACTAGATGAAGATCATACAAAAGAACTAGAAGAGGTGAACCTTATGGGTAACAATGGGAAGCAGGATAATCACTACTATAGTATGTACAATCCTGGTTGGAGAAATCATCTATATTTTTCTTGGAGAGATCAACAAGGTGGATCTCAAGGTCAGCAAGGAGCTCAAGTAAATCAAGCCCCACCTCGAAAAGCTGCTTGGGATAGTGCTATTGAAAAATTAGTAACAAGCACAATTTCTTTCATTGAAGAGTCAAGAGCCACTTAGAAAAATCACTTTGCATCAATAAAGAATCTGGAGACCCAATTGGGTCAACTTGCTTAACAAATGGCAAAAAGATATATAACACCAAGTTAGAGGAGCTCTGAAATTCTGCATATAGAAACACCAAGATATATAAAGAAAAAACCAAGAAGTGGCATGACATAAAAAAATTAAATTCAAGGAGTTCTATGAAGGAGAACTAGTTCTTCTCTTCAACTCAAGATTGAAGTTGTTTTCAAGAAAACTAAAGACATGATGGTCGGGACCCTTTCAAAATCATCAAGGTATTTCCATATGGTGCTGTGGAGTTGAAAGAGACACACTCATACTGGAACTTCAAGGTGAATGGAAAAATACTAAAACCTATTTAGGGGGAGAGTCAAAACTTTCGATGGAGTCCATCAATCTGATCACCACTTGAAGAGGGGAATGTCAAGCTCAAGACACTAAACGAGCACTTATTGAGAGGCAACTCAATTTGGTATCCTTTGCACGGTATTTTTGCATTTCAGTTTCATTTTAATTTATTTAGTTTCATTTTTAGTTATTAATTGCTAATTGTATTAGTTCTTGATGTTTGGTATGAACAAGGAATCAAAAAGATGTGTTAGGGATTGCTTTTACTGTTTGAATTCACATCATTTGTGCCTGAAGGGCGGCCTTGATGCTTGAAGCGCATTGTAGTATCCCAATTTTGTCCGGCTAATTAAAAGTAATTCAAAAAAATAAGTAATAATATGTTTAATAAATATTTTATAAGTATTATTATAAAATCTAAAATCATTATTTTGAGTTTATATTTACATAAATATTCTCATTACATTTTTTTTAAAAAATAAATTAAATTTAAAACAAACTAACATAAAACAAACAAAATATTGCTTACATGTTTGTTGATTCTAACATGCAAGAATATTTCCTTTGTCTAATGCAAAGCGTCAAACACTTCCTCTATCTTATTACTTTGAAACACCTCAAAATATTTCAAACAAACCAATTCAAATACTTCCTGCACATAATTGAAGCTTAATAAGGTTATTATTTTTGTTAGTGGTGCACTCAATCAAAAATGTCAGCTCCCCTTTTCCATTTTCATCTATGCAGTTCCAATATTTCTTCCAAAACAATATAAAATCAAGACATAATTTATCTCGTAGACATGTAGATCCAACCTTGTAGTCTATAAATTAAGGTAAAAACCAATTTTGAAAAAAAGGGGAGATAGTTTCATTTTTCAAAAAAAACAATCAAAAAATAAAGGAAAGGAAGTATAAAAAGAGCAGATAGAGAAGGAAAGAAAAGAGAAATTTAAAAAAAAAATAAAAATAGAAAACGAGAAACAAAGGTAAATAGAGGTCATTACCGTTTTCAAGTTCCACCGGTAAGCCCCGCTAACCACCACCAACACCGTCGTACACCAACTGTCGCCTTCTCCTCTACGGCATACTGCAAATATGTGTGTAAGACCCATAATTTTAAATTATACTTTATGTATTTTAGTGGATTTTGGTATTGAACTCAGGGGCTTTTTAGCCAAGTTATTAATATTTTAAGAGTTTAAATGACCAAAAAGATATTTTGATGCCCGATTAAGATTACTCGTCGACAAATAAATTAAATTAACTGCGGTTAATCTTTTAAGAAGAATTTAATTCTGGGGAGTTTTGTTAAAAATATCTCGAGTCGCGACGATAGTAGATATTTTTGACAAAAAGTGGTTTGCAGAGGTTATGGGTGAAATGGTAATTTTAATAAATATCTAGATATTTTGAGATATTTGTTAAGTTATAATTAATATATATATAAATATATATGTTTGTTTGGAGGGAAAAAGAAAAGAGATAGAAAAGAAAGAAAAGGTAATAGAAAGAAAGGAAATTAGAAGGAAGGAAAAGCAAAAGAAAAAAAAAGGATTCCGTCTTCTTCCTCCCCTGCCTCGCGACTCTCTCTCTTTTATTCTTCTTTGGTTTCGCTTTCTTTTCTTTCTTTGGCTTCAAGAATAGAAACCCAAGGATTAGTGGGTAAGAAGGCAAGGATTTTTCAGCTTCATACTTCCTCTTTGATTTGAAAACGAAGAAAAACGGTGTTAGGGATTTTCAAACCGTCAAACGAAAACCTTCACGTTTCATCTAGATCTAAGCTTCGTTTCGCGAAGAGATAGAAAGGGAAGTTGTTCACCTCCACTCTACGGTGCTAGTGAACTAACTTTGGAAGCAACTTCGCGAGCGGAGATTTTGCCGGATTTACTCGCGGTACCGTAATCGCACGTTTAAGCTAACGTTAAGGTAAGGGCTCCTTCCAAACTTTTAGTTTGCATTTAGGGACTTATCTGTGGTTGTGTGTAAAATAATTTTGTTAGGGTTGAAGTATTGTTTTGGGGGAAAATGAATTTAACTCATTATTGTATGATATTGAGGAAATGAAATTTGATGTGTTTGAGTGGTATGTTGTGATGATTTGTGTTCGTCGTATTTGACGTGTTCATAATTCATACTTATGAAATTTGAGATGTGTTTGGTTGGATTTTGTGGGAAAAAAATGAATTGATGTGATTTGGTGCGAATTGTGGATTGAATTTGTGAATATGTTTGAGTGTGTTCTGTGTGGAATTTGAAAACCATTAGAGTTAAAAGAGTATTAAGAATGGGGAATCTCTTAATATCTACGTTTACTTAATGTTTATCGTGAAAATCATTAGAGTTAAACGAGTATTAAAAATGGGGAATCTTTTAATATCTCTGTTTACTTAATGTTTGCAGTGAAAATCATTAGAGTTAAACGAGTATTAAAAATGGGGAATCTTTTAATATCTCTGTTTACTTAATGTTGCAGTGAAAATCATTAGAGTAAATGAGTATTAAGAATGGGGAATCTCTTAATATCTTTGTTTATTTAATGATTGTCGTGAAAATTGTTAGAGTTAAATGAGTATTAAAAATGAGGAATCTTTTAATATCTGCATTTACTTAACGATTGTCGTGGATAGAGTCAGAGTATGCTCATGCATTTCATTTTGGTAAATTGTGCTGACCCGTGATAGGTGGCACCTCGGTAAATAGTACTTCGGCCTGTGATAGGCGGTACATTTACGATTTACGTTTTTAGTATATCGTGCTAACCCGTGATAGGTGGCACCTCTGTAAATAGTATTTCGGCCTGTGATAGGAGGTACGTTTACGATTTACGTTTTTTCTTTTAGTAAATCGTGTTGACCCGTGATAGGATAGGTGGCACCTCGGTAAATAGTACTGGTATGTGATAGTTGGTACGTTTACGATTTACGCTTTTTAGTAAATCGTGCTGACCCATGATAGGTGGCACCTCGGTAATTTAGTACTTCGGCCTGTGATAGGCGGTACAATTATGATTTACGGCCCTTCGAGGAGGGTTTTGGTTTGGAATTCCGAGTCCATGCATTTTGGCATATACGCATTGCATTAGGGTGCTTGGCACACGAGTCATGTTTGATTCAAGCTTATGATTGAGTGTTTGAACTCAAGTTGTCGTGGTGGTGGTGCTATAATTGCTAAGTGTTATGTTTTGGAATTGTGTGTAAGTGGGATTGATTGCGAAACCATTTCGAAACCTAAGTTGTCGTGGTGATTGTGCTATAATTGCTAAGTGTTATGTTTTGGAATTGTGTGTAAGTGTGATTGATTGCAGAACCATTTCGAAACTAAAGTTGTCGTGGTGATTGTGTTATAATTGCCAAGTGTGGATGTTTTGGAATTGTGTGATAGTGTGTTTGACTGCAAAACCATTTCGAAACTTAAGTTGTCGTGGTAATTGTGTTATAATTGCTAAGTGTTTTGTTTTGGAGTTGTGTGTAAGAGTGATTGATTACAAAACTATTTCGAAACTCAAGATGTCGTGATGATTGCGCTATAATTGCTAAGTTTGATTGTTTGGATTTGTGGGTAAGTGTTGATTGATTTCGAAACCCTTGGAAAAGCTGAAAAATGCTAAATTTTGCTGTTTTTCTGCTGCTGTTTGATGTGTATTCGAATACAGCAGACATGCTGTTTTTGCCACTGACTTACTGTGTAGTCGAATACAGACTGTTGTAATCGAATACAGACATGCTGTTTTTGCTGCTGAATGCTGAAATAGCCTTGTATTCGAATACAAGATGCTGTATTTGAATACAACAGTGTTGTTTTGTTAAAAACTTCATTTGTCAACCTTGTTTATGAGTTTTTAGCATATGGAAACCCTTTTAAGGTGCATGCGAAGTTGAAATGTCATTTTGTGTATTTAAAAGCTTAACTGTTATGTGTTAATTGTTAATTTCGGTTGGTGACCCTTTACAACTATTGTGGAAATCTGGGCTTTGCCCTCAGATGAGAACCAGGACCATCCTGCCGGTCCGCACCTTGTGGATGGGAATGTAGTTGGAAATACCTGACTGGAGCTATGTTAGGAGGATCTTGCGGGACGCGTGAAGATCACTCAGGATGTATAGTTTTTGGTAGAATGATCAGATTAGGTTGACGTATAGGAACTAGATGTCTTTCTCTTGGATTGTGTTTATTTTAAATTGGAAGACCGTACCTATACCAATATTGTCAACATCACATTTTATTTTCGATGGGTTCCATGTACCACTTTTTGATGTGTAAATACTTTGGATTCGTATTTCAAAAACTATTCCGCTGCTTGTAAATTATGTTGACTTAATTGTCGTTGTGTTATGACTTAAATATTTATCCAAAGGTATTTTCCTTATTTATTTCTTTGTTTTATGAATTTGTTTTGAAAAAAAAATACACTCTCGCTGTTAAAAATCGGGGTGTTACATTGTGCTATCTCGTTGTTAAAAATCGGGGTGTTACAATGTGCATCACTTTCATGTTTGTTGCTATGCTTTCTATCTTTTTATTACCATCATTGTATCAAGCTTATATTAAAAATGAGCTTTTTTTTATACTACAACTAAAAGTTGAGTTTTGTATTTGAAAATTTATTTGAAGATGTACTGAAATTTTGTTTTAAGAAACCTTGTCTTGGTTTAGGATTTTACTGACAAATGAGTTGAAATCTGCCTTGTAGGTTTAGGATTTGATTGAAAACTGAGTTTTAAAGTAAGACTTATGTGTTTAAATGATTTCCCGATGTTGCACTGTGCGAAACCATATACCCTTAGGATTTAATAAGCTTGGGTTACTATGATGTCTGATAGCTTTTGATTACCTTGCGTTATTGTTATGAAACATGACTTGTTTTTGAAATGAAGGTTAAACTCTTATTTCATTGAATCTTGTTTATTCATTTTTTTTTTCTTCCAACATAAATAAATAATATATTGCTTCTATTTATGTTATAACTTGACGGTTTTTAAAATTCATAGTTTTTTAATAATTATATAAAAAAATTATTTTAAAGTGGTTGATAAGATGTGATATATTTTTAATCTTTGAGCATTTACAACACAAGTTGTACAACTTGGGGATTTAAAAGCTCATTTTAATATAAAAAATAATACAACAATTTTTAAATGGGTTAACAACATGTGACATCTTTTTAGTCTTCAAGTTCTTTTTAAGCCACAAGTTGTACAACTTGATAGGCTTAAAACTCGTAATTTTTTAATAGGTATTCAAATCAAGCAAACTCATTTTTTGTCAAAATAACCTTTTATCAATAACAATACGCATTTTCTTTAAAAGCAATTACCACAACCGAATTTTCAGCAAGAATTACATAGCTTTGATTTTCTTTATGTAATTATTATTTCTTAATAAGTATTAGTTGACTTTATAATATTCTTTTAAGCAAGTAGATAATTTTTTATTTATTTTATTTATTTATTTATATTCTATATGTATATATGTTTTGTTATTATTATGGAGTTGTTGAATTATGCTTATTCAACACCTACACATTTACTAAGACACACACTTACGAGTGGAACCATATACACGAGTTTGAACAAAATATAAGCTTAGTTTCGAGATTGCATAGTGATAGCCTTATGGATGTACATCCTATTTGGTTAAGTAAGAAGATCTCACCTAGAGTTTGATCCTGTAGAGGTTATTGTCACTGCAAATAGTTTACCAATTGTTGTTGAAAATATTCCAAAATAGAATTATTGTTTCTAGAAACCATGTATAGAACCATACAACCTCCCCTTGTGAGAGTTTCACTACATAAGTCAATAGGCCCTTTCATCGTAAGAATATCCATACAAAAAAAATACCTCGTTCATTCAAGACTTTATATATAATAGTTTCATTCATATCTCATGAAATTTGTTTTCTCTTTCTAAGGAAAAAATAAAAAAATAATGATATTTTGCATAAATTTTTAGGATTTTTAGAGAATCATACATACCTTAATCATGTGTTATTTAAGTGGATAATTAGATCGGAAAAAAAAATCCTTACTTTTAAAGTTCAAGCAACATGATTTGAAAAGTTTAATGGACATCAACAATCAAATAAAAACCGTACAACGTTAAAGTTTCTTTAATAAATATGGGAAGATCCTAAACCTCTTGGCAGTAAATGTGTAAACAGGGGCCCTCATGGCATTGGTTCAATATTACAACCCTCCCTTAAGATGTTTCACCTTTCAAGACTTGTAGTTGGCCCTAACATTAGAAGAATTCGAACGAATATTGGGTTACTCCTTAGAGAAAGGAAATCCTTATCGTTATACAGGGCAACCACCAAATTTGGGTACAATTGCTGAAGTGTTAAAAATTGACATAAGAGAGTTGACTAGTAAAAAAGAGGAAAAAATAGCTATTCATAGTTTTCCAAGAAAATATCTAGAGCAAAAGTGTCAAGATTTAGCCGTAAAAAAATAATGGAGTATTTTTATAGAGGTCTTGGCTGTCATTATCTATGGTATTGTTTTATTTCCAAACCTTTATAATATTGTAGATTTTGCTACCATCAATGTCTTCTTGGATTTTAACAAAAATAAGCAAAATCCAGTTGCCGCAGTTCTTGCTGATATATACTACTCTATGCATATGCGACACCAAAAGAAAGGCGGAACAATTTTGTGTTGCATTCCGTTGTTGTATATTTAAGCTAATATAATTTTACACAATTAATTATAGTTAACCTTATTTTAATGGATCTCGTAGGGTGTTAATATCTTCCTTACGCATGATCGGCTCCCGAACTCAAAATCAGGTTTCAAAGACCATTTTATATATATTTTTTTTTCTATTTTTAAGGGTTTCCCAATATTTTCCCTATTTTTAAAATAAATTTTGGTGGCGTCTCCATTGAATTTGAGAAAAACTCGAAATTTTAGGCCACGACATGCATTCCAGGTAGTTGGACACTGGTCGCGTGCGCCTGAAGGGTATGAATCTGCACTTGAAGCGCATTTCACCAGTTCTGTCACTAGTCGCGCGCGCCTGAAGCGCATGAATCCGCGCTTCAAGAGAATTTCACCAGTTCTGTCACTGGTCGTGCGCGCCTGAAGCACATGAATCTGCGCTTGAAGCGCATTACACCAGTTTTGTCACTTGTTGCGCGCGCCTGAAGCGCATGATTCGCCGCTTGAAGTGAATTTTCTATCACCAACAGCGCGCGCTTGAGGCGCATCCCATGCACTTGAAGCGCATTCTGCCCAGTTTGCCCAATGCTAAGTTTTAAAACCCTTGTTATCACATAAACCTTGCCTCACACAACCCTCCCCTCCCACAAGAATTGACGGATACACTCATCTCTATTACTACCCGAAGTCTAGTACTCAGTTCAATAGATGTAAGTTTTTCTCCCTATTAAATATTTTTCTATCATCAAGTAAGTTTTCTCAAATTATTATCAACTCCTTCTTATTTATTGATGCACGTGGGTTACTTAAATTCAAATTTTTGCTAATAGTAGAGATTGTTCAATGATGCATGTGGATTATTTGAATTTGAAATTGTGTTAGTATTAGAGATTGTTCATAGATGCATATTGGTTGTCTGAAATCAATTGTGTCAGTGTTTGAAATTGTCACTTATGATTATGGATTGTTCATGTATTTTATGCTTTGCACTTCACCCGTTTGATATAATGACACAACCACTTTTGAATCCTAATAACCACAAAATATGTATTGCACTCGAATTGTTTGAGAAAATGACACAACTAATCTATGTGCATTGTTACCATTCGAAATTTTGTTGGATATATTTAGGGAAACATCAGTGGTTATCCTGTCAAGGGGAGATATGCCCAACATAATCATCTCTAACCTTGAATGTTTTGAATCCTGGATGTGCTTAACTGTTTTGCAGGACCTAATGGCAACCCAACATAAAGCTAAACGCACTAAGGTCACAAATGCATCTTCCTCCCAATCACACGATACATTCTTATTCAATACCATGACAACGCAAGAGTATCATGCCAATTGGACAAGATTAAGCGTAAGGAGGACGAAAATGACCTAATTGTTCATCCAATGACACAAACACACCTATTGGATGCACAAGATTGGTTAAAAACCCTAATTGGACAAGAATAAGCATACGGAGGACAAAAATCACCTAATTATTCATCCTTTGACACAAACACACCTATTGGATGCACAAGATTTGTTAGAAACCCTAATTGGACAAGAATAAGCCTAGGGAGGACGAAAATGACCTAAATGTTCATACAATGACACAAATGAACTTATTGGATGCACAAGATTGGTTAGAAACCCTAATTGGACAAGAATAAGGCTAGGGAGGACGAAAATGACATAAATGTTCATCCAATGACACAAATGAACCTACTAAATGCAAAAGATTGGTTAAAAACCCTAATTGGACAAGAATAAGCCTAGGGAGGACTAAAATGACATAATTGTTCATCCGATGACACAAACACACCTATTGGATGCACAAGATTGGTTAAAAACCCTAATTGGACAAGAATAAGCTTTGGGAGGACGAAAATGACCTAATTGTTCAATGAAATGACACAAAAAACACCTATTGGATCCACAAGATTAGTTAAAAACCCTAATTGGAGAAGAATAAGCCTAGGGAGGACGAAAATGACCTAAATGTTCATACAATGACACAAATGAACTTATTGGATGCACAAGATTGGTTAGAAACCCTAATTGGACAAGAATAAGGCTAGGGAGGACGAAAACGACCTAAATGTTGATCCAATGACACAAATGAACTTATTGGATGCACAAGATTGGTTAAAAACCCTAATTAGACAAGATTAACCGTAAGGAGGACGAAAATGACTTAATTGTTCATCCAATGACACAAACACACCTATTGGATGCACAAGATTGATTAAAAACCTTAATTGGACAAGTATAAGCATACAGAGGACGAAAATGACCTAATTGTTCATCCAATGGCACAAACACACCTATTGGATGCACAAGAATTGTTAAAAACCCTAATTGGACAAGAATAAGCTTAGGAAGGACGAAAATCACCTAATTATTTATCCTATGACACAAACACACCTATTGGACGCACAAGATTGGTTAGAAACTCTAATTGGACTAGAATAAGCCTAGGGAGGACGAAAATGACCTAATTGTTCATCCAATGACACAAACACACCTACTAGATGCACAAGATTGGTTAAAAATCCTAATTGGACAAGAATAAGCCTAGGGAGGAATAAAATAACCAAAATGTTCATCCAATGACATAAACACATCTATTGGATGCACTAGATTGGTTAAAAAACCTAATTGGAGATGAATAAGCCTAGGGAGGATGAAAATGACCTAAATGTTCATCCAATGATACAAATGAACTTATTAAATGCACAAGATTGGTTAAAAACCCTAATTGGACAGGAATAAGCCTAGGGAGGACGAAAATGACCTAATTGTTCATCCAATGACATAAACACAACTATTGGATGCACAATATTTGTTAAAAACCCTAATTGGACAAGAATAAGCCTAGGGAGGACGAACATGACCTAAATGTTCATCCAATGACACAAATGAACCTATTGGATGCACAAGATTGGTTAAAAACCCTAATTGGACAAGAATAAGCCTAGGGAGGACTAAAAAGACCAAATTGTTCATCCGATGACACAAACACACCTATTGGATCCACAAGATTGGTTAAAAACCCTAATTGGAGAAGAATAAGCCTAGGGAGGACGAAAATGACCTAAATGATCATACAATGACACAAATGAACTTATTGGATGCACAAGATTGGTTAGAAACACTAATTGGACAAGAATAAGGATAGGGAGGATGGAAAATGACCTAAATGTTGATCCAATGTCACAAATGAACTTATTGGATGCACAAGATTGGTAAAAAAAACCCTAATTAGAAAAGATTAAGCGTAAGGAGGACGAAAATTACCTATTTGTTCATCCAATGACACAAACACACCTATTTGATGAACAAGATTTGTTAAAAACCCTAAATGGATAAGAATAAGCATACAGAGGACGTAAATGACCTAATTGTTCATCCAATGACACAAACACACCTATTGGATGCACAAGAATTGTTAAAATCCCTAATTGGAAAAGAATAAGCCTAGATAGGACGAAAATCACCTAATTATTCATCCTATGACACAAACACACCTATTGGATGCACAAGATTGGTTAGAAACCCTAATTGGACTAGAATAAGCCTAGGGAGGACGAAAATGACCTAATTGTTCATCCAATGACACAAACACATCTACTAGATGCACAAGATTGGTTAAAAACCCTAATTGGACGAGAATATGCCTATGGAGGAATAAAATAACCTAAATGTTCATTCAATGACACAAACACACCTATTGGATGCATAGGATTGGTTAAAAACCCTAATTGGACAAGAATAAGCCTAAGGAGGACGAAAAAGACCTAATTATTCATATTATGACACAAATGAACCTATTGGATGCACAAGAATTGTTAAAAACCCTAATTGGACAAGAAAAAGCCTAGGGAGGACGAAAATGACCTAATTGTTCATGCAATGACATAAACACACCATATGGATGCCCAATATTGGTTAAAAACCCTAATTGGGCCAGAATAAGCCTAGGGAGTACGAAAATGTCCTAAATGTTCATCCAATGACATAAATGAACCTATTGGATGCACAAGATTGGTTAAAAACCCTAATTGGTCAAGAATAAGCCTAGGGAGGACTAAAAAGACCTAATTGTTCATCCGATGACACAAACACACCTATTGGATGCACAAGATTGGTTAAAAACCCTAATTGGTCAAGAATAAGCTTAGGGAGGACGAAAATGACCTAATTGTTCAACGAAATGACACAGACACACCTATTGGATCCACAAGATTGGTTAAAAGCCCGAATTGGAGAAGAATAAACCTAGGGAGGACGTAAATGACCTAAATGTTCATACAATGACACAAATGAACTTATTGGATGCATAAGATTGGTTAAAAACCCTAATTGGACAAGAATATGGCTTGGGTGGACGAATATGACCTAATTGTTCATCCTATGACACAAACACACCTATTGGATGCACAAGATTGGTTAAAAACCCTAATTGGACAAGAATAAGCATACGGAGGACGAAAATGACCTAATTGTTCATTCAATGACACAAACACACCTATTGATTGCACAAGATTGGTTAGAAACCGTAATTGGAGAAGAATAAGGCTAGGGAGTACGAAAATGACCTAATTATTCAACGAAATGACACAAACACACCTGTTCTATCCACAAGATTGGTTAAAAACCCTAATGGGAGAAGAATAAGCCTAGGGAGGACGTAAATGACCTAAATGTTCATACAATGACACAAATGAACTTATTGGATGCATAAGATTGGTTAGAAACCCTAATTGGACTAGAATAAGGCTAGGGAGGACGGAAAATGACCTAAATGTCGATCCAATGACACAAATGAACTTGTTGGATGCACAAGATTGGTTAAAAATCCTAATTAGACAAGATTAAGCGTAAGGAGGACGAAAATGACCTAATTGTTCAACCGATGACACAAACACACCTATGGGATGCACAAGATTGGTTAAAAACCCTAATTGGTCAAGAATAAGCTTAGGGAGGACGAAAATGACCTAATT
Organism: Cicer pinnatifidum; assembly: GCA_037974775.1. NCBI lineage: Eukaryota > Viridiplantae > Streptophyta > Magnoliopsida > Fabales > Fabaceae > Cicer > Cicer pinnatifidum. Next base: position 21,670,770 of record JBBPBR010000006.1, on the reverse strand, counting down.
GCTCAACGAAATGACACAGGCACACCTATTGGATCCACAAGATTGGTTAAAAACCCGAATTGGAGAAGAATAAACCAAGGGGGGACGTAAATGACCTAAATGATCATACAATGACACAAATGAACTTATTGGATGCATAAGATTGGTTAAAAACCCTAATTGGACAAGAATAAGCCTTGGGAGGACGAATATGACCTAATTGTTTATCCTGTGACAAAAACACACCTATTGGATGCACAAGATTGGTTAAAAACCCTAATTGGACAAGAATAAGCTTAGGGAGGACAAAAATGACCTAAATGTTCATCCAATGACACAAATGAAATTATTGGATGCAGAAGATTGGTTAAAAACCCTAATTGGACAAGATTAAGCTTAGGGAGGACAAAAATGACCTAATTGTTCAACGAAATGACACTAACACATCTATTGGATCCAAAAGATTGGTTAAAAACCCTAATTGGAGAAGAATAAGCCTAGGGTGGACGAAAATGACCTTAATGTTCATACAATGACACAAATGAACTTATTGGATGCACAAGATTGGTTAGAAACCCTAATTGGACAAGAATAAGGCTAGGGAGGACGTAAATGACCTAAATACTCATCCAATGACACTAATGAACTTATTGAATGCACAAGATTGGTTAAAAACCCTAATTGCACAAGAATAAGCCTAGGGAGGAAAAAAGTGACCTAATTGTTTGTCCAATGACTCAAACACACCTATTGGATGCACAAGATTGGTTGAAAACCTTAATTGGACAAGAATAAGCTTAGGGACGACGAAAATGACCTAATTATTCAACAAAATGACAGAAACACACCTATTGGATCCACAAGATTGGTTAAAAACCCTAATTGGAGAAGAATAAGC
>JBBPBR010000006.1:21650591-21661384 GCA_037974775.1 Cicer pinnatifidum | reverse complement strand
GACAAGAATAAGCCTAGGAAGGAATTAAATAACCTAGATGTTCATCCAATGACATAAACACACCTATTGGATGCCTAATATTGGTTAAAAACCCTAATTGGACAAGAATAAGCCTAGGGAGGACGAACATGACCTAAATGTTCATCCAATGACACAAATGAACCTATTGGATGCACAAGATTGGTTAAAAACCCTTATTGGACAAGAATAAGCCTAGGGAGGACTAAAAAGACCTAATTGTTCATCCGATGACACAAACACACCTATTGGATCCACAAGATTGGTTAAAAACCCTAATTGGAGAAGAATAAGCCTAGGGAGGACGAAAATGACCTAAATGATCATAGAATGACACAAATGAACTTATTGGATGCACAAGATTGGTTAGAAACCCTAATTGGACATGAATAAGGCTAGGGAGGATGGAAAATGACCTAAATGTTGATCCAATGTCACAAATGAACTTATTGGATGCACAAGATTGGTAAAAAAACCATAATTAGAAAAGATTAAGCGTAAGGAGGACGAAAATTACCTATTTGTTCATCCAATGACACAAACACACCTATTTGATGCACAAGATTTGTTAAAAACCCTAAATGGATAAGAATAAGCATACGGAGGACGAAAATGACCTAATTGTTCATCCAATGACACAAACCCACCTATTGGATGCACAAGAATTGTTAAAATCCCTAATTCGAAAAGAATAAGCCTAGAGAGGACGAAAATCACCTAATTATTCATCCTATGATACAAACACACCTATTGGATGCACAAGATTGGTTAGAAACCCTAATTGTACTAGAATAAGCCTAGGGAGGACGAAAATGACCTAATTGTTCATCCAATGACACAAACACATCTACTAGATGCACAAGATTGGTTAAAAACCCTAATTGGACGAGAATATGCCTATGGAGGAATATAATAACCTAAATGTTCATCCAATGACACAAACACACCTATTGGATGCACAAGATTGGTTAAAAACCATATTTGGACAAGAATAAGCCTAGGGAGGTCAAAAATGACCTAATTTTTCAACAAATGACAGAAACACACCTATTGAATGCACAAGATTGGTTAAAAACGCTAATTGAAGAAGAATAAGCTTAGGGAGGACGAAAATGACCTAAATGTTCATCCAATGCCACAAATGAACTTATTGGATGCACAAGATTGGTTAAAAACCCTAATTGCTCAAGAATATCCCTAGGGAGGACGAAAATGAAATAATTGTTCAACCAATGACACAAACACACCTATTGAATGGACAAGATTGGTTAAAAACCCTAATTGGACAAGAATAAGCCTAAGGAGGACGAAAAAGACCTAATTATTCATATTATGACACAAATGAACCTATTGGATGCACAAGAATTGTTAAAAACCCTAATTGGACAAGAAAAAGCCTAGGGAGGACGAAAATGACCTAATTGTTCATGCAATGACATAAACACACCTATTGGCTGCCCAATATTGGTTAAAAACCCTAATTGGGCCAGAATAAGCCTAGGGAGGACGAAAATGACCTAAATGTTCATCCAATGACACAAATAAACCTATTGGATGCACAAGATTGGTTAAAAACCCTAATTGGTCAAGAATAAGCCTAGGGAGGACTAAAAAGACCTAATTGTTCATCCGATGACACAAACACACCTATTGGATGCACAAGATTGGTTAAAAACCCTAATTGGTCAAGAATAAGCTTTGGGAGGACGAAAATGACCTAATTGTTCAACGAAATGACACAGACACACCTATTGGATCCACAAGATTGGTTAAAAACCCGAATTGGAGAAGAATAAATCTAGGGAGGACGTAAATGACCTAAATGTTCATACAATGACACAAATGACCTTATTGGAAGCATAAGATTGGTTAAAAACCCTAATTGGACAAGTATAAGCCTTGGGAGGACGAATATGACCTAATTGTTCATCCTATGACACAAACACACCTATTGGGTGCACAAGATTGGTTAAAAACCCTAATTGGACAAGAATAAGCTTAGGTAGGACGAAAATGACCTAATTATTCAACGAAATGACACAAACACACCTATTGGATGCCCAATATTGGTTAAAAACCCTAATTGGGCCAGAATAAGCCTACGGAGGACGAAAATGACCTAATTGTTCATACAATGACACAAACACACCTATTGGATGCACAAGATTGGTTAAAAACCATATTTGGACAAGAATAAGCCTAGGGAGGTCAAAAATGACCTAATTTTTCAACAAATGACACAAACACACCTATTGAATGCACAAGATTGGTTAAAAACTCTAATTGGAGAAGAATAAGCTTAGGGAGGACGAAAATGACCTAAATGTTCATCCAATGACACAAATGAACTTATTGGATGCACAAGATTGGTTGAAAACCCTAATTGCTCAAGAATATCCCTAGGGAGGACGAAAATGACAATATTGTTCAACCAATGACACAAACACACCTATTGAATGGACAAGATTGGTTAAAAACCCTAATTGGACAAGAATAAGCCTAGGGAGGACGAAAACGACCTAATTGTTCAACGAAATGACACAAACACACCTATTGGATGCACAAGATTGGTTAAAAACCCTAATTGGAGAAGAATAAGCCTAGGGAGGACAAAAATGACCAAAATGTTGATCCAATGACACAAATGAACTTATTGGATGCACAAGATTGGTTAAAAACCCTAATTGCACAAGATTAAGCGTAAGGAGGACGAAAGTGACCAAATTCTTTAACAAATGACACAAACACACCTATTGAATGCACAAGAATGGTTAGAAACCCTAATTGGACAAGAATAAGGCTAGGGAGGACGAAAATGACCTAAATGTTGATCCAATGACACAAATGAACTTATTGGATGCACAAGATTGGTTAAAAACCCTAATTGGACAAGAATAAGCCTAGGGAGGACTAAAAAGACCTAATTGTTCATCCGATGACACAAACACACCTATTGAATGCACAAGATTGGTTAGAAACTCTAATTGGACAAGAATAAGGCTGGGGAGGACGAAAATGATCTAAATGTTGATCCAATGACACAAATGAACTTATTGGATGCACAAGATTGGTTAAAAACCCTAATTGGACAAGGTTAAGAGTAAGGAGGACGAAAATGACCTATGTTTTCAACCAATGACACAAACACACCTATTGAATGCACAAGATTGGTTAAAAACCCTAATTGGACAAGAATAAGCCTAGGGAGGACGAATATGACCTATTTGTTCATCCAATGTCACAAACAGACCTATTGGATGCACTAGATTGGTTAGAAACTCTAATTGGACAAGAAAAAGGCTGGGGAGGACGAAAATGACCTAAATGTTGATCCAACGATACAAATGAACTTATTGGATGCACAAGATTGGTTAAAAACCCTAATTCGACAAGGTTAAGAGTAAGGAGGACGAAAATGACCTATGTTTTCAACCAATGACACAAACACACCTATTGAATGCACAAGATTGGTTAAAAACCCCAATTGGACAAGAATAAGCCTAGGGAGGACGAATATGACCTATTTGTTCATCCAATGTCACAAACAGACCTATTGGATGCACTAGATTGGTTAGAAACCCTAATTGGACAAGAATAAGGCTAGGGAGGACGAAAATGACCTAAATGTTGATCCAATGACACAAATGAACTTATTGGATGCACAAGATTGGTTAAAAACCCTAATTGCACAAGATAAATTGTAAGGAGGACGAAAATGACCAAATTCTTCAACAAATGTCAGAGACACACCTATTGAATGGTTAGAAACCCTAATTGGACTACAATAAGCCTAGGGAGGACGAAAATGACCTAATTGTTCATCCAATGACACAAACACATCTACTAGATGCACAAGATTGGTTAAAAACCCTAATTGGACGAGAATATGCCTATGGAGGAATAAAATAACCTAAATGTTCATCCAATGACACAAACACACCTATTGGATGCATAGGATTGGTTAAAAACCCTAATTGGACAAGAATAAGCCTAAGGAGGACGAAAAAGACCTAATTATTCATCTTATGACACAAATGAACCTATTGGATGCACAAGAATTGTTAAAAACCCTAATTGGACAAGAAAAAGCCTAGGGAGGACGAAAATGACCTAATTGTTCATGCAATGACATAAACACACCTATTGGATGCCCAATATTGGTTAAAACCCTAATTGGGCCAGAATAAGCCTAGGGAGGACGAAAATGACCTAAATGTTCATCCAATGACACAAATGAACCTATTGGATGCACAAGATTGGTTAAAAACCCTAATTGGCCAAGAATAAGCCTAGGGAGGACTAAAAAGACCTAATTGTTCATCCAATGACACAAACACACCTATTGGATGCACAAGATTGGTTAAAAACCCTAATTGGTCAAGAATAAGCTTAGGGAGGACGAAAATGACCTAATTGTTCAACGAAATGACACAGACACACCAATTGGATCCACAAGATTGGTTAAAAACCCGAATTGGAGAAGAATAAATCTAGGGAGGACGTAAATGACCTAAATGTTCATACAATGACACAAATGAACTTATTGGATGCATAAGATTGGTTAAAAACCCTAATTGGACAAGAATAATGTTAGGGGGACGGAAAATGACCTAAATTTCGATCCAATGACACAAATGAACTTATTGGATGCACAAGATTGGTTAAAAATCCTAATTAGACAAGATTAAGCGTAAGGAGGACGAAAATGACCTAATTGTTCAACCGATGACACAAACACGCCTACTGGATGCACAAGATTGGTTAAAAACCCTAATTGGTCAAGAATAAGCTTAGGGAGGACGAAAATGACCTAATTGTTCAACGAAATGACACAAACACACCTATTGGATGCCCAATATTGGTTAAAAACCCTAATTGGGCCAGAATAAGCCTAGGGAGGACGATAATGACCTAAATGTTCATCCAATGACACAAATGAACCTATTGGATGCACAAGATTGGTTAAAAACCCTAATTGGTCAAGAATAAGCCTAGGGAGGACTAAAAAGACCTAATTGTTCATCCGATGACACAAACACACCTATTGGATGCACAAGATTGGTTAAAAACCCTAATTGGTCAAGAATAAGCTTAGGGAGGACGAAAATGACCTAATTGTTCAACGAAATGACACAGACACACCTATTGGATCCACAAGATTGGTTAAAAGCCCGAATTGGAGAAGAATAAACCTAGGGAGGACGTAAATGACCTAAATGTTCATACAATGACACAAATGAACTTATTGGATGCATAAGATTGGTTAAAAACCCTAATTGGACAAGAATATGGCTTGGGTGGACGAATATGACCTAATTGTTCATCCTATGACACAAACACACCTATTGGATGCACAAGATTGGTTAAAAACCCTAATTGGACAAGAATAAGCATACGGAGGACGAAAATGACCTAATTGTTCATACAATGACACAAACACACCTATTGGATGCACAAGATTGGTTAAAAACCATATTTGGACAAGAATAAGCCTAGGGAGGTCAAAAATGACCTAATTTTTCAACAAATGACACAAACACACCTATTGAATGCACAAGATTGGTTAAAAACTCTAATTGGAGAAGAATAAGCTTAGGGAGGACGAAAATGACCTAAATGTTCATCCAATGACACAAATGAACTTATTGGATGCACAAGATTGGTTAAAAACCCTAATTGCTCAAGAATATCCCTAGGGAGGACGAAAATGACAATATTGTTCAACCAATGACACAAACACACCTATTGAATGGACAAGATTGGTTAAAAACCCTAATTGGACAAGAATAAGCCTAGGGAGGACGAAAACGACCTAATTGTTCAACGAAATGACACAAACACACCTATTGGATGCACAAGATTGGTTAAAAACCCTAATTGGAGAAGAATAAGCCTAGGGAGGACAAAAATGACCAAAATGTTGATCCAATGACACAAATGAACTTATTGGATGCACAAGATTGGTTAAAAACCCTAATTGCACAAGATTAAGCGTAAGGAGGACGAAAATGACCAAATTCTTTAACAAATGACACAAACACACCTATTGAATGCACAAGAATGGTTAGAAACCCTAATTGGACAAGAATAAGGCTAGGGAGGACGAAAATGACCTAAATGTTGATCCAATGACACAAATGAACTTATTGGATGCACAAGATTGGTTAAAAACCCTAATTGGACAAGAATAAGCCTAGGGAGGACTAAAAAGACCTAATTGTTCATCCGATGACACAAACACACCTATTGAATGCACAAGATTGGTTAGAAACTCTAATTGGACAAGAATAAGGCTGGGGAGGACGAAAATGATCTAAATGTTGATCCAATGACACAAATGAACTTATTGGATGCACAAGATTGGTTAAAAACCCTAATTGGACAAGGTTAAGAGTAAGGAGGACGAAAATGACCTATGTTTTCAACCAATGACACAAACACACCTATTGAATGCACAAGATTGGTTAAAAACCCTAATTGGACAAGAATAAGCCTAGGGAGGACGAATATGACCTATTTGTTCATCCAATGTCACAAACAGACCTATTGGATGCACTAGATTGGTTAGAAACTCTAATTGGACAAGAATAAGGCTGGGGAGGACGAAAATGACCTAAATGTTGATCCAACGATACAAATGAACTTATTGGATGCACAAGATTGGTTAAAAACCCTAATTCGACAAGGTTAAGAGTAAGGAGGACGAAAATGACCTATGTTTTCAACCAATGACACAAACACACCTATTGAATGCACAAGATTGGTTAAAAACCCTAATTGGACAAGAATAAGCCTAGGGAGGACGAATATGACCTATTTGTTCATCCAATGTCACAAACAGACCTATTGGATGCACTAGATTGGTTAGAAACCCTAATTGGACAAGAATAAGGCTAGGGAGGACGAAAATGACCTAAATGTTGATCCAATGACACAAATGAACTTATTGGATGCACAAGATTGGTTAAAAACCCTAATTGCACAAGATAAAGTGTAAGGAGGACGAAAATGACCAAATTCTTCAACAAATGTCAGAGACACACCTATTGAATGGTTAGAAACCCTAATTTGACTACAATAAGCCTAGGGAGGACGAAAATGACCTAATTGTTCATCCAATGACACAAACACATCTACTAGATGCACAAGATTGGTTAAAAACCCTAATTGGACGAGAATATGCCTATGGAGGAATAAAATAACCTAAATGTTCATCCAATGACACAAACACACCTATTGGATGCATAGGATTGGTTAAAAACCCTAATTGGACAAGAATAAGCCTAAGGAGGACGAAAAAGACCTAATTATTCATCTTATGACACAAATGAACCTATTGGATGCACAAGAATTGTTAAAAACCCTAATTGGACAAGAAAAAGCCTAGGGAGGACGAAAATGACCTAATTGTTCATGCAATGACATAAACACACCTATTGGATGCCCAATATTGGTTAAAAACCCTAATTGGGCCAGAATAAGCCTAGGGAGGACGAAAATGACCTAAATGTTCATCCAATGACACAAATGAACCTATTGGATGCACAAGATTGGTTAAAAACCCTAATTGGCCAAGAATAAGCCTAGGGAGGACTAAAAAGACCTAATTGTTCATCCAATGACACAAACACACCTATTGGATGCACAAGATTGGTTAAAAACCCTAATTGGTCAAGAATAAGCTTAGGGAGGACGAAAATGACCTAATTGTTCAACGAAATGACACAGACACCCCAATTGGATCCACAAGATTGGTTAAAAACCCGAATTGGAGAAGAATAAATCTAGGGAGGACGTAAATGACCTAAATGTTCATACAATGACACAAATGAACTTATTGGATGCATAAGATTGGTTAAAAACCCTAATTGGACAAGAATAATGTTAGGGGGACGGAAAATGACCTAAATTTCGATCCAATGACACAAATGAACTTATTGGATGCACAAGATTGGTTAAAAATCCTAATTAGACAAGATTAAGCGTAAGGAGGACGAAAATGACCTAATTGTTCAACCGATGACACAAACACGCCTACTGGATGCACAAGATTGGTTAAAAACCCTAATTGGTCAAGAATAAGCTTAGGGAGGACGAAAATGACCTAATTGTTCAACGAAATGACACAAACACACCTATTGGATGCCCAATATTGGTTAAAAACCCTAATTGGGCCAGAATAAGCCTAGGGAGGACGATAATGACCTAAATGTTCATCCAATGACACAAATGAACCTATTGGATGCACAAGATTGGTTAAAAACCCTAATTGGTCAAGAATAAGCCTAGGGAGGACTAAAAAGACCTAATTGTTCATCCGATGACACAAACACACCTATTGGATGCACAAGATTGGTTAAAAACCCTAATTGGTCAAGAATAAGCTTAGGGAGGACGAAAATGACCTAATTGTTCAACGAAATGACACAGACACACCTATTGGATCCACAAGATTGGTTAAAAACCCGAATTGGAGAAGAATAAATCTAGGGAGGACGTAAATGACCTAAATGTTCATACAATGACACAAATGAACTTATTGGATGCATAAGATTGGTTAAAAACCCTAATTGGACAAGAATAATGTTAGGGGGACGGAAAATGACCTAAATTTCGATCCAATGACACAAATGAACTTATTGGATGCACAAGATTGGTTAAAAATCCTAATTAGACATGATTAAGCGTAAGGAGGACGAAAATGACCTAATAGTTCAACCGATGACACAAACACGCCTACTGGATGCACAAGATTGGTTAAAAACCCTAATTGGTCAAGAATAAGCTTAGGGAGGACGAAAATGACCTAATTGTTCAACGAAATGACACAGACACACCTATTGGATCCACAAGATTGGTTAAAAACCCGAATTGGAGAAGAATAAATCTAGGGAGGACGTAAATGACCTAAATGTTCATACAATGACACAAATGAACTTATTGGATGCATAAGATTGGTTAAAAACCCTAATTGGACAAGAATAATGTTAGGGGGACGGAAAATGACCTAAATTTCGATCCAATGACACAAATGAACTTATTGGATGCACAAGATTGGTTAAAAATCCTAATTAGACATGATTAAGCGTAAGGAGGACGAAAATGACCTAATAGTTCAACCGATGACACAAACACGCCTACTGGATGCACAAGATTGGTTAAAAACCCTAATTGGTCAAGAATAAGCTTAGGGAGGACGAAAATGACCTAATTGTTCAACGAAATGACACAGACACACCTATTGGATCCACAAGATTGGTTAAAAACCCGAATTGGAGAAGAATAAACCTAGGGAGGACGTAAATGACCTATATGTTCATACAATGACACAAATGAATTTATCGGATGCATAAGATTGGTTAAAAACCCTAATTGGACAAGAATAAGGCTTGGGTGGACGAATATGACCTAATTGTTCATCCTATGACACAAACAAACCTATTGGATGCACAAGATTGGTTAAAAACCCTAATTGGACAAGAATAAGCATACGGAGGACGAAAATGACCTAATTGTTCATACAATGACACAAACACACCTATTGGATGCACAAGATTGGTTAAAAACCATATTTGGACAAGAATAAGCCTAGGGAGGTCAAAAATGACCTAATTTTTCAACAAATGACACAAACACACCTATTGAATGCACAAGATTGGTTAAAAACTCTAATTGGAGAAGAATAAGCTTAGGGAGGACGAAAATGACCTAAATGTTCATCCAATGACACAAATGAACTTATTGGATGCACAAGATTGGTTAAAAACCCTAATTGCTCAAGAATATCCCTAGGGAGGACGAAAATGACAATATTGTTCAACCAATGACACAAACACACCTATTGAATGGACAAGATTGGTTAAAAACCCTAATTGGACAAGAATAGGCCTAGGGAGGACGAAAACGACCTAATTGTTCAACGAAATGACACAAACACACCTATTGGATGCACAAGATTGGTTAAAAACCCTAATTGGAGAAGAATAAGCCTAGGGAGGACAAAAATGACCAAAATGTTGATCCAATGACACAAATGAACTTATTGGATGCACAAGATTGGTTAAAAACCCTAATTGCACAAGATTAAGCGTAAGGAGGACGAAAATGACCAAATTCTTTAACAAATGACACAAACACACCTATTGAATGCACAAGAATGGTTAGAAACCCTAATTGGACAAGAATAAGGCTAGGGAGGACGAAAATGACCTAAATGTTGATCCAATGACACAAATGAACTTATTGGATGCACAAGATTGGTTAAAAACCCTAATTGGACAAGAATAAGCCTAGGGAGGACTAAAAAGACCTAATTGTTCATCCGATGACACAAACACACCTATTGAATGCACAAGATTGGTTAGAAACTCTAATTGGACAAGAATAAGGCTGGGGAGGACGAAAATGATCTAAATGTTGATCCAATGACACAAATGAACTTATTGGATGCACAAGATTGGTTAAAAACCCTAATTGGACAAGGTTAAGAGTAAGGAGGACGAAAATGACCTATGTTTTCAACCAATGACACAAACACACCTATTGAATACACAAGATTGGTTAAAAACCCTAATTGGACAAGAATAAGCCTAGGGAGGACGAATATGACCTATTTGTTCATCCAATGTCACAAACAGACCTATTGGATGCACTAGATTGGTTAGAAACTCTAATTGGACAAGAATAAGGCTGGGGAGGACGAAAATGACCTAAATGTTGATCCAACGATACAAATGAACTTATTGGATGCACAAGATTGGTTAAAAACCCTAATT
>JBBPBR010000006.1:21630448-21648115 GCA_037974775.1 Cicer pinnatifidum | reverse complement strand
AAAATGACCAAAATGTTGATCCAATGACACAAATGAACTTATTGGATGCACAAGATTGGTTAAAAACCCTAATTGCACAAGATTAAGCGTAAGGAGGACGAAAATGACCAAATTCTTTAACAAATGACACAAACACACCTATTGAATGCACAAGAATGGTTAGAAACCCTAATTGGACAAGAATAAGGCTAGGGAGGACGAAAATGACCTAAATGTTGATCCAATGACACAAATGAACTTATTGGATGCACAAGATTGGTTAAAAACCCTAATTGGACAAGAATAAGCCTAGGGAGGACTAAAAAGACCTAATTGTTCATCCGATGACACAAACACACCTATTGAATGCACAAGATTGGTTAGAAACTCTAATTGGACAAGAATAAGGCTGGGGAGGACGAAAATGATCTAAATGTTGATCCAATGACACAAATGAACTTATTGGATGCACAAGATTGGTTAAAAACCCTAATTGGACAAGGTTAAGAGTAAGGAGGACGAAAATGACCTATGTTTTCAACCAATGACACAAACACACCTATTGAATGCACAAGATTGGTTAAAAACCCTAATTGGACAAGAATAAGCCTAGGGAGGACGAATATGACCTATTTGTTCATCCAATGTCACAAACAGACCTATTGGATGCACTAGATTGGTTAGAAACTCTAATTGGACAAGAAAAAGGCTGGGGAGGACGAAAATGACCTAAATGTTGATCCAACGATACAAATGAACTTATTGGATGCACAAGATTGGTTAAAAACCCTAATTCGACAAGGTTAAGAGTAAGGAGGACGAAAATGACCTATGTTTTCAACCAATGACACAAACACACCTATTGAATGCACAAGATTGGTTAAAAACCCCAATTGGACAAGAATAAGCCTAGGGAGGACGAATATGACCTATTTGTTCATCCAATGTCACAAACAGACCTATTGGATGCACTAGATTGGTTAGAAACCCTAATTGGACAAGAATAAGGCTAGGGAGGACGAAAATGACCTAAATGTTGATCCAATGACACAAATGAACTTATTGGATGCACAAGATTGGTTAAAAACCCTAATTGCACAAGATAAATTGTAAGGAGGACGAAAATGACCAAATTCTTCAACAAATGTCAGAGACACACCTATTGAATGGTTAGAAACCCTAATTGGACTACAATAAGCCTAGGGAGGAAGAAAATGACCTAATTGTTCATCCAATGACACAAACACATCTACTAGATGCACAAGATTGGTTAAAAACCCTAATTGGACGAGAATATGCCTATGGAGGAATAAAATAACCTAAATGTTCATCCAATGACACAAACACACCTATTGGATGCATAGGATTGGTTAAAAACCCTAATTGGACAAGAATAAGCCTAAGGAGGACGAAAAAGACCTAATTATTCATCTTATGACACAAATGAACCTATTGGATGCACAAGAATTGTTAAAAACCCTAATTGGACAAGAAAAAGCCTAGGGAGGACGAAAATGACCTAATTGTTCATGCAATGACATAAACACACCTATTGGATGCCCAATATTGGTTAAAAACCCTAATTGGGCCAGAATAAGCCTAGGGAGGACGAAAATGACCTAAATGTTCATCCAATGACACAAATGAACCTATTGGATGCACAAGATTGGTTAAAAACCCTAATTGGCCAAGAATAAGCCTAGGGAGGACTAAAAAGACCTAATTGTTCATCCAATGACACAAACACACCTATTGGATGCACAAGATTGGTTAAAAACCCTAATTGGTCAAGAATAAGCTTAGGGAGGACGAAAATGACCTAATTGTTCAACGAAATGACACAGACACACCAATTGGATCCACAAGATTGGTTAAAAACCCGAATTGGAGAAGAATAAATCTAGGGAGGACGTAAATGACCTAAATGTTCATACAATGACACAAATGAACTTATTGGATGCATAAGATTGGTTAAAAACCCTAATTGGACAAGAATAATGTTAGGGGGACGGAAAATGACCTAAATTTCGATCCAATGACACAAATGAACTTATTGGATGCACAAGATTGGTTAAAAATCCTAATTAGACAAGATTAAGCGTAAGGAGGACGAAAATGACCTAATTGTTCAACCGATGACACAAACACGCCTACTGGATGCACAAGATTGGTTAAAAACCCTAATTGGTCAAGAATAAGCTTAGGGAGGACGAAAATGACCTAATTGTTCAACGAAATGACACAAACACACCTATTGGATGCCCAATATTGGTTAAAAACCCTAATTGGGCCAGAATAAGCCTAGGGAGGACGATAATGACCTAAATGTTCATCCAATGACACAAATGAACCTATTGGATGCACAAGATTGGTTAAAAACCCTAATTGGTCAAGAATAAGCCTAGGGAGGACTAAAAAGACCTAATTGTTCATCCGATGACACAAACACACCTATTGGATGCACAAGATTGGTTAAAAACCCTAATTGGTCAAGAATAAGCTTAGGGAGGACGAAAATGACCTAATTGTTCAACGAAATGACACAGACACACCTATTGGATCCACAAGATTGGTTAAAAACCCGAATTGGAGAAGAATAAATCTAGGGAGGACGTAAATGACCTAAATGTTCATACAATGACACAAATGAACTTATTGGATGCATAAGATTGGTTAAAAACCCTAATTGGACAAGAATAATGTTAGGGGGACGGAAAATGACCTAAATTTCGATCCAATGACACAAATGAACTTATTGGATGCACAAGATTGGTTAAAAATCCTAATTAGACATGATTAAGCGTAAGGAGGACGAAAATGACCTAATAGTTCAACCGATGACACAAACACGCCTACTGGATGCACAAGATTGGTTAAAAACCCTAATTGGTCAAGAATAAGCTTAGGGAGGACGAAAATGACCTAATTGTTCAACGAAATGACACAGACACACCTATTGGATCCACAAGATTGGTTAAAAACCCGAATTGGAGAAGAATAAACCTAGGGAGGACGTAAATGACCTATATGTTCATACAATGACACAAATGAATTTATCGGATGCATAAGATTGGTTAAAAACCCTAATTGGACAAGAATAAGGCTTGGGTGGACGAATATGACCTAATTGTTCATCCTATGACACAAACAAACCTATTGGATGCACAAGATTGGTTAAAAACCCTAATTGGACAAGAATAAGCATACGGAGGACGAAAATGACCTAATTGTTCATACAATGACACAAACACACCTATTGGATGCACAAGATTGGTTAAAAACCATATTTGGACAAGAATAAGCCTAGGGAGGTCAAAAATGACCTAATTTTTCAACAAATGACACAAACACACCTATTGAATGCACAAGATTGGTTAAAAACTCTAATTGGAGAAGAATAAGCTTAGGGAGGACGAAAATGACCTAAATGTTCATCCAATGACACAAATGAACTTATTGGATGCACAAGATTGGTTAAAAACCCTAATTGCTCAAGAATATCCCTAGGGAGGACGAAAATGACAATATTGTTCAACCAATGACACAAACACACCTATTGAATGGACAAGATTGGTTAAAAACCCTAATTGGACAAGAATAAGCCTAGGGAGGACGAAAACGACCTAATTGTTCAACGAAATGACACAAACACACCTATTGGATGCACAAGATTGGTTAAAAACCCTAATTGGAGAAGAATAAGCCTAGGGAGGACGAAAATGACCAAAATGTTGATCCAATGACACAAATGAACTTATTGGATGCACAAGATTGGTTAAAAACCCTAATTGCACAAGATTAAGCGTAAGGAGGACGAAAATGACCAAATTCTTTAACAAATGACACAAACACACCTATTGAATGCACAAGAATGGTTAGAAACCCTAATTGGACAAGAATAAGGCTAGGGAGGACGAAAATGACCTAAATGTTGATCCAATGACACAAATGAACTTATTGGATGCACAAGATTGGTTAAAAACCCTAATTGGACAAGAATAAGCCTAGGGAGGACTAAAAAGACCTAATTGTTCATCCGATGACACAAACACACCTATTGAATGCACAAGATTGGTTAGAAACTCTAATTGGACAAGAATAAGGCTGGGGAGGACGAAAATGATCTAAATGTTGATCCAATGACACAAATGAACTTATTGGATGCACAAGATTGGTTAAAAACCCTAATTGGACAAGGTTAAGAGTAAGGAGGACGAAAATGACCTATGTTTTCAACCAATGACACAAACACACCTATTGAATGCACAAGATTGGTTAAAAACCCTAATTGGACAAGAATAAGCCTAGGGAGGACGAATATGACCTATTTGTTCATCCAATGTCACAAACAGACCTATTGGATGCACTAGATTGGTTAGAAACTCTAATTGGACAAGAATAAGGCTGGGGAGGACGAAAATGACCTAAATGTTGATCCAACGATACAAATGAACTTATTGGATGCACAAGATTGGTTAAAAACCCTAATTCGACAAGGTTAAGAGTAAGGAGGACGAAAATGACCTATGTTTTCAACCAATGACACAAACACACCTATTGAATGCACAAGATTGGTTAAAAACCCTAATTGGACAAGAATAAGCCTAGGGAGGACGAATATGACCTATTTGTTCATCCAATGTCACAAACAGACCTATTGGATGCACTAGATTGGTTAGAAACCCTAATTGGACAAGAATAAGGCTAGGGAGGACGAAAATGACCTAAATGTTGATCCAATGACACAAATGAACTTATTGGATGCACAAGATTGGTTAAAAACCCTAATTGCACAAGATAAAGTGTAAGGAGGACGAAAATGACCAAATTCTTCAACAAATGTCAGAGACACACCTATTGAATGGTTAGAAACCCTAATTTGACTACAATAAGCCTAGGGAGGACGAAAATGACCTAATTGTTCATCCAATGACACAAACACATCTACTAGATGCACAAGATTGGTTAAAAACCCTAATTGGACGAGAATATGCCTATGGAGGAATAAAATAACCTAAATGTTCTTCCAATGACACAAACACACCTATTGGATGCATAGGATTGGTTAAAAACCCTAATTGGACAAGAATAAGCCTAAGGAGGACGAAAAAGACCTAATTATTCATCTTATGACACAAATGAACCTATTGGATGCACAAGAATTGTTAAAAACCCTAATTGGACAAGAAAAAGCCTAGGGAGGACGAAAATGACCTAATTGTTCATGCAATGACATAAACACACCTATTGGATGCCCAATATTGGTTAAAAACCCTAATTGGGCCAGAATAAGCCTAGGGAGGACGAAAATGACCTAAATGTTCATCCAATGACACAAATGAACCTATTGGATGCACAAGATTGGTTAAAAACCCTAATTGGCCAAGAATAAGCCTAGGGAGGACTAAAAAGACCTAATTGTTCATCCAATGACACAAACACACCTATTGGATGCACAAGATTGGTTAAAAACCCTAATTGGACAAGAATAAGCTTAGGGAGGACGAAAATGACCTAATTGTTCAACGAAATGACACTGACACACCTATTGGATCCACAATATTGGTTAAAAACCCGAATTGGAGAAGAATAAATCTAGGGAGGACGTAAATGACCTAAATGTTCATACAATGGCACAAATGAACTTATTGGATGCATAAGATTGGTTAAAAACCCTAATTGGACAAGAATAAGGCTTGGGTAGACGAATATGACCTAATTCTTCATCCTATGACACAAACACACCTATTGGATGCACAAGATTGGTTAAAAACCCTAATTGGACAAGAATAAGCTTACGGAGGACGAAAATGACCTAATTGTTCATTCAATGACACAAACACACCTATTGAATGCACCAGATTGGTTAAAAACCCTAATTGGAGAAGAATAAGCATAGGGAGGACGAAAATGACCTAAATACTCATCCAATGACACTAATGAACTTATTGAATGCACAAGATTGGTTAAAAACCCTAATTGCACAAGAATAAGCCTAGGGAGGAAGAAAATGACCTAATTGTTTGTCCAATGACTCAAACACACCTATTGGATGCACAAGATTGGTTAGAAACCCTAATTGGACAAGATTAAGGCTAGGGAGGACGAAAATGACAAAAATGTTGATCCAATGATACATATGAACTTATTGGATGCACAAGATTGTTTAAAAACCCTAATTCGACAAGGATAAGAGTAAGGAGGACGAAAATGACCTATGTTTTCAACCAATGACACAAACACACCTATTGAATGCACAAGATTGGTTAAAAACCCTAATTGGACAAGAATAAGCCTAGGGAGGACGAATATGACCTATTTGTTCATCCAATGACACAAACAGACCTATTGGATGCACAAGATTGGTTAGAAACCCTAATTGGACAAGAATAAGGCTAGGGAGGACGAAAATGACCTAAATGTTTGTCCAATGACACAAATGAACTTATTGGATGCACAAGATTGGTTAAAAACCCTAATTGCACAAGATAAAGTGTAAGGAGGACGAAAATGACCAAATTCTTCAACAAATGTCACAGACACACCTATTGAATGCACAAGAATGGTTCGAAACCCTAATTGGACAAGAATAAGGCTAGGGTGGACGAAAATGACCTAATTGTTCAACCAATGACACAAACACACCTGTTGAATGCACAAGATTGATTAGAAACCCTAATTGGACAAGAATAAGCCTAGGGAGGACGAAAATGACCCAATTGTTCAACGAAATGACACTAACACACTTATTGGATGCACAAGATTGGTTAAAAACCCTAATTGGAGAAAAATAAGCCTAGGGAGGACGAAAATGACCTAAATGTTCATCCAATGACACAAATGAATTTATTTGTAGCACAAGATTGGTTAAAACCCCTAATTGGAAAAGAATAAGCATAAGGAGGAATAAAATAACCTAAATGTTCATCCAATGACACAAACACACCTATTGGATGCACAAGATTGGTTCGAAACCCTAATTAGAGAAGAATAAGGCTAGGGAGGACGAAAATGACCTAAATGTTGATCCAATATTACAAATGAACTTACTGGATGCACAAGATTGGTTAAAAACCCTAATTGGACAAGATTAAGCGTAAGGAGGACAAAAATGACCTAAGTTTTCAACCAATGACCCAAACACACCTATTGAATGCACCAGATTGGTTAAAAACCCTAATTGGACAAGAATAATCCTAGGGAGGACAAATATGACCTAATTGTTCATCAAATGACACAAACACACCTATTGGATGCACAAGATTGGTTAGAAACCCTAATTGGACAAGATTAAGGCTAGGGAGGACGAAAATGACCTAAATGTTGATCCAATGATACAAATGAACTTATTGGATGCACAAGATTGGTTAAAAACCCTAATTCGACAAGGTAAAGAGTAAGGAGGACGAAAATGACCTATGTTTTCAACCAATGACACAAACACACCTATTGAATGCACAAGATTGGTTAAAAACCCTAATTGGACAAGAATAAGCCTAGGGAGGACGAATATGACCTATTTGTTCATCCAATGACACAAACACACCTATTGAATGCACAAGAATGGTTAGAAACCCTAATTGGACAAGAATAAGGCTAGGGAGGACGAAAATGACCTAATTGTTCAACCAATGACACAAACACACCTGTTGAATGCACAAGATTGATTAAAAACCCTAATTGGACAAGAATAAGCCTAGGGAGGACGAAAATGACCCAATTGTTCAACGAAATGACACTAACACGCTTATTGGATGCACAAGATTGGTTAAAAACCCTAATTGGAGAAAAATAAGCCTAGGGAGGACGAAAATGACCTAAATGTTCATCCAATGACACAAATGAATTTATTTGTAGCACAAGATTGGTTAAAAACCCTAATTGGATAAGAATAAGCATAGGGAGGAATAAAATAACCTAAATGTTCATCCAATGACACAAACACACCTATTGGATGCACAAGATTGGTTCGAAACCCTAATTAGAGAAGAATAAGGCTAGGTTGGACGAAAATGACCTAAATGTTGATCCAATGATACAAATGAACTTATTGGATGCACAAGATTGGTTAAAAACCCTAATTGGACAAGATTAAGCGTAAGGAGGACGAAAATGACCTAAGTTTCCAATGATACAAATGAACTTATTGGATGCACAAGATTGGTTAAAAACCCTAATTGGAGAAGAATAAGCCTAGGGAGGACGTAAATGACATAAATGTTCATACAAAGACACAAATGATCTTGTTGGATGCATAAAATTGGTTAGAAACCCTAATTGGACAAGAATAAGGCTAGGGAGGACGGAAAATGACCTAAATGTCGATCCAATGACACAAATGAATTTATTGGATGCACAAGATTGGTTAAAAATCCTAATTAGACAAGATTAAGCGTAAGGAGGACGAAAATGACCTAAATGTTCCACAAATGACACAAACACACCTATTGGATGCACAAGGTTGGTTAAAAACCCTAATTGGTCAAGAATAAGCTTAGGGAGGACGAAAATGACCTAATTGTTCAACGAAATGACACAGACACACCTATTGGATCCACAAGATTGGTTAAAAACCCGAGTTGGAGAAGAATAAACCTAGGGAGGACGTAAATGACCTAAATGTTCATACAATGACACAAATGAACTTATTGGATGCATAAGATTGGTTAAAAACCCTAATTGGACAAGAATAAGCGTTAGGAGGACGAATATGACCTAATTTTTCATCCTATGACACAAACACACCTATTGGATGCACAAGATTGGTTGAAAACCTTAATTGGACATGAATAAGCTTACGGAGGACGAAAATGACCTAATTATTCAACGAAATGACACAAACACACCTATTGGATCCACAAGATTGGTTAAAAACCCTAATTGGAGAAGAATAAGCGTAGGGAGGACGTAAATGACCTAAATGTTCATACAATGACACCAATGAATTTATTGGATGCATAAGATTGGTTAGAAACCATAATTGGACAAGAATAAGGCTAGGTAGGACGAAAATGATCTAAATGTTGATCCAATAACACAAATGAACTTATTGGTTGCACAAGATTGGTTAAAAACCCTAATTGGACAAGAATAAGCATAGGGAGGAATAAAATAACCTAAATGTTCATCCAATGACACAAACACACCTATTGGATGCACAAGATTGGTTAGAAACCCTAATTAGAGAAGAATAAGGCTAGGGAGGACGAAAACGACCTAAATGTTGATCCAATGATAAAAATGAACTTATTGGATGCACAAGATTGGTTAAAAACCCTAATTGGGAAAGATTAAGTGTAAGGAGGACGAAAATTACCTATGTTTTCAACCAATGACACAATCACACCTATTGAATGCACCAGATTGGTTAAAAACCCTAATTGGACAAGAAAAAGCCTAGGGAGGACGAATATGACCTAATTGTTCATCCAATGACACAAACACACCTATTGGATGCACAAGATTGGTTAGAAACCCTAATTGGACAAGAATAAGGCTAGGGAGGACGAAAATGACCTAAATGTTGATCCAATGACACAAATGAACTTATTGGATGCACAAGATTGGTTAAAAACCCTAATCGCACAAGATAAAGCGTAAGGAGTGTTAGACATATGTTCGTTTTTGATGTTATTGACAAGCATCCAATTTGAAATACATCTAACACTGTCAACTGAGAAAAATTTCAGGAACAACAAATTCAATCCTACATACTCGAGACAATTGCTTGGAACTCAAGGAATCAACAAAATCTTGATGATCCATGAGCACATCGATTAGTACAATCGATTCTTTAACAGGGTTGAATAGGTTTGTAAAGTTTGGTGTTACCCAATCGATTAGCACAATCGATTTGTACATCCTTGAAGAAATCAAACGGGCTATCAATCGATTCTCCAAATCGATTGCTACACATATTGGAAAATAAATTGTGCAAGTCAGAGAGCTAGTTTGCCACAAATCGATTAGGCACATCGATTGAGTAAATCACTAAGACTGAACTGATTGTTTACATCGATTAGACAAATCGATTGACATTCTTACTAAAATTAAAATGTGCAAGTCAGTAGCACGTTTTGCAGGCAATCGATTTGGCAAATCGATTGAAATAATCACATCTTTAATTTTGTTTTGTCTACATCGATTGAACCAATCGATTGTTAATGTCCCAAAGCCAAACCTGTTTACTAAATCGATTAGGCCAATCGATTCACTAAAACAAGTTTCAAAATAACTTAGGTCTGGAACATACACAATCGATTACTACAATCTTCTTATATACATCTGGGTTATAAATGTTGGTATCAATCGACTTGGTAAATCGATTGAATAACCCAACTGATGAAAAGTACTTCAGACTTAAAGTCCACAATCGATTGGCACAATCGATTGACATAAAAAGTTTTATAAATAGAGATGACTGAATGGTTAAATCGATTAAGCACATCGATGGTTTTGATCTCGTTGTTTGAACAAAACACATCAAGTCGATTCTGCAAATCGATTTAATTATATACTGTCATCAAAGTCTGAAGAACTACTTAAAATAATCGATTGAGTAAATCGATTAGAATGTACAGTTTCAAGATTCAAGAAAAACAAGACTCGCGAAATCGATTGAGGAAATCGATTACCCAGCATTATGACTTTAATGAATCGATTGGGTAAATCGATGCATATGTTGTTTTTCCTGAAACTATATAAACTGTTTTTCATTCTCTTCTTCTAAGATATACAACAACGTACACATAACTTTCTGATATCTTTGTTTCTCACTGTGAAATAACTTTGAACATTACTTTTTCAGTCATGAAGATTCATCTTTCATGATCAACAAGAACTGAGAAAGATTGCTGGAGAAACAACTTTAGAGAAGAAGACTGCTGAAGAAATTTCTGTGTAATTTCTGTTTAGATAAATCTGTAAACAAATTCTTAAAACAAATAACATTGAGAAATCCAGTCTTAACTGGTGGTTATCTTCTGTGATTGAGAGGTCTAATCAAGAAGAAACTTGACTGTAATCTTGGAAGAGTTTATGGGAGATAAACTCTGGGATTCAGGGAGATAAGGATAGAATAGAAAGAATCGTTTTAGATTGATAGGCGAGGAGCTAGAACATCTGTAAACGGATTCTGAGATATTCTATTTGAAAGGCCAAGATTGGATTTGATCTTGGGACTGGACGTAGGTCGTTCAACAACGGCTGAACCAGTATAAATCACTGCGTACAATCTTTCTTACCCTTATCTCTTTTTAATTTCTGCATTGTGTATTTGTTTGATATTGATTGAGTACTTGAATATCTTTCTGCATATTTTGATATTACATGAAAGACTGTTTCTAGCATGATTGTACGTGAATCAATATCTTGAATAATAAACGTAACTGGTGCATCTCTCAACATATTCTTTGATCCATATACTTTGTACATTCATTTGTATTGTAGTTTTGGGACCTTATTTGATGCTATGTTTAATAAATGTACGATTTGTTAAACTGCTGCGCATATCTCTAAAAATAGGTAATCTTCCGCATAATTTTCATTTAACAGAGGTTACTGGTACCAACAATTGGTATCAGAGCCAATTTTTGTTAGAGTAACTCTCATCAAAAATCATGACCTCTGATTTCCTAGGAGAGGGTGCATCATTAGCTAGGCCTCCTGCTTTTAACGGGGCCGCATACATGTATTGGAAACAACGCATGTTAATTTTTCTTGAAGCTAGTGGTATTGATATTCTAGATGCTGTAGAAAATGGACCATTTGTGCCAACCATAGCAGGTACAGGTGAATCAGCAATCCTAAAGCCAAAAAGTGACTGGACTGATGAAGACAAAAAGAAGGTTGGGTACAACGCCAAAGCAAAGAACATCATAACTGCAGCCTTGAGTCATGATGAATTCTTCAGAGTCTCAAATTGCAAAACAGCAAAACAAATGTGGGATACACTTCAGCAAACGCATGAAGGAACCACAGATGTAAAGAGAGCTCGGATAAATACTCTCATGCACGAGTACGAATTGTTTAGCATGAAGAAAGAAGAATCAGTAAACGACATGCAGACCCGATTCACGCCCATAGTCAACAACCTGAATGCCTTAGGCAAAGAGATTGATAATGATCAGCAAATTAGTAAAATAATGAGATGTTTGACTAGAGAATGGCAGCCAAAAATCACTACCATTGCAGAATCCAAGGATCTAGGAAGCATGACAATAGCTACATTGTTTGGAAAACTGAGAGAGCATGAGATGGAACTACATCGACTAAATGAAGCTGAGCAAATTGACAGGAAACGTAAAGGATTGTCGTTGAAAGCCCAAACACAACAGTCCAAATCTGAACATGAGACCAGCTCAGATGAATCAATCAGTGAGGATGATGAAGAACCTGAACTGGGACTACTTGTCAAAAGACTTAAGAAATTTCTGAAAAAGAAAGACAGTAAATTCAGAAAGCAATCCAGCTCAAAAAGCAATGATAGTAAAACAGTTACATGCTACGAATGTGGCAAACCTGGTCATATAAAAGCTGATTGTTACAAGCTGCAGAACAAGAACAAAAATTCCAAACCTAAAGGCAAGGAACCAGCTCAGAAAAACAGAAAAGCATACATTGTGTGGAATGACAATGAAGATTCGTCCACATCTTCTGAAACGGAAGAAGCAAATCTGTGTCTTATGGCTAAAACGGATTCTGAATCAGAAAGTGAGGTAAGCTCTCAATATAATCCTTCTTTTGATGAACTGCAAGATGCATTTAACGAACTGCATGCTGAATATGTTAAATCTGTTAAACAATTAGTAAACACTAAGAAAATGCTTGAACAACAATGTAAATTGCATGATCAAATGAAAAATGATTATAAAAAGATTGAGGACTTATATGAACAACTGAAAAAGGACTCACATGATAAATCTGCCAAATGCATTGATCTTGAGAATTCTGTTGCATTATTGAAGTCTGATTTATTGAAACTCTCTAGTAGCAAGGATAAACTAAATGATATTCTTAGCAACCAGAGAAGTGTCAATATAAAATCTGGACTTGGTTTTAATAGCAAAAAGCATGCAAATCGGAATATGACTAAACATGGCATAGGTTATGAAAATGTTAAACATCACCAAAAATATGCTAAGTCTAGTCATTTGCATAATGTCTTTGTCAAACCGAAACAGTTTGCATCCTCTGCTGTCACTTGTCATTTCTGTTGTAGAAAAGGACATTTTGTTTACAATTGCAAATTTAAAAGACTTGCCAATAGAGGATGTAAACAGATTTGGAAAGTTAAGACACAAGATGTTAAAATTAACCCCCCAGGACCCAATTTGTATTGGGGACCTAAATGCAAATTCTAATCCTATTGCAGGTATGCTTGAGATCCACAAAACACCAATGGTATCTTGATAGTGGATGCTCAAAGCATATGAGAGGGGACAAATCAATGTTTGTGTCCCTTAATCTGAAAGAAGGTGGTTTCGTAAAGTACGACGATAACAACAAGGGCAAGATATGCGGTGAAGGTAACATTGGCAGCAAATCAACTGCCATAATTAAAAATGTCTTATATGTGGAAGGGCTGAAACATAACCTTCTAAGTATAAGTCAGCTGTGTGACAATGGCTATCAAGTAAGCTTTTCACCACTCTCTTGCACAATTGAAAACAAGCATGATAAAAGCATGAAATTAGTAGGTAATAGAGTTAATAATGTATACATGTTAGAGTTAACTGATATGCCTGTTAATTCTGCCTGTTGCTGATTATCAAATGCTGATGAAACATGGTTATGGCATAAACGCATTGCACACATTCATATTGATCATCTGAATAGACTTGTTAGCAAGCAGTTAGTCATAGGCCTTCCCAATAGAAAGTTTTCTAAAGATAGGCTGTGTGACTCCTGTGAGCAAAGCAAGCTTGTTAAGTCTTCCTTTCCCCCTATAGATATGGTCAAAACCAATAGGGTTTTACAACTTATCCACATGGATTTGTTTGGACCATCTCAGATTAGAAGTTTTGGTGGTAACTTGTATGGATTTGTGTTGATCGATGATTATTCTCGTTTCACATGGACGTATTTTCTGACTCATAAAAGTGATACTTTTTCTGTTTTAAAAAGTTTGCGAAATTAGTTCAAAATGAAACAAGTCAGAAAATTATATCCATCAAGAGTGATCATGGGGGTGAATTCCAAAATGAGCCCATTGATACTCCTATGAGCCAAGGAAACCTTTTAGATAGAGATGAGTTGGGTAAACCAGTGGATGTTACAAGGTATAGAGGCATGATAGGATCATTGCTCTATCTCACAGCAAGCAGGCCTGACATCATGTTCAGTGTTTGTTTGTGTGCGAGGTATCAATCAAATCCTAAAGAGTCTCACCTTAGTGCAGTTAAGAGGATTTTCAGGTATTTAGTTGGAACTAGGAACCTTGGTTTATGGTATCCTAAGGGATCAACTTGTTCTTTGGTTGGGTATTCAGATTCAGACTTTGCAGGGTGCAAACTAGATAGGAAGAGTACCTCTGGTACTTGTCATTTGCTGGGTAATTCACTTGTATCTTGGTTCAGCAAAAAGCAAACCAGTATCGCTTTGTCAACAGCAGAAGCTGAGTACATTGCAGCTGGAAGTTGCTGTGCTCAGATCATGTGGATGAAACAGCATTTGTTAGACTTTGGTGTGGACTTAGGAATTGTTCCTATCTTGTGCGACAACACAAGTGCGATCAGTATCACTAAGAACCCAGTTATGCATTCCAGGACCAAGCATATTGAGATTCGGCATCACTTCATTCGAGATCAGTTTCAGTGTGGGAATATCAAGTTGGAATACGTCAACACAACTGAACAGCTAGCAGACATCTTCACCAAAGCATTGCCAAAGGAAAGCTTCCGTCACATTAGGATGAAATTAGGCATAATTGATCCTAGTCAGATCTGATTTATGTGTCAAATCGATTGGCTAAATCGATTGTCCTGTGATTACACATGAAAATGTGTTACACAATCGATTGCTCTAATCGATGTGACCCATAATATGTCTATTTTTTATCAAAACTGTGAACACGAAATCGATTTGGGAAATCGATTGATTTATATGTGGTTTTTATTTCTTTAAAAGAATCGATTTGGTAAATCGATTCTGAGGCAGGTATCTTCTGAGATGAAAGTCTTCTGAAATTGCTCGAAATCGATTTGGGAAATCGATTGAGCTTGTAGATTTTTTTAAAAGAATCGATTGGGGACATCGACTCTGAGTTAGTTGTTGAAGTGTATTCTGAGTTGAACTGATGTGAAAACTGTTAAGTTGATACGAAATCGATTTGGGTAATCGATTGCGTAACTTCATAAATCGATTTGGGTAATCGATTGGCATAGTTACCGTTACATTTTTACTAGCCGTTGTAGGATCTAACGGCTCTGTTGATTGATCTTCCCCAGTAACGGTCATCAAATCGATTGGAGAAATCGATTTCTGGATTTTTTTTCTATAAAAGGAACAGTGACAATCGATTTTCCATCCATTTCCAATCACTTTTCCTAATCGATTGCAACTTCAGTTTTCTGCAATATTTCTCAAAAAGTCTCTGTTTTCAACTCCCAAACACTTTTCTTTCCTTCAAATCTTCATCGTGTCACGATTTTTTTTCAAATGGCTCGTGTTAAGCAAACTCAACCCCGAACCCCTTCTCTTTCACCTTCATCTTCTTCATCTAGTGGGAGGACTCCGTCTCCACCACCCACTCTTCCAAAACGGGTACCAATACCTACACACAAAATTGCATCTCAAGATAAGGGTAAAGGTATTGCCCCTGATCAAGGTAAACCCAAAAAGAGAAAGGAAGCTCCGACTGAAAAATTGCTCGCTGACGCAATGAAGGAAATATCGCAAAGGAAAAAGAAAAAGAATACCCCACAGAAAAAGACTACTCCAAAGAATACGCCTATTGGATGCACAAGATTGGTTAAAAACCCTAATTGGACAAGAATAAGCCTAGGGAGGAAGAAAATGACCTAATTGTTTGTCCAATGACACAAACAAACCTATTGGATGCACAAGATTGGTTAGAAACCCTAATTTGAGAAGAATAAGGCTAGGGAGGACGAAAACGACCTAAATGTTGATCCAATGACACAAATGAACTTATTGGATGCGCAAGATTGGTCAAAAACCCTAATTGCACAAGAATAACCCTAGGGAGGACAAAAATGACCTAATTGTTCAACCAATGACACAAACACACCTATTGAATGCACAAGATTGGTTAAAAACCCTAATTGGAAAAGAATAAGCCTAGGGAGGACGAAAATGACCTAATTGTTCAACGAAATGACACAAACACACCTATTGAATGCACATGATTGGTTAAAAACCCTAATTGGAGAAAAATAAGCCTAGGGAGGACGAAAATGACCAAAATGTTAACCCAATGACACAAATGAACTTATTGGATGCACAAGACTGGTTAAAAACCCTAATTGCACAAGAATAACCCTAGGGAGGAAGAAAATGACCTAAATGTTCATCCAATGACACAAACACGCCTATTGGATGCACAAGATTGGTTAAAAACCTTAATTGGACAAGAATAAGCCTAGGGAGGAAGAAAATGACCAAATTGTTTGTCCAATGATACAAACAAACCTATTGGATGCACAAGATTGGTTCGAAACCCTAATTTGAGAAGAATAAGGCTAGGGAGGACGAAAACGACCTAAATGTTGATCCAATGACACAAATGAACTTATTGGATGCGCAAGATTGGTTAAAAACCCTAATTGCACAAGAATAATCCTAGGGAGGACAAAAATGACCTAATTGTTCAACCAATGACACAAACACACCTATTGAATGCACAAGATTGGTTAAAAACCCTAATTGGAAAAGAATAAGCCTAGCGAGGATGAAAATGACCTAATTGTTCAACGAAATGACACAAACACACCTATTGGATGCACAAGATTGGTTAAAAACCCTAATTGGAGAATAATAAGCCTAGTGAGGACGAAAATGACCTAAATGTTCATCCAATGACACAAATGAACTTATTGAATGCACAAGATTGGTTAAAAACCCTAATTGCACAAGAATAGGCCTAGTGAGGAAGAAAATGACCTAATTGTTCATCCAATGACACAAACACACCTATTGGATGCACAAGATTGGTTAGAAAGCCTAATTGGAGAAGAATAAGGCTAGGGAGGACGAAAATGACCAAAATGTTGATCCAATGACACGAATGAACTTATTGGATGCACAAGATTGGTTAAAAACCCTAATTGCTCAAGATTAAGCGTAAGGAGGACGAAAATGACCAAATTCTTCAACAAATGACACAAACACACCTATTGAATGCACAAGAATGGTTAGAAACCCCAATTGGACAAGAATAAGGCTAGGGAGGACGAAAATGACCTAAATGTTGATCCAATGACACAAATGAACTTATTGGATGCACATGATTGGTTTAAAACCCTAATTGGAGAAAAATAAGCCAAGGGAGGACGAACATGACCTAAATGTTTATCCAATGACACAAATGAACTTATTGGATGCACAAGATTGGTTAAAAACCCTAATTGCACAAGAATAACCCTAGGGAGGAAGAAAATGACCTAAATGTTCATCCAATGACACAAACACGCCTATTAGATGCACAAGATTGGTTAAAAACCCTAATTG
>JBBPBR010000006.1:21596450-21630199 GCA_037974775.1 Cicer pinnatifidum | reverse complement strand
ATGACCTAAATGTTTATCCAATGACACAAATGAACTTATTGGATGCACAAGATTGGTTAAAAACCCTAATTGCACAAGAATAACCCTAGGGAGGAAGAAAATGACCTAAATGTTCATCCAATGACACAAACACGCCTATTAGATGCACAAGATTGGTTAAAAACCCTAATTGGACAAGAATAAGCCTAGGGAGGAAGAAAATGACCTAATTGTTTGTCCAATGACACAAACAAACCTATTGGATGCACAAGATTGGTTAGAAACCCTAATTTGAGAAGAATAAGGCTAGGGAGGACGAAAACGACCTAAATGTTGATCCAATGACACAAATGAACTTATTGGATGCGCAAGATTGGTCAAAAACCCTAATTGCACAAGAATAACCCTAGGGAGGACAAAAATGACCTAATTGTTCCACCAATGACACAAACACACCTATTGAATGCACAAGATTGGTTAAAAACCCTAATTGGAAAAGAATAAGCCTAGGGAGGACGAAAATGACCTAATTGTTCAACGAAATGACACAAACACACCTATTGGATGCACAAGATTGGTTAAAAACCCTAATTGGAGAATAATAAGCCTAGTGAGGACGAAAATGACCTAAATGTTCATCCAATGACACAAATGAACTTATTGAATGCACAAGATTGGTTAAAAACCCTAATTGCACAAGAATAGGCCTAGTGAGGAAGAAAATGACCTAATTGTTCATCCAATGATACAAACACACCTATTGGATGCACAAGATTGGTTAGAAAGCCTAATTGGAGAAGAATAAGGCTAGGGAGGATGAAAATGACCAAAATGTTGATCCAATGACACGAATGAACTTATTGGATGCACAAGATTGGTTAAAAACCCTAATTGCTCAAGATTAAGCGTAAGGAGGACGAAAATGACCAAATTCTTCAACAAATGACACAAACACACCTATTGAATGCACAAGAATGGTTAGAAACCCTAATTGGACAAGAATAAGGCTAGGGAGGACGAAAATGACCTAAATGTTGATCCAATGACACAAATGAACTTATTGGATGCACAAGATTGGTTAAAAACCCTAATTGGACAAGATAAAGCGTAAGGAGGACGAAAATGACCTAATTGTTCAACCAATGACACAAACACACCTATTGAATGCACATGATTGGTTAAAAACCCTAATTGGAGAAAAATAAGCCTAGGGAGGACGAAAATGACCTAAATGTTTATCCAATGACACAAATGAACTTATTGGATGCACAAGATTGGTTAAAAACCCTAATTGCACAAGAATAACCCTAAGGAGGAAGAAAATGACCTAAATGTTCATCCAATGACACAAACACGCCTGTTGGATGCACAAGATTGGTTAAAAACCCTAATTGGACAAGAATAAGCCTAGGGAGGAAGAAAATGACCTAATTGTTTGTCCAATGACACAAACAAACCTGTTGGATGCACAAGATTGGTTAGAAACCCTAATTTGAGAAGAATAAGGCTAGGGAGGACGAAAACGACCTAAATGTTGATCCAATGACACAAATGAACTTATTGGATGCGCAAGATTGGTTAAAAACCCTAATTTCACAAGAATAACCCTAGGGAGGACAAAAATGACCTAATTGTTCAACCAATGACACAAACACACCTATTGAATGCACAAGATTGGTTAAAAACCCTAATTGGAAAAGAATAACCCTAGGGAGGAAGAAAATGACCTAATTGTTCAACGAAATGACACAAACACACCTATTGAATGCACATGATTGGTTAAAAACCCTAATTGGAGAAAAATAAGCCTAGGGAGGACGAAAATGACCTAAATGTTAACACAATGACACAAATGAACTTATTGGATGCACAAGACTGGTTAAAAACCCTAATTGCACAAGAATAACCCTAGGGAGGAAGAAAATGACCTAAATGTTCATCCAATGACACAAACACGCCTATTGGATGCAAAAGATTGGTTAAAAACCTTTATTGGACAAGAATAAGCCTAGGGAGGAAGAAAATGACCTAATTGTTTGTCCAATGACACAAACAAACCTATTGGATGCACAAGATTGGTTCGAAACCCTAATTTGAGAAGAATAAGGCTAGGGAGGACGAAAACGACCTAAATGTTGATCCAATGACACAAATGAACTTATTGGATGCGCAAGATTGGTTAAAAACCCTACTTGCACAAGAATAACCCTAGGGAGGACAAAAATGACCTAATTAATCAACCAATGACACAAACACACCTATTGAATGCACAAGATTGGTTAAAAACCCTAATTGGAAAAGAATAAGCCTAGGGAGGACGAAAATGACCTAATTGTTCAACGAAATGACACAAACACACCTATTGGATGCACAAGATTGGTTAAAAACCCTAATTGGAGAATAATAAGCCTAGTGAGGACGAAAATGACCTAAATGTTCATCCAATGACACAAATGAACTTATTGAATGCACAAGATTGGTTAAAAACCCTAATTGCACAAGAATAGGCCTAGTGAGGAAGAAAATGACCTAATTGTTCATCCAATGATACAAACACACCTATTGGATGCACAAGATTGGTTAGAAAGCCTAATTGGAGAAGAATAAGGCTAGGGAGGATGAAAATGACCAAAATGTTGATCCAATGACACGAATGAACTTATTGGATGCACAAGATTGGTTAAAAACCCTAATTGCTCAAGATTAAGCGTAAGGAGGACGAAAATGACCAAATTCTTCAACAAATGACACAAACACACCTATTGAATGCACAAGAATGGTTAGAAACCCTAATTGGACAAGAATAAGGCTAGGGAGGACGAAAATGATTTAAATGTTGATCCAATGACACAAATGAACTTATTGGATGCACAAGATTGGTTAAAAACCCTAATTGGACAAGATAAAGCGTAAGGAGGACGAAAATGACCTAATTGTTCAACCAATGACACAAACACACCTATTGAATGCACATGATTGGTTAAAAACCCTAATTGGAGAAAAATAAGCCTAGGGAGGACGAAAATGACCTAAATGTTTATCCAATGACACAAATGAACTTATTGGATGCACAAGATTGGTTAAAAACCCTAATTGCACAAGAATAACCCTAAGGAGGAAGAAAATGACCTAAATGTTCATCCAATGACACAAACACGCCTGTTGGATGCACAAGATTGGTTAAAAACCCTAATTGGACAAGAATAAGCCTAGGGAGGAAGAAAATGACCTAATTGTTTGTCCAATGACACAAACAAACCTGTTGGATGCACAAGATTGGTTAGAAACCCTAATTTGAGAAGAATAAGGCTAGGGAGGACGAAAACGACCTAAATGTTGATCCAATGACACAAATGAATTTATTGGATGCGCAAGATTGGTTAAAAACCCTAATTGCACAAGAATAACCCTAGGGAGGACGAAAATGACCTAATTGTTCAACCAATGACACAAACACACCTATTGAATGCACAAGATTGGTTAAAAACCCTAATTGGAAAAGAATAAACCTAGGGAGGACGAAAATGACCTAATTGTTCAACGAAATGACACAAACACACCTATTGGATGCACAAGATTGGTTAAAAACCCTAATTGGAGAAGAATAAACCTAGGGAGGACGGAAATGACCTAAATACTCATCCAATGACACTAATGAACTTATTGAATGCACAAGATTGGTTAAAAACCCTATTTGCACAAGAATAAGCCTAGGGGAAGAAAATGACCTAATTGTTTGTCTAATGACTCAAACACACCTATTGGATGCACAAGATTGTTTAGAAACCCTAATTGGAGAAGAATAAGGCTAGGAAGGACGAAAATGACCTAAATGTTGATCCAATTACACAAATGAACTTATTGGATGCACAAGATTGGTTAAAAACCCTAATTGCACAAGAATAACCCTAGGGAGGACGAAAATGACGTAATTGTTCAACCAATGACAGAAACACACCTGTTGAATGCACATGATTGATTAAAAACCCTAATTGCACAAGAATAGGCCTAGTGAGGAAGAAAATGACCTAATTGTTCATCCAATGACACAAACACACCTATTGGATGCACATGATTGGTTAAAAACCCTAATTGGAAAAAAAAATAAGCCTAGGGAGGACGAAAATGACCTAAATGTTCATCCAATGACACAAATGAATTTATTGGTTGCACAAGATTGGTTAAAAACCCTAATTGGACAAGAATAAGCATAGGGAGGAATAAAATAACCTATATGTTCATCCAATGACACAAACACACCTATTGGATGCACAAGATTGGTTAGAAACCCTAATTAGAGAAGAATAAGGCTAGGGAGGACGAAAATGACCTAAATGTTGATCCAATGATACAAATAAACTTATTGGATGCACAAGATTGGTTAAAAACCCTAATTGGACAAGATTAAGCGTAACGAGGACGAAAATGACCTAAGTTTTCAACCAATGACTCAAACACACCTATTGAATGCAACAAATTGGTTAAAAACCCTAATTGGACAAGAATAAGCCTAGGGAGGACGAATATGACCTAATTGTTCATCCAATGACCCAAACACACCTATTGGATGCACAAGATTGGTTAGAAACCCTAATTGGACAAGAATAAGGCTAGGGGGGACGAAAATGACACAAATATTTATCCAATGACACAAATGAACTTATTGGATGCACAAGATTGGTTAAAAACCCTAATTGGACAAGATTAAGCGTAAGGAGTACGAAAATGACCAAATTCTTCAACCAATGACACAAACACACCTATTGAATGCACAAGATTGGTTAGAAATCCTAATTGAAAAAGAATATGGCTATGGAGGACGAAGATGATCTAAATGTTGATCCAATAACACAAATGAACTTATCGGATGCACAAGATTGGTTAAAAACCCTAATTGTACAAGAATATCCGTAAGGTGGAGGAAAATAACCTAATTGTTAAACCGATGACACAAACATACCTATTGAATGCACAAGATTGGTTAAAAATCCTAATTGGACAAGATTAAGCCTAGGGAGGACGAAAATGACCTAATTGTTCAACAAAATCACACAAACACACCTATTGGATGCACAAGATTGGTTCAAAACCCTAATTGGAGAAGAATAAGCCTAGGGAGTACGAAAATGACCTTAATATTCATCCAATGACACTAATGAACTTATTGAATGCACAAGATTCGTTAAAAACCGTAATTAGACACGAATAAGCCTACGGAGGAAGAAAATGACCTAATTGTTTGTCCAATGACACAAACACACCTATTGGATGCACAAGATTGGTTAGAAACCCAATTTGGAGAAGAATAAGGCTAGGGAGGACGAAAATGACCTAAATGTTGATCCAATGACACAAATGAACTTATTGGATGCACAAGATTGGTTAAAAACCTTAATTGCACAAGAATAACCCTAGGGAGGATGAAAATGACCTAATTGTTCAACCAATGACACAAACACACCTGTTGAATGCACAAGATTGGTTAAAAACCCTAATTAGACAAGAATAAGCCTAGGGAGGACGAAAATGACCTAAATGTTGATCCAATGACACAAATAAACTTATTGGATGCACAAGATTGGTTAAAAACCCTAATTGGACAAGATTAAGCGTAAGGAGTACGAAAATGACCAAATTCTTCAACCAATGACACAAACACACCTAATGAATGCACAAGATTGGTTAGAAACCCTAATTGAAAAAGAATAAGGCTATGGGGGACGAAGATGACCTAATTGTTCAACAAAATGACACTAACACATTTATTGGATGCACAAGATTGGTTAAAAACCCTAATTGGAGAAAAATATGCCTAAGGAGGACAAAAATGACCTAAATGTTCATCCAATGACACAAATGAATTTATTGGTTGCACAAGATTGGTTAAAGACCCTAATTGGACAAGAATAAGCATAGGGAGGAATAAAATAACCTAAATGTTTATCCAATGACACAAACACACTTATTGGATGCACAAGATTGGTTAGAAACTCTAATTGGAGAAGAATAAGGGTAGGGAGGACGAAAATGACCTAAATGTTGATCCAATGATACAAATGAACTTATTGGATGCACAAGATTGGTTAAAAACCCTAATTGGACAAGATTAAACATAAGGAGGACAAAAATTACCTAAGTTTTCAACCAATGACACAAACACACCTATTGAATGCACCAGATTGGTTAAAAATCCTAATTAGACAAGAATAAGCCTAGGGAGGACGAATAGGACCTAATTTTTCATCCAATGACACAAACACACCTATTGGATGCACAAGATTGGTTAAAAACCCTAATTGGACAACATTAAGGCTAGGGAGGAAGAAAATGACCTAATTGTTCATCCAATGATACAAACACACCTATTGGATGCACAAGATTGGTTAGAAACCCTAATTGGAGAAGAATAAGGCTAGGGAGGACGAAAATGACCTAAATGTTGATCCAATGACACAAATTAACTTATTGGATGCACAAGATTGGCTAAAAACCGTATTTGCACAATAATAACCCTAGGGAGGACGAAAATGACCAAATTGTTCAACCAATGACCCATACACACCTATTGAATGCACAAGATTGGTTAAAAACCCTAATTGGACAAGAATAAGCTAAGGGAGGACCAAAATGACCTAATTGTTCAACGAAATGACACAAACGCACCTATTGGATGCACAGGATTTGTTAAAAACCCTAATTGGAGAAAAATAAGCTTAGGGAGGACGAAAATGACCTAAATGTTGATCCAATGACACAAATGTACTTATTGGATGCACAAGATTGGTTAAAACCCCTAATTGGACAAGATTAAGCATAAGGAGGACAAAAATGACCTAATTGTTCAACCAATAACACAAACACACCTATTGAATGCACTAGATTGGTTAAAAACCCTAATTGGACAAGAATAAGCCTAGGGAGGACGAAAATGACCTAATTGTTCATCCAATAACACAAACACCTTGTTAGACATAAGTCCATTTTTGATATTATTGACAAGCATACATCTTGTGATAAATCTAACATTGTGAACTGAGAAAAATTTCAGGAACAACAACTCAACCCTACAAACTTGAGACAATAGCTTGGAACTCAAGGAATCAACAAAGTTGGAAGATTCACTGAGCAAATCGATTAGACAAATCGATTTTGTAACAAGGGTTGTATGAAATTATGTTGTTTGTGATTAAATCAATCGATTTGCAAAATCGATTTGCATATTTTCTGAAAAATCAAGTATGCTATCAATTGATTAGGCAAATTGATTGGTACATTTATTAGAAAATAAATTGTGCAAGTCAGAGAGCTAGTTAGCCACAAATCGATTTGGAAAATCGATTGTGCAAATCACAAAGACTGAACTGAATGCTTAAATCGATTAGGCAAATCAATTGGCACCTTTACTGAAATTAAATTGTGCAAGTTAGTAGCATGCCTTGCAAGCTAATCGATTTGGAAAATCGATTGTTCCAATCACAAGATTAATGTGATTGTTTTACATCAATGGACACAATCGATTGTGAAAGTCACAGAGCCAAACCATTAATTAATAAATCGATTATGCAAATCGATTTAACAAAATAAGTTTCAAAATGAACTTGGTTTGGGACATACACAAATCGATTGGCACAATCCATTGATATATTTCTTTTGTAATAAGTTTGGCATTAATCGATTTGGTAAATCGATTGAATGAAACAAACTGATAAATTGTTCTTCAGACATAAGTCCATAATCTATTAGACACATCGATTAAATGATTTAAGCTCTCTCTGTAATTATTGAAATCGATTGGCAAAATCGATTGACACAAAAGTTTTAACAAACAGAGAAGACTTAGCATATGGCCAAATTGATTATGTGAATGTTTGAATCGATTGAGTAAATCGATTGTTTTGATCTCGTTGTTGGAACAAAACATCCCAAATCAATTATGCAAATCGATTCAAATATGAACTGTTATTCAAGTTTGAAGAATGCATTAAAAGAATCGATTAGGTAAATCGATTAGTTTATGCAGTTTCAAGATTCAAGAAAAACAAGACTCGCGAAATCGATTTGGTAAATCGATTAGTATGCTTTATAAGTTTAATGAATCGATTGGGAAAATCTATTCATGTGTTGTTTTTTCTGAATCTATATAAACTGTTTTCTAGTTCTTCTTCTCATAACTTTGACATAACTTTGTGATACAATATACAGAACTTTTGATAACATTCTCATAACATTCTGATATCACTTTCTCACTATGAAATAACATTGAACATTGCTTTTTTAGTCATGAACATTCATCTTTCGTGATCAACAAAGACTGAAAAAGATTGCTTGAGAAAGAACATTCGAGAAGAAGACAGCTGAAGAAATTTTGTATAATTTCTGTTTTAGAACATCTGTAAACGAATTCTGTAATCAAATAACATTGAGAAATCTAGTCTTTACTGGTAGTGATCTTTTCTGATTGAGGGATCTCATCAAGAAGGCACTTGACTGAAATCTTGGAAGAGTTTATAGGAGATAAACTCTGGGATTCAGGGAGATAAGAATAGAATAGAAAGAATAGTTTAAGATTGATAGGCGAGGAGCTGGAACATCTGTAAACTGATTCTGAGATATTCTATTGGAAAGGCTAAGATCGGAGTTGATCTTAGGACTGGACGTAGGCCGTCTAATTGGCGGCTAAACCAGTATAAAAATTACTGTGTAGATCTTCTTTCCCTTATCTCTTTTAATTTCTGCAATTGCTTATTTGATTGATATTGATTGTATGCGTAATTGAATTGCTGCGTATCTTGACATTACATGAAAGGTTGTCTTAGCATGCTTGTATGTGAATCAATATCTTGAATATAAATTGCATCTACTGCACTCTCCATTTAACAATAATTGTTATTGTTGATTTTCTTTAGGATTGATCTTTTGGGACCTTGTTTAATCTTTTGTTTAGTAAATTTCGAATTTAGTAAACTGTTGAGCATATTGTTAGAATAGGCATTATTCTTTACAATTTTCTGTCAAACTGAGGTCATATCCCCCATCAATTGGCATCAAGAGCCTACTTTTTTAAGGGTCATTCTCATAAAAAGATCATGACCTCTGAATTCCTAGGAGAGGGTGCTTCATTAGCTAGGCCCCCTGCCTTTAACGGGGCCGCATATATGTACTGGAAACATAGGATGTTGATTTTCTTAGAAGCTAGTGGTATTGATATTCTAGATGCTGTAGAGAATGGACCCTATATACCTACGTTAGCTGGGGCTGGTGATACACTAATCCCTAAACCCAGATCTGACTGAAATGATGATGATAAGAAGAAGGTAGGTTATAACGCTAAAGCTAAGAATATTATAACCTCTGCACTTTCTGCTGATGAGGTTTTCAGGGTCTCTAATTGCAAGACAACAAAGGAAATGTGGGACACCCTTCAACAGACACATGAAGGAACCGCTGATGTGAAAAGAGCTCGTGTGAACACCTTGATGCATGAATACGAGTTGTTTAGAATGAAGAAAGAGGAATCAATTAACGACATGCAAACCAGATTTACACACATTGTCCACAACTTAAATGCCTTAGGAAAGGAAATTGACAATGATCAACAAATAAGTAAAGTGATGCGATGCCTAACTAGGGAATGGCAACCAAAAATCACAGCCATTGCTGAATCAAAGGATCTAGGAAGCATGTCTATAGCTACTTTGTTTGGAAAATTGAGGGAGCATGAAATGGAATTGCAAAGACTAAACGAATCTGAGCAGATTGACAGGAAAAGGAAAGGTCTGTCTCTGAAAGTCCAAACACATCAATCTAAAGCTGAACAAGAAAGCTGCTCGGATGAGTCAAGCAATGAAACTGATGAAGAATCTGAATCGGGTTTACTTGTCAAGAAGTTTAAGAAGTTTCTGAAAAAAAAAGACAATAAGTTCAGAAAACCATCCAGTTCTAAGACTAATGACACCAAGACAATAACTTGCTATGAATGTGGAAAAACAGGCCACATAAAGTCTGAGTGTTACAAGCTGCAAAACAAAAACAGAACTGCAAAGAACAAAGGCAAGGAACCAGCTCCCAAATCCAGAAAAGCTTAAGTTGCATGGAACGACAATGACAACGAATCCTCTTCATCTTCTGAAGAAGAACAAGCAAATTTGTGTCTTATGGCTAAAACAGACTCAGATTCAGAAAGTGAAGTAAGTTCATCTAATCCTTCATATGATGAGCTACAAAATGCATTTAGTGAACTACATGATGAGTATGTTAGTACCTTTAAAAAGCTGATTAGTACTAAGAAGTTACTAGATGAGAAATGCATATTGTATGATGAGATTAGACTTGAGCATGAATCACTTAAGGATACACATAAAAATCTGAAAAATGAAAATCATGCATTGCATAGTGATCTAGATAAGTTTAACAGTAGTAAAAACCAGTTAGACTTACTTCTTGCTAATCAAAGGAATGTGAATGAGAAATCTGGACTAGGCTACAAACTGAATATGCATGCTAAACATAATCATAACAAACATGGCATTGGATATAGGAATGTTAAGCATAACCATAAGCATGGTAAATCTAGTCATATGCATAGTGTCTTTGTCAAATCAAAACAGTATGCATCCTCTGCTGTCACTTGTCATTTCTGTTGTAGAAAAGGACATGTTGTTTACAATTGCAAATTTAAAAAGCTTGCCAACAGAGGGTGTAAATAGATTTGGAAGGTTAAGACACAAAATTCTGAAACTGACCCCCCAGGACCCAATTTATATTGGGTACCTAAAACGAACTTCTGATTTTGTTGCAGGTATGCTTGAGATCCACAAGGCACCAATGGTACCTTGATAGTGGGTGCTCAAAGCATATGACAGGGGACAAGTCTATGTTCCTGTCCCTAAGCCTAAAAGAAGGTGGATTTGTAAAATACGGTGACAACAATAAGGGTAAGATCTGCAGAATGGGTGACATAGGCAGCAAATCAACTGCTATCATTAAAAAGGTCTTATACGTGGAAGGGCTGAAACACAACCTTCTAAGTATAAGTCAGCTTTGTGACAATGGTTTTCAAGTAAGCTTTTTTCACCACTTTCCTGCATTATTGAGAACAAAGATGATAAGAGTATCAAACTGGTTGGTGATAGGATTAACAATATTTACATGCTAGATTTAAATGTTGTGCCTGCTGATTCTGTTTGTTACTTATTATCAAATGCTGATGAAACATGGTTATGGCATAAACGTGTTGCACATATTCATATAGATCATTTGAATAGACTTGTTAGTAAACAGTTAGTCATAGGTCTTCCCATTAGAATGTTTTCTAAGGATAGATTATGTGATTCTTGTGAGAGAAGCAAACTTCTCAAGTCTTCTTTTCCCCCAATAGACATGGTCAAAACCAATAGGGTTTTACAGCTGATTCACATGGATCTCTTTGGTCTATCCCAAGTGAGGAGTTTAGGAGGTAACCTGTATGGTTTTGTGTTAATTGATAACTATTCTAGATTCACATGGACCTACTTTCTGACTCATAAAAGTGATGCTTTTTCTATTTTCAAAAAGTTTGCAAACTTAGTTCAAAATGAAACAAGTCAGAAAATTATGTCCATCAAAAGCGATCATGGAGGTGAATTCCAAAATGATTCTTTTGATACTTACTGTGAACAGAATGGTATTCATCATATGTATTCAGTCCCTAGGACTCCACAGCAAAATGGTGTAGTGGAGAGG
The DNA here is from genome assembly GCA_037974775.1 of Cicer pinnatifidum. Taxonomy (NCBI): domain Eukaryota; kingdom Viridiplantae; phylum Streptophyta; class Magnoliopsida; order Fabales; family Fabaceae; genus Cicer; species Cicer pinnatifidum. The sequence goes on along the minus strand of JBBPBR010000006.1, from coordinate 21,618,499 downwards.
AAAAATAGGTCTTTAGAGGAGTTAGCTAGGACTATGCTTAAAGACTCAAGTATTCCCAAGTATTTCTGGGTTGATGCAATTAACACTGCCACACATGTTGTCAACAGGGTTTTAACTAGGCCAATCCTTAGGAAAACTCCTTATGAGTTGTACAAGGGTAGAAAGCCTAATATTTCCTACTTTAGAGTCTTTTGTTGTAAGTGCTTTGTTTTAAACAATGGCAAAGAACACCTAGGTAAGTTTTATCCCAAGGCAGATGAGGGCATCTTTCTAGGTTATTCCCAAACTAGCAAAGCCTATAGAATCTACAACAAAAGAACAAAAACAATAGAAGAGTCAGTTCATGTAAAGTTTGATGAACTTTTTAAAGAAAACTTGAATAACACTCATTCTATGGTTGATACTTCTTTGGATGAAGTTGTAGAATCTAAACCTATAGAACCAAAGGAAACTGCACCTCCAACCAATAGTGACTGTGTTGAACCTATTAGGATAGATGAGTTACCTAAGGAGTGGAAGTTTAATAGAAACCATCCCATATATAACATCATAGGGGACATCTCAAAAGGAGTAGCAACTAGGAAGAACCTTAGGCATTTTTGTAACCTTACTGCCTTTGTATCTCAGATTGAACCTAAGAACATTAAGGAGGCCTTACTAAATAGTGAGTGGATACTTGCTATGCAAGAGGAGTTGAACCAATTTGAGAGGAACAAGGTCTGGCATCTAGTACCTAAACCAGAAAATAAGCACATCATAGGAACAAGGTGGGTGTTTAGGAACAAATTAGATGAGAATGGAGTCATCACTAGAAACAAAGCTAGATTAGTGGCCAAGGGTTACAATCAGGAAGAAGGGATAGATTTTGATGAAACCTATGCCCCTGTTGCTAGGTTAGAAGTCATTAGGATACTACTTGCTTATGCATGTATAATGGACTTTAAGCTTTTTGAAATGGATGTTAAAAGTGCCTTTCTCAATGGTGATATCCAAGAGGAAGTTTTTGTTAGCCAAACACCTGGTTTTGAGAATTCTGATTTTCCTAATCATGTATACAAGCTAACAAAAGCCCTCTATGGGTTGAAACAAGCCCCAAGGGCTTGGTATGAGACGCTCAACAATTTCCTCATACAACAAAATTTTTTAAGAGGAAATGTTGACAAGACACTTTTCATTAAAACTAATGGAAATGACATCTTGCTGGTCCAAGTTTATGTTGATGACATAATCTTTGGATCTACAAACAATAAACGTTGCAAAGATTTTGAAAATTTGATGAAAGGTAAATTTGAAATGTCAATGATGGGTGAACTATAATATTTCTTGGAATTTCAAATTAACCAAAGCAAGCAAGGCATGTTCATTAGTCAAACTAAATATTGCAATGATTTGATAAAGAAATTCAGTTTTGATAACTTCAAGTCCATTGATACCTCCATGAGTCAAGGGAACCATTTAGATAGAGATGAGAAAGGGAAACCAGTAGATGTTACAAGGTATAGAGGTATGATAGGATCACTGCTCTATCTCACTGCATGCAGGCCTGACATCATGTTCAGCGTTTGCATGTGTGCGAGATACCAATCCGATCCTAAAGAGTCTCACCTTAGTGCAGTTAAGAGGATTTTCAGGTATCTAGTTGGAACGAGGAGTCTAGGATTATGGTATCCTAAGGGATCCACTTGTTCTTTAGTTGGTTATTCGGATTCAGACTTTGCTGGATGCAAACTAGATAGGAAAAGTACCTCAGGTACGTGTCACTTTCTAGGAAACTCTCTTGTGTCTTGGTTTAGTAAGAAACAAACCAGCATTGCACTTTCCACAGCTGAGGCTGAGTACATTGCAGCTGGGAGTTGCTGTGCTCAGATCCTTTGGATGAAGCAACACTTATCGGATTTCGGTGTTGATTTAGGAACAGTGCCTATCATGTGTGATAACACAAGTGCTATTAGTATCACTAAGAACCCAGTGATGCACTCTAGAACGAAGCACATTGAGATAAGGCACCATTTCATTCGGGACCAATTTCAAAGTGGAAATATCAAGCTTGAACAGTTGGCTGACATATTTACCAAAGCCTTGCCAAAGGAAAGCTTTCTCCACATTAGGATGAAACTGGGTGTCATAGATCCTAGTGAGATCTAATATCTGTGTTAAATCGATTGGATAAATCGACTATCCTGTGGATACACAGAAAAATGGCTTTATGAAATCGATTTGGCAAATCGATTTATGCCATACAGTGTCTATTTTTTTTCAAAAATAGAATCACAAAAATCGATTAGGTAAATCGATTTGTTATTCCCAGAAAGCTAAATTCTTTAACTTTTCCTTTTCCAATCGATTTGAATAATTGATTGACCACTTGATATAGTTTAAAGAATCGATTTGGGAAATTGATTATCTTTGGCCCCTGACTTCAAAGTTTTGAAATGTTTTGCAGACTCTACCTCGAAATCGATTCGGGTAATCGATTGTTTAAAGTTTTTTAACATCTGAACTTTAGTGAATCGATTTGGGAAATCGAATCTGAGATGAGATTTGTTCTGAACAGATATGAAAGTTGCTAAACTGATACGACATCGATTTGAGACATCGATTGAGTAACTAAGGCAATCGATTAGGGAAATCGATTGGCAATATGACTGTTACACCTTGTTACTAGCCGTTACAGTCATTTGATTACATCAATCGATTGGACTTCCCCACAACGGTAACTAAATCGGTTTACACAATCGATTTGCGCATCTGGAAATATAAAAGGAACAGTTGCAATCGATTCAACCCACTTGTTTTTCAAACCCTAAAATCAATTTCACGTTCATACTCTCTGAAAACTCACTCAAATCTCTGCTGTTTCTCTGCTTTCAATCCACACAAACACTCCTTCTCTAATTTTTCAATACTGTTTTTTTGCTTCCAAACTGATTACCATGGCTAGGGTTAAAAGAACCTCACCCAATGCTCTTTCTCCTTCATCTTCATCCAGTGGGAGAACCCCCTCACCACCTCCTACCTTGTCCAAACGAGTTTATGTGCCAACACACAAAATCTTAGCAAAAGATAAAGGGAAAGAGATTGCAGTTGATCAAGGAAAAACCAAGAAGAGGAAGGAACCGCCATCAGAAAAACTGCTTGCTGATGCAATGAAAGATATAACTCAAAAGAAGAAGAAGAAGAAGAAGATTGCTTCCTCCACACCACAAAAGAAGGCAATAGTTTCAAAGGATAAACCAGTGGAACAGTTCAAAATTCCACCTGCCTTCATCAAAAGAAAGATTCATGAAGCTCGTACATTGGATTTTCCTTACTTCGACCAATACGGCTTCACTTTTCAAGACCATCTTCGTTTTCATGGTCTAGAAGATTTTTTATCTAACAATCTCAACACTTATCCAAATTTGATCCGTGCTTTCTACTCCACGTTCAAGATGACTGAAACCGGATTCAAAGCTGTAGTCAAAGCAACGAAGATTTCCATGACTTTTGAGGAGTTCTCGAAGCTATCGGGACTGCCTTATCATGGAAACTCAGTCGACGGAAGCTCCGACGTAGACGCTGCTGATGAAGGATGGGAAGCTTCATAGGAGAGGCATACAGCAGTGCAGGACCTGATGGTCGATGGGTTTGTGGAATCTGTCTCACTTCCAATCGGCCAAATGAAGGTTCAGCAAAGGATGCTGATGTACGAGCTCACCCGGATGCTTGTCCTGCGTTCCGAAAATCACGTAGTTATCCAAAGGTTGGAAATCACACTGATATGGGGACTGTGCAAAGAGCTCAAGATGAGCTGGGCTTGGATAATCCTGAGACACATGCTGGAAGCCGCACAGGGAAAGCTTTTGCTTCCGTACCCCCAACTGATTACCAAGATCTTGGAGCACTTCAAAGTGTCGTTCAAGAATGAAGAAGCGTCCAAGACCACCCTGTCATTTGGTGAATCCATTGTGAACCAAATGCAGCTGAGGAGGGTGGATGGCGTTTGGAAAAGACCTCAGACGAATGCTGAAGAAGTTCAGCAAAACTCTAGACCAGCTGTTGAACCAGTTGCAGCGAATGATGAAGTCTTTGCCAAACTGATGGAGTTTTTGGCAGCCCACGACGCCAAAATGGATGCGTCAACTGCACGGATGGAGGCTGTTATCCAAAAGCTTCAGTCGGATTTGAACCTGGTTGCACAGGATGTTGCAGCAATCCAGGAACATCTAGGCATTAAATTGTCTTTTAGTGATGTTGCTGAGATTGGCAGACAAGCAGCCGAGGAACCACTTCCTACGCAAGTAGATGACGCTGAACCTCATGTTGAGGAGACACCTGCTGAGAATAACACAGCGGTCTCAGCCTCTTCCTTAGATAATAATGAGGAACAGCCAAATCTAGATGTTTAGGTTTTTAGATTCTTTGTTGTTGTGCGCTGCTTTGCTTCTTTTCTGTGTAATGATCTTATCATATGTACTTTTTTTGTGAATATATATGAAAGACTGTTTTTATGGTTATATTGGTTGATCTATATTGATGTTTTCTATATTACGCCATAATCTGATTTAATCTGCGTTATAATTTGTTTCAAACTGTTTTTGTTTTTTGATATAACGCAATCACTACAAGTATTCAGTGTTGTTACTAACACAGGGGGAGAAAACTTCTGCAGATAGCTTATCCTTTCATTATTCTCTCCTTTTTACTCCTTTTTGGATTAACTGACAAAGGGGGAGAAAATTTATAACTTGCACTTAACTTGTGTTACTTATTGCACTCTGATTCTCTGTTTGCTCTGATTTATCAGTTGCACCATTGCCTGATATTAGTGTATTGTTTGCTCTAATATTGCTTTTTGCTTCTGCTACACAACCTATATATGATTGATACTTTATCTGCTAACTAATATATGCTCTGATAATTAGCATTGATACTTACTCCGATACAACTATCAATTTAATTTGGTTTGTTTGGATTTATCAGTTGCTGTGATATGATAAACAAACTGATTTGATACCATTTTGATCTGATACCATTGTGCTACTGCAATCTGCTATGTTATATGTCAGATCTATTTTAATTTTTGCTTTATCAAATGCTCTGATACAATCTGTTTTGTTATACGGCTTTGACCCTAAACAGCATGACCGCTTAAATTTAGGGGGAGCTTCTTTTTTTTTTATATAAATTTGTCATTCCTTGAAATGTTTCTCAAGTTAAAATTGCATGTTTGTCACTTAATCAAAAAAGGGGGAGATTGTTAGACATAAGTCCATTTTTGATATTATTGACAAGCATACATCTTGTGATAAATCTAACATTGTGAACTGAGAAAAATTTCAGGAACAACAACTCAACCCTACAAACTTGAGACAATAGCTTGGAACTCAAGGAATCAACAAAGTTGGAAGATTCACTGAGCAAATCGATTAGACAAATCGATTTTGTAACAAGGGTTGTATGAAATTATGTTGTCTGTGATTAATCAATCGATTGGCAAAATCGATTTGCACATTTTTTGAAAAATCAAGTATGCTATCAATCGATTAGGCAAATCGATTGGTACATTTATTAGAAAATAAATTGTGCAAGTCAAAGAGCCAGTTAGCCACAAATCGATTAGGCAAATCAATTGTGCAAATCACAAAGCCTGAACTGATTGCTTAAATCGATTAGGCAAATCGATTGGCACCTTTACTGAAATTAAATTGTGCAAGTCAGTAGCATGCCTTGCAAGCTAATCGATTTGGAAAATCGATTGTTCCAATCACAAGATTAATTTGATTGTTTTACATCGATGGACACAATCGATTGTGAAAGTCACAGAGCCAAACCATTAATTAATAAATCGATTATGCAAATCGATTTAATAAAATAAGTTTCAAAATGAACTTGGTCTGGGACATACACAAATCGATTGGCACAATCCATTGATATATTTCTTTTGTAATAAGATTGGCATCAATCGATTTGGTAAATCGATTGAATGAAACAAACTGATAAATTGTTCTTCATACATAAGTCCATAATCGATTAGGCACATCGATTAAATGATTTAAGCTCTCTCTGTAATTATTGAAATCGATTGGCAAAATCGATTGACACAAAAGTTTTAACAAACAAAGAAGACTTAGCGTATGGCCAAATCGATTATGTGAATGTTTGAATCGATTGAGTAAATCAATTGTTTTGATCTCGTTGTTGGAACAAAACATCCCAAATCGATTATGCAAATCGATTCAAATATGAACTGTTATTCAAGTCTGAAGAATGCATTAAAAGAATCGATTAGGTAAATCGATTAGTTTATGCAGTTTCAAGATTCAAGAAAAACAAGACTCGCGAAATCGATTTGGTAAATCGATTAGTATGCTTTATAACTTTAATGAATCGATTGGACAAATCGATTCATGTGTTGTTTTTTCTGAATCTATATAAACTGTTTTCTAGTTCTTCTTCTCATAACTTTGACATAACTTTGTGATACAATATACAGAACTTTTGATAACATTCTCATAACATTCTAATATCACTTTCTCACTGTGAAATAACATTGAACATTGCTTTTTTAGTCATGAACATTCATCTTTCGAGATCAACAAAGACTGAAAAAGATTGCTTGAGAAAGAACATTCGAGAAGAAGACAGCTGAAGAAATTTTGTATAATTTCTGTTTTAGAACATCTATAAACGAATTGTGTAATCAAATAACATTGAGAAATCTAGTCTTAACTGGTAGTGATCTTTTCTGATTGAGGGATCTCATCAAGAAGGCACTTGACTGAAATCTTGGAAGAGTTTATAGGAGATAAACTCTGGGATTCATGGAGATAAGAATAGAATAGAAAGAATAGTTTAAGATTGATAGGCGAGGAGCTGGAACATCTGTAAACTGATTCTGAGATATTCTATTGGAAAGGCTAAGATCGGAGTTGATCTTAGGACTGGACGTAGGCCGTCTAATTGGCGGCTAAACCAGTATAAAAATTACTGTGTAGATCTTCTTTCCCTTATCTCTTTTAATTTCTGCAATTGCTTATTTGATTGATATTGATTGTATGCGTAATTGAATTGCTGCGTATCTTGACATTACATGAAAGGTTGTCTTAGCATGCTTGTATGTGAATCAATATCTTGAATATAAATTGCATCTACTGCACTCTCCATTTAACAATAATTGTTATTGTTGATTTTCTTTAGGATTGATCTTTTGGGACCTTGTTTAATCTTTTGTTTAGTAAATTTCGAATTTAGTAAACTGTTGAGCATATTGTTAGAATAGGCATTATTCTTTACAATTTTCTGTCAAACTGAGGTCATATCCCCCATCACACACCTATTGGATGCACAAGATTGGTTAGAAACCCTAATTGGACAAGAATAAGGCTAGGAGGGACGAAAATTACCTAAATGTGTATCCAATGACACAAATGAACTTATTGGATGCACAAGATTGGTTAAAAACCCTAATTGGACAAGATAAAGCGTAAGGAGGACGAAAATGACCTAATTGTTCATCCAATGACACAAACACCCCTATTGAATGCACAAGATTGGTTAAAAACCCTAATTGGACAAGAATAAGTCTAGGGAGGACGAATATGACCTAATTGTTCATCAAATGACACAAACACACCTATTGGATGCATAAGATTGGTTAGAAACCCTAATTGGACAAGATTAAGGCTAGGGAGGACGAAAATGACCTAAATGTTGATCCAATGACACAAATGAACTTATTGGATGCACAAGATTTGTTAAAAACCATAATGTGACAAGATTAAACTTAAGGAGGTCGAAAATGACCTAATTGTTCAACCAATGACAAAAACACACCTATTGAATGCACAAGATTGGTTAAAAACACTAATTGGAAAAGAATAAGCCTAGAGAGGACGAATATGACCTAATTGTTCATTCAATGACAGAAACACACCTATTGGATGCACAAGATTGGTTAGAAACCCTAATTGGACAAGAATAGGGCTAGGGGGGACGAAAATTACCTAAATGTTGATCCAATGACACAAATGAACTTATTGGATGCACAAGGTTGTAAAAACCCAAATTGGACAAGATTAAGCGTAAGGAGGACGAAAATGACCTAATTGTTCATCCAATGACACAAACACACTTACTGAATGCACAAGATTGGTTAAAAACCCTAATTGGACAACAATAAGCCTAGGGTGGACGAATATGACCTAATTGTTCATCCAATGACACAAACACACCTATTGAATGAACAAGATTGGTTAGAAACCCTAATTGGACTAGAATAAGGCTAGGGAGGACAAAAATGACCTAAATGTTGATCCAATGACACAAATGAACTTATTGGATGCACAAGGATGGTTAAAAACCCTAATTGGACAAGATTTAGCGTGAGGGGGACGAAAATGACCTAATTGTTCAACCAATGACGTAAACACACCTATTGAATGCACAAGATTGGTTAAAAACCCTAATTGGAAAAGAATAAGCCTAGGGAGGCGAAATTAACCTAATTGTTCAACGAAATGACACAAACACACCTATTGGATGCACAAGATTGGTTAAAAACACAAATTGGAGAAGAATAAGCCTAGGGAGGAAGAAAATGACCTAATTGTTCAACCAATGACACAAACACACCTATTGAATGCACAAGATTGGTTAAAAACCCTAATTGGAAAAGAATAAGCCTAGGGAGGCGAAAATGACCTAATAATTAAACGAAATGACACAAACATACCTATTGGATGCACAAGATTGGTTAAAAACACTAATTGGAGAAGAATATGCCTAGGGAGGACGAAAATGATCTAAATATTCATCTAATGACACAAATGAACTTTTTAAATGCACAAGATTGGTTTAAAAACCCTAATTGCACAAGAATAAGCCCAGGGAGGAATAAAATGACCTAATTGTTCATCCAATGACACAAACACACCTATTGGATGCCCAAGATTGGTTAGAAACCCTAATTGGAGAAGAACAAGGCTAGGGAGGACGAAAATGATCTAAATGTTGATCCAATGACACAAATGTACTTATTGGATGCACAAGATTGGTTAAAAACCTTAATTGGACAAGTTAAGCGTGAGGAAGACGAAAATGACCTAATTGTTCAACCAATGACACAAACACACCTATTGAATGCACAAGATTGGTTAAAAACCCTAATTGGACAAGAATAAGCCTAGGGAGGACAAAAGTGACCTAATTGTTCAATGAAATGACACAAACAGACCAATAGGATGCACAAGATTGGTTAAAAACCCTAATGGGAGAAAAAAAAGCCTAGGGAGGACGAAAATGACCTTAATGTTCATCCAATGACACAAATGAACTTATTGAATGCACAAGATTGGTTAAAAACCCTAATTGGAGAAAAATAAGCCTAGGGAAGATGAAAATGACCTAAATGTTCATCCAATGACACAAACACACCTAATGGATGCACAAGATTGGTTAAAAACCCTAATTGGACAAGAATAAGCCTAGGGAGGAATAAAATAACCTAAATGTCCATCCAATGACACAAACACACCTATTGGATAAACAAGATTGGTTAGAAACCCTAATTGGTCAAGATTAAGGCTAGGGAGGACGAAAATGACCTAAATGTTGATCCAATGACACAAATGAACTTATTGGATGCACAAGATTGGTTAAAAACCCTAATTGGACAAGATTAAGCGTAAGGAGGACGAAAACGACCTAATTGTTCAACCAATGACACAAGCACACCTATTGAATGCACAAGATTGGTTAAAAACCCTAATTGGTCAAGAATAACCCTAGGGAGGACGAAAATGACCCAATTGTTCAACGAAATGACACAAACACACCTATTGGATGCACAAGATTGGTTAAAAATCCTAATTGGAGAAGAATAAGCATAGGGAGGACGAAAATGACCTAAATGTTCATCCAATGACACAAATGAACTTTTTGAATGCACAAGATTGGTTAAAAACCCGAATTGCACAAGAATAAGCCTAGGGAGGAAGAAAATGACCTAATTGGTCAACCAATGACACAAACACACCTATTGAATGCACAAGATTGGTTAAAAACCCTAATTGGACAAGAATAAGCCTACGGAGGACGAAAATGACCTAATTGTTCAACGAAATGACACAAACACACCTTTTGGATGCACAAGATTGGTTAAAAACCCTAAATGGAGAAACATAAGCCTAGGGAGGACGAAAATGACCTAAATGTTCATCTGATGACAAAAATGAACTTATTGGACGCACAAGATTGGTTAAAAACCCTAATTGGACAAGATTAAGCGTAAGGAGGACGAAAATGACCTAATTGTTCAACCAATGACACAAACACACCTATTGAATGCACAAGATTGGTTAAAAACCCTAATTGGACAAGAATAAGCCTAGGGAAGACAAATATGACCTAATTGTTCATCCAATGACACAAACACACCTATTGGACGCACAAGATTGGTTAGAAACCCCAATTGGACAAGATTAACCAATGACAAAAACCCTAATTGGAAAAGGATAAGCCTAGGGCGGCGAAAATGACATAATTGTTCAACGAAATGACACAAACACACCTATTGGATGCACAAGATTGGTTAAAAACACTAATTGGAGAAGAATAAGCCTAGGGAGGACGAAAATGACCTAAATGTTCATCCAATGACACAAATGAAATTTTTAAATGCACAAGATTGGTTAAAAACCCTAATTGAACAAGAATAAGCCTGGGGAGGAAGAAAATGACCTAATTGGTCAACCAATGACACAAACACACCTATTGAATGCACAAGATTGGACAAAAACCCTAATTGGACAAGAATAAGCCTAGGGAAGACAAATATGACCTAATTGTTCATCCAATGACACAAACACACCTATTGGACGCACAAGATTGGTTAGAAACCCTAATTGGACAAGAATAAGGCTAAGGAGGAAGAAAATGACGTAAATGTTCATCCAATCACACAAATGAACTTATTGAATGCACAAGATTAGTTAAAAAAACCCTAATTGCACAAGAATAAGCCTAGGGAGGAAGAAAAGGACCTAATTGTTAATCTAATGACACAAACACACCTATTGGATGCACAAGATTGGTTAGAAACCCTAATTGGAGAAGAATAAGGCTAGGGAGGACGAAAATGACCTAAATGTTGATCCAATGACACAAATGAACTTATTGGATGCACAAGATTGGTTAAAAACCCTAATTGGACAAGATTAAGCGTAAGGAGGACGAAAATGACCTAATTGTTCAACTGATGACACAAACACACCTATTGAACGCACAAGATTGGTTAAAAACACTAATTGGAAAAGAATAAGCCTAGGGAGGACGAATATGACCAAATTGTTCATTCAATGACAGAAACACACCTATTGAATGCACAAGATTGGTTAGAAACCCTAATTGGACAAAAATAAGGCTAGGGGACACGAAAATTACCTAAACGTTGATCCAATGAAACAAATGAACTTATTGGATGCACAAGGTTGGTTAACAACCCAAATTGGACAAGATTAAGCGTAAGAAGGATGAAAATGACCTAATTGTTCAACCAATGACACAAACACACCTATTGAATGCACAAGATTGGTTAAAAACCCTAATTGGAAAAGAATAAGCCTAGGGCGGCGAAAATCACATAATTGTTCAACGAAATGACACAAACACACCTATTGGATGCACAAGATTGGTTAAAAACACTAATTGGAGAAGAATAAGCCTAGGGAGGACGAAAATGACCTAAATGTTCATCCAATGACACAAATGAAATTTTTAAATGCACAAGATTGGTTAAAAACCCTAATTGAACAAGAATAAGCCTAGGGAGGAAGAAAATGACCTAATTGGTCAACCAATGACACAAACACACCTATTGAATGCACAAGATTGGTTATAAACCCTAATTGGAAAAGGATAAGCCTAGGGCGGCGAAAATGACATAATTGTTCAACGAAATGACACAAACACACCTATTGGATGCACAAGATTGGTTAAAAACACTAATTGGAGAAGAATAAGCCTAGGGAGGACGAAAATGACCTAAATGTTCATCCAATGACACAAATGAAATTTTTAAATGCACAAGATTGGTTAAAAACCCTAATTGAACAAGAATAAGCCTGGGGAGGAAGAAAATGACCTAATTGGTCAACCAATGACACAAACACACCTATTGAATGCACAAGATTGGTTAAAAACCCTAATTGGACAAGAATAAGCCTAGGGAAGACAAATATGACCTAATTGTTCATCCAATGACACAAACACACCTATTGGACGCACAAGATTGGTTAGAAACCCTAATTGGACAAGAATAAGGCTAAGGAGGAAGAAAATGACGTAAATGTTGATCCAATGACACAAATATACTTATTGGATGCACAAGATTGGTTAAAAACACTAATTGGACAAGATTAAGCGAAAGGAGGACAAAAATGACCTAATAGTTCAACCAATGGCACAAACACACCTATTGAATGCACAAGATTGGTTAGAAACCCTAATTGGACAAGAATAAGCCTAGGGAGGACACAAATGACCTAATTGTTCAACGAAATGACACAAACACACCTATTGGATGCAAAAGATTAGTTAAAAACACTAATTGAAGAAGAATAAGCCTATGGAAGACGAAAATGACCTAAATGTTCATCCAATCACACAAATGAACTTATTGAATGCACAAGATTAGTTAAAAACCCTAATTGCACAAGAATAAGCCTAGGGAGGAAGAAAATGACCTAATTGTTTATCCAATGACACAAACACACCTATTGGATGCACAAGATTGGTTAGAAACCCTAATTGGAGAAGAATAAGGCTAGGGAGGACGAAAATGACCTAAATGTTGATCCAATGACACAAATGAACTTATTGGATGCACAAGATTGGTTAAAAACCCTAATTGGACAAGATTAAGCGTAAGGAGGACGAAAATGACCTAATTGTTCAACCGATGACACAAACACACCTATTGAACGCACAAGATTGGTTAAAAACACTAATTGGAAAAGAATAAGCCTAAGGAGGACGAATATGACCAAATTGTTCATTCAATGACAGAAACACACCTATTGGATGCACAAAATTGGTTAGAAACCCTAATTGGACAAGAAAAAGGCTAGGGGAGACGAAAATTACCTAAATGTTGATCCAATGAAACAAATGAACTTATTGGATGCACAAGGTTGGTTAACAACCCAAATTGGACAAGATTAAGCATAAGGAGGACGAAAAAGACCTAATTGCTCATCCAATGACACAAACACACCTATTGAATGCACAAGATTGGTTAAAAACCCTAATTGGACAAGAATAAGCCTAGGGTGGACGAATATGACCTAGTTGTTCATCCATTGACACAAACACACCTATTGAATGAACAAGATTGGTTAGAAACCCTAATTGGACAAGATTAAGCGTAAGGAGGACGATAATGACCTAATTGTTCAACCAATGACACAAACACACCTATTGAATGCACAAGATTGGTTAAAAACCCTAATTGGTAAAGAATAAGCCTAGGGCGGCGAAAATGACATAATTGTTCAACGACATGACACAAACACACCTATTGGATGCACAAGATTGGTTAAAAACACTAATTGGAGAAGAATAAGCCTAGGGAGGACGAAAATGACCTAAATGTTCATCCAATGACACAAATGAAATTTTTAAATGCACAAGATTGGTTAAAAACCCTAATTGAACAAGAATAAGCCTAGGGAGGAAGAAAATGACCTAATTGGTCAACCAATGACACAAACACACCTATTGAATGCACAAGATTGGTTAAAAACCCTAATTGGACAAGAATAAGCCTAGGGAGGACGAAAATGACCTAATTGTTCAACGAAATGACACAAACACACCTATTGGATGCAAAAGGTTGGTTAAAAACCCTAATTGGAGAAACATAAGCCTAGGGAGGAAGAAAATGACCTAAATGTTCATCCAATGAAAAAAATGAACTTATTGGAGGCACAAGATTGGTTAAAAACCCTAATTGGACAAGATTAAGCGTAAGGAGGACGAAAATGACCTAATTGTTCAACCAATGGCACAAACACACCTATTGAATGCACAAGATTGGTTAGAAACCCTAATTGGACAAGAATAAGCCTAGGTAGGACAAAAATGACCTAATTGTTCAACGAAATGACACAAACACACCTATTGGATGCACAAGATTGGTTAAAAACACTAATTAGAGAAGAATAAGCCTAGGGAGGACGAAAATGACCTAAATGTTCATCCAATCACACAAATGAACTTATTGAATGCACAAGATTAGTTAAAAAACCCTAATTGCACAAGAATAAGCCTAGGGAGGAAGAAAATGACCTAATTGTTAATCTAATGACACAAACACACCTATTGGATGCACAAGATTGGTTAGAAACCCTAATTGGAGAAGAATAAGGCTAGGGAGGACGAAAATGACCTAAATGTTGATCCAATGACACAAATGAACTTATTGGATGCACAAGATTGGTTAAAAACCCTAATTGGACAAGATTAAGCGTAAGGAGGACGAAAATGACCTAATTGTTCAACTGATGACACAAACACACCTATTGAACGCACAAGATTGGTTAAAAACACTAATTGGAAAAGAATAAGCCTAGGGAGGACGAATATGACCAAATTGTTCATTCAATGACAGAAACACACCTATTGAACGCACAAGATTGGTTAGAAACCCTAATTGGACAAAAAAAGGCTAGGGGAGACGAAAATTACCTAAATGTTGATCCAATGAAACAAATGAACTTATTGGATGCACAAGGTTGGTTAACAACCCAAATTGGACAAGATTAAGCGTAAGGAGGATGAAAATGACCTAATTGTTCAACCAATGACACAAACACACCTATTGAATGCACAAGATTGGTTAAAAACCCTAATTGGAAAAGAATAAGCCTAGGGCGGCGAAAATCACATAATTGTTCAACGAAATGATACAAACACACCTATTGGATGCACAAGATTGGTTAAAAACACTAATTGGAGAAGAATAAGCCTAGGGAGGACGAAAATGACCTAAATGTTCATCCAATGACACAAATGAAATTTTTAAATGCACAAGATTGGTTAAAAACCCTAATTGAACAAGAATAAGCCTAGGGAGGAAGAAAATGACCTAATTGGTCAACCAATGACAGAAACACACCTATTGAATGCACAAGATTGGTTAAAAACCCTAATTGGAAAAGAATAAGCCTAGGGCGGCGAAAATGACATAATTGTTCAACGAAATGACACAAACACACCTATTGGATGCACAAGATTGGTTAAAAACACTAATTGGAGAAGAATAAGCCTAGGGAGGACGAAAATGACCTAAATGTTCATCCAATGACACAAATGAAATTTTTAAATGCACAAGATTGGTTAAAAACCCTAATTGAACAAGAATAAGCCTGGGGAGGAAGAAAATGACCTAATTGGTCAACCAATGACACAAACACACCTATTGAATGCACAATATTGGTTAAAAACCCTAATTGGACAAGAATAAGCCTAGGGAGGACGAAAATGACCTAATTGTTCAACGAAATGACACAAAAACACCTATTGGATGCAAAAGGTTGGTTAAAAACCCTAATTGGAGAAACATAAGCCTAGGGAGGACGAAAATGACCTAAATGTTCATCCAATGACAAAAATGAACTTATTGGAGGCACAAGATTGGTTAAAAACCCTAATTGGACAAGATTAAGCGTAAGGAGGACGAAAATGACCTAATTGTTCAACCAATGGCACAAACACACCTATTGAATGCACAAGATTGATTAGAAACCCTAATTGGACAAGAATAAGCCTAGGTAGGACAAAAATGACCTAATTGTTCAACGAAATGACACAAACACACCTATTGGATGCACAAGATTGGTTAAAAACACTAATTAGAGAAGAATAAGCCTAGGGAGGACGAAAATGACCTAAATGTTCATCCAATCACACAAATGAACTTATTGAATGCACAAGATTAGTTAAAAAACCCTAATTGCACAAGAATAAGCCTAGGGAGGAAGAAAATGACCTAATTGTTAATCTAATGACACAAACACACCTATTGGATGCACAAGATTGGTTAGAAACCCTAATTGGAGAAGAATAAGGCTAGGGAGGACGAAAATGACCTAAATGTTGATCCAATGACACAAATGAACTTATTGGATGCACAAGATTGGTTAAAAACCCTAATTGGACAAGATTAAGCGTAAGGAGGACGAAAATGACCTAATTGTTCAACTGATGACACAAACACACCTATTGAACGCACAAGATTGGTTAAAAACACTAATTGGAAAAGAATAAGCCTAGGGAGGACGAATATGACCAAATTGTTCATTCAATGACAGAAACACACCTCTTGAACGCACAAGATTGGTTAGAAACCCTAATTGGACAAAAAAAAGGCTAGGGGAGACGAAAATTACCTAAATGTTGATCCAATGAAACAAATGAACTTATTGGATGCACAAGGTTGGTTAACAACCCAAATTGGACAAGATTAAGCGCAAGGAGGATGAAAATGACCTAATTGTTCAACCAATGACACAAACACACCTATTGAATGCACAAGATTGGTTAAAAACCCTAATTGGAAAAGAATAAGCCTAGGGCGGCGAAAATCACATAATTGTTCAACGAAATGACACAAACACACCTGTTGGATGCACAAGATTGGTTAAAAACACTAATTGGAGAAGAATAAGCCTAGGGAGGACGAAAATGACCTAAATGTTCATCCAATGACACAAATGAAATTTTTAAATGCACAAGATTGGTTAAAAACCCTAATTGAACAAGAATAAGCCTAGGGAGGAAGAAAATGACCTAATTGGTCAACCAATGACACAAACACACCTATTGAATGCACAAGATTGGTTAAAAACCCTAATTGGACAAGAATAAGCCTAGGGAGGACGAAAATGACCTAATTGTTCAACGAAATGACACAAACACACCTATTGGATGCAAAAGGTTGGTTAAAAACCCTAATTGGAGAAACATAAGCCTAGGGAGGACGAAAATGACCTAAATGTTCATCCAATGACAAAAATGAACTTATTGGAGGCACAAGATTGGTTAAAAACCCTAATTGGACAAGATTAAGCGTAAGGAGGACGAAAATGACCTAATTGTTCAACCAATGGCACAAACATACCTATTGAATGCACAAGATTGATTAGAAACCCTAATTGGACAAGAATAAGCCTAGGTAGGACAAAAATGACCTAATTGTTCAACGAAATGACACAAACACACCTATTGGATGCACAAGATTGGTTAAAAACACTAATTAGAGAAGAATAAGCCTAGGGAGGACGAAAATGACCTAAATGTTCATCCAATCACACAAATGAACTTATTGAATGCACAAGATTAGTTAAAAAACCCTAATTGCACAAGAATAAGCCTAGGGAGGAAGAAAATGACCTAATTGTTAATCTAATGACACAAACACACCTATTGGATGCACAAGATTGGTTAGAAACCCTAATTGGAGAAGAATAAGGCTAGGGAGGACGAAAATGACCTAAATGTTGATCCAATGACACAAATGAACTTATTGGATGCACAAGATTGGTTAAAAACCCTAATTGGACAAGATTAAGCGTAAGGAGGACGAAAATGACCTAATTGTTCAACTGATGACACAAACACACCTATTGAACGCACAAGATTGGTTAAAAACACTAATTGGAAAAGAATAAGCCTAGGGAGGACGAATATGACCAAATTGTTCATTCAATGACAGAAACACACCTCTTGAACGCACAAGATTGGTTAGAAACCCTAATTGGACAAAAAAAAGGCTAGGGGAGACGAAAATTACCTAAATGTTGATCCAATGAAACAAATGAACTTATTGGATGCACAAGGTTGGTTAACAACCCAAATTGGACAAGATTAAGCGCAAGGAGGATGAAAATGACCTAATTGTTCAACCAATGACACAAACACACCTATTGAATGCACAAGATTGGTTAAAAACCCTAATTGGAAAAGAATAAGCCTAGGGCGGCGAAAATCACATAATTGTTCAACGAAATGACACAAACACACCTGTTGGATGCACAAGATTGGTTAAAAACACTAATTGGAGAAGAATAAGCCTAGGGAGGACGAAAATGACCTAAATGTTCAGCCAATGACACAAATGAAATTTTTAAATGCACAAGATTGGTTAAAAACCCTAATTGAACAAGAATAAGCCTAGGGAGGAAGAAAATGACCTAATTGGTCAACCAATGACACAAACACACCTATTGAATGCACAAGATTGGTTAAAAACCCTAATTGGAAAAGAATAAGCCTAGGACGGCGAAAATGACATAATTGTTCAACGAAATGACACAAACACACCTATTGGATGCACAAGATTGGTTAAAAACACTAATTGGAGAAGAATAAGCCTAGGGAGGACGAAAATGACCAAAATGTTCAACCAATGACACAAATGAAATTTTTAAATGCACAAGATTGGTTAAAAACCCTAATTGAACAAGAATAAGCCTGGGGAGGAAGAAAATGACCTAATTGGTCAACCAATGACACAAACACACCTATTGAATGCACAAGATTGGTTAAAAACCCTAATTGGACAAGAATAAGCCTAGGGAGGACGAAAATGACCTAATTGTTCAACGAAATGACACAAACACACATATTGGATGCAAAAGGTTGGTTAAAAACCCTAATTGGAGAAACTTAAGCCTAGGGAGGACGAAAATGACCAAAATGTTCATCCAATGACAAAAATGAACTTATTGAAGGCACAAGACTGGTTAAAAACCGTAATTGGACAAGATTAAGCGTAAGGAGGACGAAAATGACCTAATTGTTCAACCAATGGCACAAACACACCTATTGAATACACAAGATTGGTTAGAAACCCTAATTGGACAAGAATAAGCCTAGGTAGGACAAAAATGACCTAATTGTTCAACGAAATTGCAGAAACACACCTATTGGATGCACAAGATTGGTTAAAAACACTAATTAGAGAAGAATAAGCCTAGGGAGGACGAATGAACTTATTGAATGCACAAGATTAGTTAAAAAACCCTAATTGCACAAGAATAAGCCTAGGGAGGAAGAAAATGACCTAATTGTTTATCTAATGACACAAACACACCTATTGGATGCACAAGATTGGTTAGAAACCCTAATTGGAGAAGAATAAGGCTAGGGAGGACGAAAATGACCTAAATGTTGATCCAATGACACAAATGAACTTATTGGATGCACAAGATTGGTTAAAAACCCTAATTGGACAAGATTAAGCGTAAGGAGGACGAAAATGACCTAATTGTTCAACTGATGACACAAACACACCTATTGAACGCACAAGATTGGTTAAAAACACTAATTGGAAAAGAATAAGCCTAGGGAGGACGAATATGACCAAATTGTTCATTCAATGACAGAAACACACCTATTGGATGCACAAGATTGGTTAGAAACCCTAATTGGACAAGAATAAGGCTAGGGGAGACGAAAATTACCTAAATGTTGATCCAATGAAACAAATGAACTTATTGGATGCACAAGGTTGGTTAACAACCCAAATTGGACAAGATTAAGCGTAAGGAGGACGAAAAAGACCTAATTGCTCATCCAACGACACAAACACACCTATTGAATGCACAAGATTGGTTAAAAACCCTAATTGGACAAGAATAAGCCTAGGGTGGACGAATATGACCTAATTGTTCATCCAATGACACAAACACATCTATTGAATGAACAAGATTGGTTAGAAACCCTAATTGGAGAAGAATAAGGCTAGGGCGGCGAAAATGACATAATTGTTCAACGAAATGACACAAACACACCTATTGGATGCACAAGATTGGTTAAAAACACTAATTGGAGAAGAATAAGCCTAGGGAGGACGAAAATGACCAAAATGTTCAACCAATGACACAAATGAAATTTTTAAATGCACAAGATTGGTTAAAAACCCTAATTGAACAAGAATAAGCCTGGGGAGGAAGAAAATGACCTAATTGGTCAACCAATGACACAAACACACCTATTGAATGCACAAGATTGGTTAAAAACCCTAATTGGACAAGAATAAGCCTAGGGAGGACGAAAATGACCTAATTGTTCAACGAAATGACACAAACACACCTATTGGATGCAAAAGGTTGGTTAAAAACCCTAATTGGAGAAACTTAAGCCTAGGGAGGACGAAAATGACCAAAATGTTCATCCAATGACAAAAATGAACTTATTGAAGGCACAAGACTTGTTAAAAACCGTAATTGGACAAGATTAAGCGTAAGGAGGACGAAAATGACCTAATTGTTCAACCAATGGCACAAACACACCTATTGAATACACAAGATTGGTTAGAAACCCTAATTGGACAAGAATAAGCCTAGGTAGGACAAAAATGACCTAATTGTTCAACGAAATTGCAGAAACACACCTATTGGATGCACAAGATTGGTTAAAAACACTAATTAGAGAAGAATAAGCCTAGGGAGGACGAATGAACTTATTGAATGCACAAGATTAGTTAAAAAACCCTAATTGCACAAGAATAAGCCTAGGGAGGAAGAAAATGACCTAATTGTTTATCTAATGACACAAACACACCTATTGGATGCACAAGATTGGTTAGAAACCCTAATTGGAGAAGAATAAGGCTAGGGAGGACGAAAATGACCTAAATGTAGATCCAATGACACAAATGAACTTATTGGATGCACAAGATTGGTTAAAAACCCTAATTGGACAAGATTAAGCGTAAGGAGGACGAAAATGACCTAATTGTTCAACTGATGACACAAACACACCTATTGAACGCACAAGATTGGTTAAAAACACTAATTGGAAAAGAATAAGCCTAGGGAGGACGAATATGACCAAATTGTTCATTCAATGACAGAAACACACCTATTGGATGCACAAGATTGGTTAGAAACCCTAATTGGACAAGAATAAGGCTAGGGGAGACGAAAATTACCTAAATGTTGATCCAATGAAACAAATGAACTTATTGGATGCACAAGGTTGGTTAACAACCCAAATTGGACAAGATTAAGCGTAAGGAGGACGAAAAAGACCTAATTGCTCATCCAATGACACAAACACACCTATTGAATGCACAAGATTGGTTAAAAACCCTAATTGGACAAGAATAAGCCTAGGGTGGACGAATATGACCTAATTGTTCATCCAATGACACAAACACATCTATTGAATGAACAAGATTGGTTAGAAACCCTAATTGGAGAAGAATAAGGCTAGGGAGGACGAAAATGACCTAATTGTTCAACCAATGACACAAACACACCTATTGAATGCACAAGATTGGTTAAAAACCCTAATTGGAAAAGAATAAGCCTAGGAAGGCGAAAATGACCTAAATGTTCATCCAATGACAGAAATGAAATTTTTAAATGCACAAGAATGGTTAAAAACCCTAATTGAACAAGAATAAGCCTAGGGAGGAAGAAAATGACCTAATTGGTCAACCAATGACACAAACACACCTATTGAATGCACAAGATTGGTTAAAAACCCTAATTGGACAAGAATAAGCCTAGGGAGGACGAAAATGACCTAGTTGTTCAACAAAATGACACAAACACAACTATTGGATGCACAAGATTGGTTAAAAACCCTAATTGGAAAAACATAAGCCTAGGGAGGACGAAAAATGACCTAAATGTTCATCCAATGACAAAAATGAACTTATTGGAGGCACAAGATTGGTTAAAAACCCTAATTGGACAAGATTAAGCGTAAGGAGGACGAAAATGATCTAATTGTTCAACCAATGACACAAACACACCTTTTGAATGCACAAGATTGGTTAAAAACCCTCATTGGACAACAAAAAGCCTAGGGAGGAAAAATATGACCTAATTGTTCATCCAATGACACAAACACACCTATTGGACGCACAAGATTGGTTAGAAACCCTAATTGGACAAGAATAAGGCTAAGGAGGAAGAAAATGACGTAAATGTTGATCCAATGACCCAAATGAACTTATTGGATGCACAAGATTGGCTAAAAACACTAATTGGACAAGA
>JBBPBR010000006.1:21540026-21594416 GCA_037974775.1 Cicer pinnatifidum | reverse complement strand
CTAATTGGAAAAGAATAAGCCTAGGGCGGCGAAAATGACATAATTGTTCAACGAAATGACACAAACACACCTATTGGATGCACAAGATTGGTTAAAAACACTAATTGGAGAAGAATAAGCGTAGGGAGGACGAAAATGACCTAAATGTTCATCCAATGACACAAATGAACTTTTTAAATGCACAAGATTGGTTAAAAACCCTAATTGAACAAGAATAAGCCTAGGGAGGATGAAAATGACGTAATTGGTCAACCAATGACACAAACACACCTATTGAATGTACAAGATTGGTTAAAAACCCTATTTGCACAAGAATAAGCCTAAGGAGGACGAAAATGACCTAATTGTTCAACGAAATGACACAAACACACCTATTGGATGCACAAGATTGGTTAAAAACACTAATTGGAGAAGAATAAGCCTAGGGAGGACGAAAATGACCTAAATGTTCATCCAATGACACAAATAAACTTTTTAAATGCACAAGGTTGGTTAAAAACCCTAATTGAACAAGAATAAGCCTAGGGAGGAAGAAAATGACCTAATTGGTCAACTAACGACACAAACACACCTATTGAATGCACAAGATTGGTTAAAAACCCTAATTGGAAAAGAATAAGCCTAGGGCGGCGAAAATGACATAATTGTTCAACGAAATGACACAAACACACCTATTGGATGCACAAGATTGGTTAAAAACACTAATTGGAGAAGAATAAGCCTAGGGAGGACGAAAATGACCTAAATGTTCATCCAATGACACAAATGAACTTTTTAAATGCACAAGATTGGTTAAAAACCCTAATTAAACAAGAATAAGCCTAGGGAGGATGAAAATGACGTAATTGGTCAACCAATGACACAAACACACCTATTGAATGCACAAGATTGGTTAAAAACCCTATTTGCACAAGAATAAGCCTAAGGAGGACGAAAATGACCTAATTGTTCAACGAAATGACACAAACACACCTATTGGATGCACAAGATTGGTTAAAAACCCTAATTGCAGAAACATAAGCCTAGGGAGGACGAAAATGACCTAAATGTTCATCCAATGACAAAAATGAACTTATTGGAGGCACAAGATTGGTTAAAAACCCAAATTGGACAAGATTAAGCGTAAGGAGGACGAAAATGACCTAATTGTTCAACGAATGACACAAACACACCTATTGAATGCACAACATTGGTTAAAAACCCTAATTAAACAAGAATAAGCCTAGGGAGGAAAAATATGACCTAATTGTTCATCCAATGACACAAACACACCTATTGGACGCATAAGATTGGTTAGAAATCCTAACTGGACAATAATAAGGCTAAGTAGGAAGAAAATGACGTAAATGTTAATCCAATGACACAAATGAACTTATTGGATGCACAAGATTGGTTAAAAACACTAATTGGACAAGATTAAGCGAAAGGAGGAAAAAAATGACCTAATTGTGCAACCAATGACACAAACACACCTATTGAATGCACAAGATTGGTTAGAAACCCTAATTGGACAAGAATAAGCCTCGGGAGGACGAAAATGACCTAATTGTTCAACGAAATGACACAAACATACCTATTGGATGCACAAGATTGGTTAAAAACACTAATTGGAGAAGAATAAGCCTAGGGAGGACGAAAATGACCTAAATGTTCATCCAATGACACAAATGAACTTATTGAATGCACAAGATAAGTTAAAAACCCTAATTGCACAAGAATAAGCCTAGGGAGGAAGAAAATGACCTAGTTGTTTATCCAATGACACAAACACACCTATTAGATGCACAAGATTGGTTAGAAACCCTAATTGGAGAAGAATATAGCTAGGGAGGACGAAAATGACTTAAATGTTGATCCAATGACACAAATGAACTTATTGGATGCACAAGATTGGTTAGAAACCCTAATTGGAAAAGAATAAGCCTAGGGAGGCGAAAATGACCTAATTGTTCAACGAAATGACACAAACACACCTATTGGATGCACAAGATTAGTTAAAAACACTAATTGGAGAAGAAAAAGCCTAGGGAGGACGAAAATGACTTAAATGTTCATCCAATGACACAAATGAACTTTTTAAATGCACAAGATTGGTTAAAAATCCTAATTGCACAAGAATAAGCCTAGGGAGGAAGAAAATGACCTAATTGTTCATCCAATGATACAAACACACCTATTGGATGCACAAGATTGGTTAAAAACCCTAATTGGAAAAGAATAAGCCTAGGGAGGCGAAAATGACCTAATTGTTCAACGAAATGACACAAACTAACATATTGGATGCACAAGATTGGTTAAAAACACTAATTGGAAAAGAATAAGCCTAGGGCGGCGAAAATGACATAATTGTTCAACGAAATGACACAAACACACCTATTGGATGCACAAGATTGGTTAAAAACACTAATTGGAGAAGAATAAGCCTAGGGAGGACGAAAATGACCTAAATGTTCATCCAATGACACAAATAAACTTTTTAAATGCACAAGTTTGGTTAAAAACCCTAATTGAACAAGAATAAGCCTAGGGAGGAAGAAAATGACCTAATTGGTCAACCAATGACACAAACACACCTATTGAATGCACAAGATTGGTTAAAAACCCTAATTGGAAAAGAATAAGCCTAGGGCGGCGAAAATGACATAATTGTTCAACGAAATGACACAAACACACCTATTGGATGCACAAGATTGGTTAAAAACACTAATTGGAGAAGAATAAGCCTAGGGAGGACGAAAATGACCTAAATGTTCATCCAATGACACAAATGAACTTTTTAAATGCACAAGATTGGTTAAAAACCCTAATTGAACAAGAATAAGCCTAGGGAGGAAGAAAATGACCTAATTGGTCAACCAATGACACAAACACACCTATTGAATGCACAAGATTGGTTAAAAACCCTAATTGGAAAAGAATAAGCCTAGGGCGGCGAAAATGACATAATTGTTCAACGAAATGACACAAACACACCTATTGGATGCACAAGATTGGTTAAAAACACTAATTGGAGAAGAATAAGCGTAGGGAGGACGAAAATGACCTAAATGTTCATCCAATGACACAAATGAACTTTTTAAATGCACAAGATTGGTTAAAAACCCTAATTGAACAAGAATAAGCCTAGGGAGGATGAAAATGACGTAATTGGTCAACCAATGACACAAACACACCTATTGAATGTACAAGATTGGTTAAAAACCCTATTTGCACAAGAATAAGCCTAAGGAGGACGAAAATGACCTAATTGTTCAACGAAATGACACAAACACACCTATTGGATGCACAAGATTGGTTAAAAACCCTAATTGCAGAAACATAAGCCTAGGGAGGACGAAAATGACCTAAATGTTCATCCAATGACAAAAATGAACTTATTGGAGGCACAAGATTGGTTAAAAACCCAAATTGGACAAGATTAAGCGTAAGGAGGACGAAAATGACCTAATTGTTCAACGAATGACACAAACACACCTATTGAATGCACAACATTGGTTAAAAACCCTAATTAAACAAGAATAAGCCTAGGGAGGAAAAATATGACCTAATTGTTCATCCAATGACACAAACACACCTATTGGACGCACAAGATTGGTTAGAAATCCTAACTGGACAAGAATAAGGCTAAGGGGGAAGAAAATGACGTAAATGTTGATCCAATGACACAAATGAACTTATAGGATGCACAAGATTAGTTAAAAACACTAATTAGAAAAGATTAAGCGAAAGGAGGACAAAAATGACCTAATTGTTCAACCAATGACACAAACACACCTATTGAATGCACAAGATTGGTTAGAAACCCTAATTGGACAACAATAAGCCTAGGGAGGACAAAAATGACCTAATTATTCAACGAAATGACACAAACACACCTATTGGATGCACAAGATTGGTTAAAAACACTAATTGGAGAAGAATAAGCCTAGGGAGGACGAAAATGACCTAAATGTTCATCCAATGACACAAATGAACTTATTGAATGCACAAGATTAGTTAAAAACCCTAATTGCACAAGAATAAGCCTAGGGAGGAAGAAAATGACCTAATTGTTTATCCAATGACACAAACACACCTATTGGATGCACAAGATCGGTTAAAAACCCTAATTGGAGAAAAATAAGCCTAGGGAGGACGAAAATGACCTAATTGTTCAACCAATGACACAAGCACACCTATTGAATGCATAAGATTGGTTAAAAACCCTAATTGGACAAGAATAAGCCTAGGGAGGAAAAATATGACCTAATTGTTCATCCAATGACACAAACACACCTATTGGATGCACAAGATTGGTTAGAAACCCTAATTGGACAAGAATAAGGCTAAGGAGGAAGAAAATGACGTAAATGTTGATCCAATGACACAAATGAACTTATTGGATGCACAAGATTGGTTAAAAACACTAATTGGACAAGATTAAGCGAAAGGAGGAAAAAAATGACCTAATTGTGCAACCAATGACACAAACACACCTATTGAATGCACAAGATTGGTTAGAAACCCTAATTGGACAAGAATAAGCCTCGGGAGGACGAAAATGACCTAATTGTTCAACGAAATGACACAAACATACCTATTGGATGCACAAGATTGGTTAAAAACACTAATTGGAGAAGAATAAGCCTAGGGAGGACGAAAATGACCTAAATGTTCATCCAATGACACAAATGAACTTATTGAATGCACAAGATAAGTTAAAAACCCTAATTGCACAAGAATAAGCCTAGGGAGGAAGAAAATGACCTAGTTGTTTATCCAATGACACAAACACACCTATTAGATGCATAAGATTGGTTAGAAACCCTAATTGGAGAAGAATAAAGCTAGGGAGGACGAAAATGACCTAAATGTTGATCCAATGACACAAATGAACTTATTGGATGCACAAGATTGGTTAAAAACCTTAATTGGAAAATAATAAGCCTAGGGAGGCGAAAATGACCTAATTGTTCAACGAAATGACACAAACACACCTATTGGATGCACAAGATTGGTTAAAAACACTAATTGGAGAAGAATAAGCCTAGGGAGGACGAAAATGACCTAAATGTTCATCCAATGACACAAATGAACTTTTTAAATGCACAAGATTGGTTAAAAATCCTAATTGCACAAGAATAAGCCTAGGGAGGAAGCAAATGACCTAATTGTTCATCCAATGATACAAACACACCTATTGGATGCACAAGATTGGTTAAAAACCCTAATTGGAAAAGAATAAGCCTAGGGAGGCGAAAATGACCTAATTGTTCAACGAAATGACACAAACACACCTATTGGATGCACAAGATTGGTTAAAAACACTAATTGGAAAAGAATAAGCCTAGGGCGGCGAAAATGACATAATTGTTCAACGAAATGACACAAACACACCTATTGGATGCACAAGATTGGTTAAAAACACTAATTGGAGAAGAATAAGCCTAGGGAGGACGAAAATGACCTAAATGTTCATCCAATGACACAAATGAACTTTTTAAATGCACAAGATTGGTTAAAAACCCTAATTGAACAAGAATAAGCCTAGGGAGGAAGAAAATGACCTAATTGGTCAACCAATGACACAAACACACCTATTGAATGCACAAGATTGGTTAGAAACCCTAATTGGAAAAGAATAAGCCTAGGGCGGCGAAAATGACATAATTGTTCAACGAAATGACACAAACACACCTATTGGATGCACAAGATTGGTTAAAAACACTAATTGGAGAAGAATAAGCCTAGGGAGGACGTAAATGACCTAAATGTTCAACCAATGACACAAATGAACTTTTTAAATGCACAAGATTGGTTAAAAACCCTAATTGAACAAGAATAAGCCTAGGGAGGAAGAAAATGACCTAATTGGTCAACCAATGACACAAACACTCCTATTGAATGCACAAGATTGGTTAAAAACCCTAATTGCACAAGAATAAGCCAAGGGAGGACAAAAATAACCGAATTGTTCAACGAAATGACACAAACACACCTATTGGATGCACAAGATTGGTTAAAAACCCTAATTGGAGAAACATAAGCCTAGGGAGGACGAAAATGACCTAAATGTTCATCCAATGACAACAATGAACTTATTGGAGGCACAAGATTGGTTAAAAACCCTAATTGCACAAGAATAAGCCAAGGGAGGACGAAAATGACCTAATTGTTCAACGAAATGACACAAACACACCTATTGGATGCAAAAGATTGGTTAAAAACCCTAATTGGAGAAACATAAGCCTAGGGAGGACGAAAATGACCTAAATGTTCATCCAATGACAAAAATGAACTTATTGGAGGCATAAGATTGGTTAAAAACCCAAATTGGACAAGATTAAGCGTAAGGAGGACGAAAATGACCAAATTGTTCAACCAATGACACAAACACACCTATTGAATGCACAACATTGGTTAAAAACTCTAATTAAACAAGAATAAGTTTAGGGAGGAAAAATATGACCTAATTGTTCATCCAATGACACAAACACACCTATTGGACGCACAAGATTGGTTAGAAATCCTAACTGGACAAGAATAAGGCTAAGGAGGAAGAAAATGACGTAAATGTTGATCCAATGACACAAATGAACTTATTGGATGCACAAGATTGGTTAAAAACACTAATTAGAAAAGATTAAGCGAAAGGAGGACAAAAATGACCTAATTGTTCAACCAATGACACAAACACACCTATTGAATGCACAAGATTGGTTAGAAACCCTAATTGGACAAGAATAAGCCTAGGGAGGACAAAAATGACCTAATTATTCAACGAAATGACACAAACACACCTATTGGATGCACAAGATTGGTTAAACACACTAATTGGATAAGAATAAGCCTAGGGAGGACGAAAATGACCTAAATGTTCATCCAATGACACGAATGAACTTATTGAATGCACAAGATTAGTTAAAAACCCTAAATGCACAAGAATAAGCCTAGGGAGGAAGAAAATGACCAAATTGTTTATCCAATGACACAAACACACCTATTGGATGCACAAGATCGGTTAAAAACCCTAATTGGAGAAAAATAAGCCTAGGGAGGACGAAAATGACCTAATTGTTCAACCAATGACACAAGCACACCTATTGAATGCATAAGATTGGTTAAAAACCCTAATTGGACAAGAATAAGCCTAGGGAGGAAAAATATGACCTAATTGTTCATCCAATGACACAAACACACCTATTGGATGCACAAGATTGGTTAGAAACCCTAATTGGACAAGAATAAGGCTAAGGAGGAAGAATAAGACGTAAATGTTGATCCAATGACACAAATGAACTTATTGGATGCACAAGATTGGTTAAAAACGCTAATTGGACAAGATTAAGCGAAAGGAGGAAAAAAATGACCTAATTGTGCAACCAATGACACAAACACACCTATTGAATGCACAAGATTGGTTAGAAACCCTAATTGGACAAGAATAAGCCTCGGGAGGACGAAAATGACCTAATTGTTCAACGAAAAGACACAAACATACCTATTGGATGCACAAGATTGGTTAAAAACACTAATTGGAGAAGAATAAGCCTAGGGAGGACGAAAATGACCTAAATGTTCATCCAATGACACAAATGAACTTATTGAATGCACAAGATAAGTTAAAAACCCTAATTGCACAAGAATAAGCCTAGGGAGGAAGAAAATGACCTAGTTGTTTATCCAATGACACAAACACACCTATTAGATGCACAAGATTGGTTAGAAACCCTAATTGGAGAAGAATAAAGCTAGGGAGGACGAAAATGACCTAAATGTTGATCCAATGACACAAATGAACTTATTGGATGCACAAGATTGGTTAAAAACCCTAATTGGAAAAGAATAAGCCTAGGGAGGCGAAAATGACCTAATTGTTCAACGAAATGACACAAACACACCTATTGGATGCACAAGATTGGTTAAAAACACTAATTGGAGAAGAATAACCCTAGGGAGGACGAAAACGACCTAAATGTTCATCCAATGACACAAATGTACTTTTTAAATGCACAAGATTGGTTAAAAATCCTAATTACACAAGAATAAGCCTAGGGAGGAAGAAAATGACCTAATTGTTCATCGAATGATACAAACACACCTATTGGATGCACAAGATTGGTTAGAAACCCTAATTGGAGAAGAACAAGGCTGGGGAGGACGAAAGTGACCTAATTGTTCAACAAAATGACACAAACAGACCTATAGGATGCACAAGATTGGTTAAAAACCCTAACGGGAGAAAAAAAAGCCTAGGGAGGACGAAAATGACCTAAATTTTCATCCAATGACACAAATGAACTTATAGGATGCACAAGATTGGTTAAAAACCGTAATTGGAGAAAAATAGGCCTAGGGAGGACGAAAATGACCTAAATGTTCATCCAATGACACAAACACACCTATTGGATGCACAAGATTGGTTAAAAATCGTAATTGGACAAGAATAAGCCTAGGGAGGAATAAAATAACATAAATGTTCATCCAATGACACAAACACACCTATTGGATGAACAAGATTGGTTAAAAACCCTAATTTCACAAGAAAAAGCCTACGGAGGAAGAAAATGACCTAATTGTTCAACCAATGACACAAACACACCTATTGAATGCACAAGATTGGTTAAAAACCCTAATTGGAGAAGATTAAGCGAAAGGAGGACAAAAATGACCTAATTGTTCAACCAATGACACAAACACACCTATTGAATGCACAAGATTGGTTAGAAACCCTAATTGGACAAGAATAAGCCTAGGGAGGACGAAAATGACCTAATTGTTCAACGAAATGACACAAACACACCTATTGGATGCACAAGATTGGTTAAAAACACTAATTGGAGAAGAATAAGCCTAGGGAGGACGAAAATGACCTAATTGTTCATCCAATGACACCAACACACCTATTGAATGCTCAAGATTGGTTAAAAACCCTAATTGGACAAGAATAAGCCTAAGGTGGACGAATATGACCTAATTGTTCATCCAATGACACAAACACACCTATTGAATGCACAAGATTGGTTAGAAACCCTAATTGGACAAGAATAAGGCTAGAGAGGACGAAAATGACCTAAATGTTGATCCAATGACACAAATGAACTTATTGGATGCACAAGATTGGTTAAAAACCCTAATTGGACAAGATTAAGCGTAAGGAGGACGAAAATGACCTAATTGTTCAACCAATAACGAAAACACACCTATTGAATGCACAAGATTGGTTAAAAACCCTATTTGGAAAAGAATAAGCCTACGGAGGCGAAAATGACCTTATTGTTCAACGAAATGACAGAAACACACCGATTGGATGCACAAGATTGGTTAAATACACTAATTGGAGTAGAATAAGCATAGGGAGGACGAAAATGACCTAAATGTTCATCCAATGAAACAAATGAACTTTTTAAATGCACAAGATTGGTTAAAAACCCTAATTGCACAAGAATAAGCCTAGGGAGGAAGAAAATGACCTAATTGTTCATCCAATGACACAAACACACATATTGGATGCACAAGATTGGTTAGAAACCCTAATTGGAGAAGAAAAAGGCTAGGGAGGACGAAAATGACCTAAATGTTGATCCAATGACACAAATGAACTTATTGGATGCACAAGATTGGTTAAAAACCCTAATTGAACAAGTTAAGCGTAAGAAAGACAAAAATGACCTTATTGTTCAACCAATGACACAAACACACCTATTCAATGCACAAGATTGGTTAAAAACCCTAATTGGACAAGAATAAGCCTAGGGAGGACGTAAGTGAACTAATTGTTCAACCAAATGACACAAACAGACCTATTGGATGCACAAGATTGGTTAAAAACCCTAATGGGACAAAAAAATAGACTAGGGAGGACGAAAATGACCTAAATGATCATCCAATGACACAAATGATCTTATTGGATGCACAAGATTGGGTAAAAACCCTAATTGGAGAAAAATAAGCCTAGGGAGGACGAAAATGACCTAAATGTTCATCCAATGACACAAACACACCTATTGGATGCACAAGATTGGTTAAAAACCCTAATTGGACAAGAATAAGCCTTGGGAGGAATAAAATAACCTAAATGTTCATCCAATGACACAAACAAGATTGGTTAGAAATCCTAATTGGTCAAGATTAAGGCTAGGGAGGACGAAAATGACCTAAATGTTGATCCAATGACACAAATGAACTTATTGGATGCACAAGATTGGTTAAAAACACTAATTGGACAAGATTAAGCGAAAGGAGGACGAAAATGACCTAATTGTTCAACCAATGACACAAGCACACATATTCAATGCACAAGATTGGTTAAAAACCCTAATTGGACAAGAATAAGCCTAGGGAGGACGAAAATGACCTAATTGTTCAACGAAATGACACAAACACACCTATTGGATGCACAAGATTGGTTAAAAATCCTAATTGCAGAAGAATAAGCCTAGGGAGGACGAGAATGACCTAAATGTTCATCCAATGACACAAATGAACTTTTTGAATGCCCAAGATTGGTTAAAAACCCTAATTGCACAAGAATAAGCCTAGGGAGGAAGAAAATGACCTAATTTTTCAACCAATGACAAAAACACAATTATTGAATGCACAAGATTGGTTAAAAACACTAATTGGACAACAATAAGCCTAGGGAGGACGAATATGACCTAATTGTTCATTCAATGACAGAAACTCACCTATTGGATGCACAAGGTTGGTTAGAAACCCTAATTGCAAAAGAATAAGGCTAGGGGGGACGAAAATTACCTAAATGTTGATCCAATGACACAAGTGAACTTATTGGATGCACAAGGTTGGTTAAATACCCAAATTGGACAAGATTAAGCATAAGGAGGACGAAAAATGACCTAATTGTTCATCCAATGACACAAACACACCTATTGAATGCACAAGATTGGTTAAAAACCCTTATTGGACAAGAATAAGCCTAGGGTGGACGAAAATGACCTAATTGTTCATCCAATGACACAAACACACCTATTGAGTGCACAAGTTTGGTTAGAAACCCTAATTGGACAAGAATAAGGCTAGGGAGGACGAAAATGACCTAAATGTTGATCCAATGACACAAATGAACTTATTGGATGCACAGAATTGGTTAAAACCCTAATTGGACAAGATTAAGCGTAAG
Organism: Cicer pinnatifidum; assembly: GCA_037974775.1. Lineage (NCBI taxonomy): Eukaryota > Viridiplantae > Streptophyta > Magnoliopsida > Fabales > Fabaceae > Cicer > Cicer pinnatifidum. The sequence continues at coordinate 21,583,294 of JBBPBR010000006.1, read as the reverse complement.
GAGGATGAAAATGACCTAATTGTTCAACCAATAACGTAAACATACCTATTGAATGCACAAGATTGGTTAAAAACCCTAATTGGACAAGAATAAGCCTAGGGAGGCGAAAATGACCTAATTGTTCAACGAAATGACACAAACACGCCTATTGGATGCACAAGATTGGTTAAAAACACTAATTGGAGTAGAATAAGCATAGGGAGGACGAAAATGACTTTAATGTTCATCCAATGACACAAATGAACTTTTTAAATGCCCAAGATTGGTTAAAAACCATAATTGGACAAGTTAAGCGTAAGGAAGACGAAAATGACCTAATTGTTCAACCATTGAAACAAACACACCTATTCAATGCACAAGATTGGTTAAAAACCATAATTGGACAAGAATAAACCTAGGGAGGACGAAAGTGAACAAATTATTCAACGAAATGACACAAACAGACCTATAGGATGCACAAGATTAGTTAAAAACCCTAACGGGAAACAAAAAAGCCTAGGGAGGACGAAAATGACCTAAATGTTCATCCAATGACACAAATGAACTTATTGGATGCACAAGTTTGGTTAAAAACCCTAATTGCACAAGAATAACCCTAAGGAGGACGAAAAGGACCTAATTGTTCAACCAATGACACAAACACACCTATTGAATGCACAAGATTGGTTAAAACCCCTAATTGGACAAGAATAAGCCTAGGGAGGACGAAAATGACCTAATTGTTCAACGAAATGACACAAACACACCTATTGGATGCACAAGATTGGTTAAAAACCCTAATTGGAGAAAAATAAGCCTATGGATGACGAAAATGATCTAAATGTTCATCCAATGACACAAACACACCAATTGGATGCACAAGATTGGTTAAAAACCCTAATTGGACAAGATTAAGCCTAGGGAGGAATAGAATAACCTAAATGTTCATCCAATGACACAAACACACCTATTGGATGCACAAGATTGGTTAGAAACCCTAATTGGACAAGATTAAGGCTAGGGAGGACGAAAATGACCTAAATGTTGATCCAATGACACAAATGAACTTATTGGATGCACAAGATTGGTTAAAAACCCTAATTGGACAAGATTAAGCGGAAGGAGGATGAAAATGACCTAATTGTTCAACCAATGACAAAAGCACACCTATTGAGTGCACAAGATTGGTTAAAAACCCTAATTGGACAAGAATAAGCCTAGGGAGGACGAAAATGACATAATTGTTCAACGAAATGACACAAACACACCTATTGGATGCACAAGATTGGTTAAAAACCCTAATTGGTGAAGAATAAGCATAGGGAGGACGAAAATGACCTAATTGTTCAACGAAATGACACAAACACACCTATTGGACGCACAAGATTGGTTAAAAACCCTAATTGGACAAGAATAAGCCTAGGGAGGAATAGAATAACCTAAATGTTCATCCAATGACACAAACACACCTATTGGATGCACAAGATTGGTTAGAAACCCGAATTGGACAAGATTAAGGCTAGGGAGGACGAAAATGACCTAAATGTTGATCCAATGACACAAATGAACTTATTGGATGCACAAGATTGGTTAAAAACCCTGATTGGACAAGATTAAGCGGAAGGAGGACGAAAATGACCTAATTGTTCAACCAATGACACAAACACAACTATTGAATGCACAACATTGGTTAAAAACCCTAATTAAACAAGAATAAGCCTAGGGAGGACGTAAATTACCTAAATGTTCATCCAATGACACAAATGAACTTTTTAAATGCACAAGATTGGTTAAAAACCCTAATTGAACAAGAATAAGCCTAGGGAGGAAGAAAATGACCTAATTGGTCAACCAATGACACAAACACACCTATTGAATGCACAAGATTGGTTAGAAACCCTAATTGCACAAGAATAAGCCTAGGGAGGACGAAAATGACCTAATTGTTCAACGAAATGACACAAACACACCTATTGGATGCACAAGATTAGTTAAAAACCCTAATTGGAGAAACATAAGCCTAGGGAGGACGAAAATGACCTAAATGTTCATCCAATGACAAAAATGAACTTATTGGAGGCACAAGATTGGTTAAAAACCCAAATTGGACAATATTAAGCGTAAGGAGGACGAAAATGACGTAATTGTTCAACCAATGACACAAACACACCTATTGAATGCACAACATTGGTTAAAAACCCTAATTAAACAAGAATAAGCCTAGGGAGGAAAAATATGACCTAATTGTTCATCCAATGACACAAACACACCTATTGGACGCACAAGATTGGTTAGAAATCCTAACTGGACAAGAATAAGGCTAAGGAGGAAGAAAATGACGTAAATGTTGATCCAATGACACAAATGAACTTATTGGATGCACAAGATTGGTTAAAAACACTAATTAGAAAAGATTAAGCGAAAGGAGGACAAAAATGACCTAATTGTTCAACCAATGACACAAACACACCTATTGAATGCACAAGATTGGTTCGAAACCCTAATTGGACAAGAATAAGCCTAGGGAGGACAAAAATGACCTAATTATTCAACGAAATGACACAAACACACCTATTGGATGCACAAGATTGGTTAAAAACACTAATTGGAGAAGAATAAGCATAGGGAGGACGAAAATGACCTAAATGTTCATCCAATGACACAAATGAACTTATTGAATGCACAAGATTAGTTAAAAACCCTAATTGCACAAGAATAAGCCTAGGGAGGAAGAAAATGACCTAATTGTTTATCCAATGACACAAACACACCTATTGGATGCACAAGATCGGTTAAAAACCCTAATTGGAGAAAAATAAGCCTAGGGAGGACGAAAATGACCTAATTGTTCAACCAATGACACAAGCACACCTATTGAATGCATAAGATTGGTTAAAAACCCTAATTGGACAAGAATAAGCCTAGGGAGGAAAAATATGACCTAATTGTTCATCCAATGACACAAACACACCTATTGGATGCACAAGATTGGTTAGAAACCCTAATTGGACAAGAATAAGGCTAAGGAGGAAGAAAATGACGTAAATGTTGATCCAATGACACAAATGAACTTATTGGATGCACAAGATTGGTTAAAAACACTAATTGGACAAGATTAAGCGAAAGGAGGAAAAAAAGGACCTAATTGTGCAACCAATGACACAAACACACCTATTGAATGCACAAGATTGGTTAGAAACCCTAATTGGACAAGAATAAGCCTCGGGAGGACGAAAATGACCTAATTGTTCAACGAAATGACACAAACATACCTATTGGATGCACAAGATTGGTTAAAAACACTAATTGGAGAAGACTAAGCCTAGGGAGGACGAAAATGACCTAAATGTTCATCCAATGATACAAATGAAATTATTGAATGCACAAGATAAGTTAAAAACCCTAATTGCACAAGAATAATCTTAGGGAGGAAGAAAATGACCTAGTTGTTTATCCAATGACACAAACACACCTATTAGATGCACAAGATTGGTTAGAAACCCTAATTGGAGAAGAATAAAGCTAGGGAGGACGAAAATGACCTAAATGTTGATCCAATGACACAAATGAACTTATTGGATGCACAAGATTGGTTAAAAACCTTATTTGGAAAAGAATAAGCCTAGGGAGGCGAAAATGACCTAACAGTTCAACGAAATGACACAAACACACCTATTGGATGCACAAGATTGGTTAAAAACACTAATTGGAGAAGAATAAGCCTAGGGAGGACGAAAATGACCTAAATGTTCATCCAATGACACAAATGAACTTTTTAAATGCACAAGATTGGTTAAAAATCCTAATTGCACAAGAATAAGCCTAGGGAGGAAGAAAATGACCTAATTGTTCTTCCAATGATACAAACACAGCTATTGGATGCACAAGATTGGTTAAAAACCCTAATTGGAAAAGAATAAGCCTAGGGAGGCGAAAATGACCTAATTGTTCAACGAAATGACACAAACACACCTATTGGATGCACAAGATTGGTTAAAAACACTAATTGGAGAAGAATAAGCCTAGGGAGGACGAAAATGACATAAATGTTCATCCAATGACACAAATGAACTTTTTAAATGCACAAGATTGGTTAAAAACCATAATTGAACAAGAATAAGCCTAGGGAGGAAGAAAATGACCTAATTGGTCAACCAATGACACAAACACACCTATTGAATGCACAAGATTGGTTAAAAACCCTAATTGGAAAAGAATAAGCCTAGGGCAGCGAAAATGACATAATTGTTCAACGAAATGACACAAACACACCTATTGGATGCACAAGATTGGTTAAAAACACTAATTGGAGAAGAATAAGCCTAGGGAGGACGTAAATGACCTAAATGTTCATCCAATGACACAAATGAACTTTTTAAATGCACAAGATTGGTTAAAAACCCTAATTGAACAAGAATAAGCCTAGGGAGGAAGAAAATGACCTAATTGGTCAACCAATGACACAAACACACCTATTGAATGCACAAGATTGGTTAAAAACCCTAATTGCACAAGAATAAGCCTAGGGAGGACGAAAATGACCTAATTGTTTATCCAATGACACAAACACACCTATTGGATGCACAAGATCGGTTAAAAACCCTAATTGGAGAAAAATAAGCCTAGGGAGGACGAAAATGACCTAATTGTTCAACCAATGACACAAGCACACCTATTGAATGCATAAGATTGGTTAAAAACCCTAATTGGACAAGAATAAGCCTAGGGAGGAAAAATATGACCTAATTGTTCATCCAATGACACAAACACACCTATTGGATGCACAAGATTGGTTAAAAACCCTAATTGGAGAAACATAAGCCTAGGGAGGACGAAAATGACCTAAATGTTCATCCAATGACAAAAATGAACTTATTGGAGGCACAAGATTGGTTAAAAACCCAAATTGGACAAGATTAAGCGTAAGGAGGACGAAAATGACGTAATTGTTCAACCAATGACACAAACACACCTATTGAATGCACAACATTGGTTAAAAACCCTAATTGAACAAGAATAAGCCTAGGGAGGAAAAATATGACCTAATTGTTCATCCAATGACACAAACACACCTATTGGACGCACAAGATTGGTTAGAAATCCTAACTGGACAAGAATAAGGCTAAGGAGGAAGAAAATGACGTAAATGTTGATCCAATGACACAAATGAACTTATTGGATGCACAAGATTGGTTAAAAACACTAATTAGAAAAGATTAAGCGAAAGGAGGACAAAAATGACCTAATTGTTCAACCAATGACACAAACACACCTATTAAATGCACAAGATTGGTTCGAAACCCTAATTGGACAAGAATAAGCCTAGGGAGGACAAAAATGACCTAATTATTCAACGAAATGACACAAACACACCTATTGGATGCACAAGATTGGTTAAAAACACTAATTGGAGAAGAATAAGCCCAGGGTGGACGAAAATGACCTAAATGTTCATCCAATGACACAAATGAACTTATTGAATGCACAAGATTAGTTAAAAACCCTAATTGCACAAGAATAAGCCTAGGGAGGAAGAAAATGACCTAATTGTTTATCCAATGACACAAACACACCTATTGGATGCACAAGATCGGTTAAAAACCCTAATTGGAGAAAAATAAGCCTAGGGAGGACGAAAATGACCTAATTGTTCAACCAATGACACAAGCACACCTATTGAATGCATAAGATTGGTTAAAAACCCTAATTGGACAAGAATAAGCTTAGGGAGGAAAAATATGACCTAATTGTTCATCCAATGACACAAACACGCCTATTGGATGCACAAGATTGGTTAGAAACCCTAATTGGACAAGAATAAGGCTAAGGAGGAAGAAAATGACGTAAATGTTGATCCAATGACACAAATGAACTTATTGGATGCACAAGATTGGTTAAAAACACTAATTGGACAAGATTAAGCGAAAGGAGGAAAAAAATGACCTAATTGTGCAACCAATGACACAAACACACCTATTGAATGCACAAGATTGGTTAGAAACCCTAATTGGACAAGAATAAGCCTCGGGAGGACGAAAATGACCTAATTGTTCAACGAAATGACACAAACATACCTATTGGATGCACAAGATTGGTTAAAAACACTAATTGGAGAAGAATAAGCCTAGGGAGGACGAAAATGACCTAAATGTTCCTCCAATGACACAAATGAACTTATTGAATGCACAAGATAAGTTAAAAACCCTAATTGCACAAGAATAAGCCTAGGGAGGAAGAAAATGACCTAGTTGTTTATCCAATGACACAAACACACCTATTAGATGCATAAGATTGGTTAGAAACCCTAATTGGAGAAGAATAAAGCTAGGGAGGACGAAAATGACCTAAATGTTGATCCAATGACACAAATGAACTTATTGGATGCACAAGATTGGTTAAAAACCTTAATTGGAAAAGAATAAGCCTAGGGAGGCGAAAATGACCTAATTGTTCAACGAAATGACACAAACACACCTATTGGATGCACAAGATTTGTTAAAAACACTAATTGGAGAAGAATAAGCCTAGGGAGGACGAAAATGACCTAAATGTTCATCCAATGACACCAATGAACTTTTTAAATGCACAAGATTGGTTAAAAATCCTAATTGTACAAGAATAAGCCTAGGGAGGAAGAAAATGACCTAATTGTTCAACCAATGATACAAACACACCTATTGGATGCACAAGATTGGTTAAAAACCCTAATTGGAAAAGAATAAGCCTAGGGAGGCGAAAATGACCTAATTGTTCAACGAAATGACACAAACACACCTATTGGGTGCACAAGATTGGTTAAAAACACTAATTGGAGAAGAATAAGCCTAGGGAGGACGTAAATCACCTAAATGTTCATCCAATGACACAAATGAACTTTTTAAATGCACAAGATTGGTTAAAAACCCTAATTGAACAAGAATAAGCCTAGGGAGGAAGAAAATGACCTAATTGGTCAACCAATGACACAAACACACCTATTGAATGCACAACATTGGTTAAAAACCCTAATTAAACAAGAATAAGCCTAGGGAGGAAAAATATGACCTAATTGTTCATCCAATGACACAAACACACCAATTGGACGCACAAGAATGGTTAGAAATCCTAACTGGACAAGAATAAGGCTAAGGAGGAAGAAAATGACGTAAATGTTGATCCAATGACACAAATGAACTTATTGGATGCACAATATTGGTTAAAAACACTAATTAGAAAAGATTAAGCGAAAGGAGGACAAAAATGACCTAATTGTTCAACCAATGACACAAACACACCTATTGAATGCACAAGATTCGTTCGAAACCCTAATTGGACAAGAATAAGCCTAGGGAGGAAAAAAATGACCTAATTATTCAACGAAATGACACAAACACACCTATTGGATGCACAAGATTGGTTAAAAACACTAATTGGAGAAGAATAAGCCTAGGGAGGACGAAAATGACCTAAATGTTCATCCAATGACACAAATGAACTTATTGAATGCACAAGATTAGTTAAAAACCCTAATTGCACAAGAATAAGCCTAGGGAGGAAGAAAATGACCTAATTGTTTATCCAATGACACAAACACACCTATTGGATGCACAAGATCGGTTAAAAACCCTAATTGGAGAAAAATAAGCCTAGGGAGGACGAAAATGACCTAATTGTTCAACCAATGACACAAACACACCTATTGAATGCATAAGATTGGTTAAAAACCCTAATTGGACAAGAATAAGCCTAGGGAGGAAAAATATAGCCTAATTGTTCATCCAATGACACAAACACACCTATGGAATGCACAAGATTGGTAAGAAACCCTAATTGGACAAGAATAAGCCTCGGGAGGACGAAAATGACCTAATTGTTCAACGAAATGACACAAACATACCTATTGGATGCACAAGATTGGTTAAAAACACTAATTGGAGAAGAATAAGCCTAGGGAGGACGAAAATGACCTAAATGTTCATCCAATGACACAAATGAACTTATTGAATGCACAAGATAAGTTAAAAACCCTAATTGCACAAGAATAAGCCTAGGGAGGAAGAAAATGACCTAGTTGTTTATCCAATGACACAAACACACCTATTAGATGCACAAGATTGGTTAGAAACCCTAATTGGAGAAGAATAAAGCTAGGGAGGACGAAAATGACCTAAATGTTGATCCAATGACACAAATGAACTTATTGGATGCACAAGATTGGTTAAAAACCCTAATTGGAAAAGAATAAGCCTAGGGAGGCGAAAATGACCTAATTGTTCAACGAAATGACACAAACACACCTATTGGATGCACAAGATTGGTTAAAAACACTAATTGGAGAAGAATAAGCCTAGGGAGGACGAAAATGACCTAAATGTTCATCCAATGACACAAATGAACTTTTTAAATGCACAAGATTGGTTAAAAACCCTAATTGAACAAGAATAAGCCTAGGGATGAAGAAAATGACCTAATTGGTCAACCAATGACACAAACACACCTATTGAATGCACAAGATTGGTTAAAAACCCTAATTGGAAAAGAATAAGCCTAGGGCGGCGAAAATGAAATAATTGTTCAACGAAATGACACAAACCCACCTATTGGATGCACAAGATTGGTTAAAAACACTAATTGGAGAAGAATAAGCATAGGGAGGACGTAAATGACCTAAATGTTCATCCAATGACACAAATGAACTTTTTAAATGCACAAGATTGGTTAAAAACCCTAATTGAACAAGAATAAGCCTAGGGAGGAAGAAAATGACCTAATTGGTCAACCAATGACACAAACACACCTATTGAATGCACAACATTGGTTAAAAACCCTAATTAAACAAGAATAAGCCTAGGGAGGAAAAATATGACCTAATTGTTCATCCAATGACACAAACACACCAATTGGACGCACAAGAATGGTTAGAAATCCTAACTGGACAAGAATAAGGCTAAGGAGGAAGAAAATGACGTAAATGTTGATCCAATGACACAAATGAACTTATTGGATGCACAATATTGGTTAAAAACACTAATTAGAAAAGATTAAGCGAAAGGAGGACAAAAATGACCTAATTGTTCAACCAATGACACAAACACACCTATTGAATGCACAAGATTCGTTCGAAACCCTAATTGGACAAGAATAAGCCTAGGGAGGAAAAAAATGACCTAATTATTCAACGAAATGACACAAACACACCTATTGGATGCACAAGATTGGTTAAAAACACTAATTGGAGAAGAATAAGCCTAGGGAGGACGAAAATGACCTAAATGTTCATCCAATGACACAAATGAACTTATTGAATGCACAAGATTAGTTAAAAACCCTAATTGCACAAGAATAAGCCTAGGGAGGAAGAAAATGACCTAATTGTTTATCCAATGACACAAACACACCTATTGGATGCACAAGATCGGTTAAAAACCCTAATTGGAGAAAAATAAGCCTAGGGAGGACGAAAATGACCTAATTGTTCAACCAATGACACAAGCACACCTATTGAATGCATAAGATTGGTTAAAAACCCTAATTGGACAAGAATAAGCCTAGGGAGGAAAAATATGACCTAATTGTTCATCCAATGACACAAACACACCTATTGGATGCACAAGATTGGTTAGAAACCCTAATTGGACAAGAATAAGGCTAAGGAGGAAGAAAATGACGTAAATGTTGATCCAATGACACAAATGAACTTATTGGATGCACAAGATTGGTTAAAAACACTAATTGGACAAGATTAAGCGAAAGGAGGAAAAAAATGACCTAATTGTGCAACCAATGACACAAACACACCTATTGAATGCACAAGATTGGTTAGAAACCCTAATTGGACAAGAATAAGCCTCGGGAGGACGAAAATGACCTAATTGTTCAACGAAATGACACAAACATACCTATTGGATGCACAAGATTGGTTAAAAACACTAATTGGAGAAGAATAAGCCTAGGGAGGACGTAAATGACCTAAATGTTCATCCAATGACACAAATGAACTTATTGAATGCACAAGATAAGTTAAAAACCCTAATTGCACAAGAATAAGCCTAGGGAGGAAGAAAATGACCTAGTTGTTTATCCAATGACACAAACACACCTATTAGATGCATAAGATTGGTTAGAAACCCTAATTGGAGAAGAATAAAGCTAGGGAGGACGAAAATGACCTAAATGTTGATCCAATGACACAAATGAACTTATTGGATGCACAAGATTGGTTAAAAACCTTAATTGGAAAATAATAAGCCTAGGGAGGCGAAAATGACCTAATTGTTCAACGAAATGACACAAACACACCTATTGGATGCACAAGATTGGTTAAAAACACTAATTGGAGAAGAATAAGCCTAGGGAGGACGAAAATGACCTAAATGTTCATCCAATGACACAAATGAACTTTTTAAATGCACAAGATTGGTTAAAAACCCTAATTGAACAAGAATAAGCCTAGGGAGGAAGAAAATGACCTAATTGGTCAACCAATGACACAAACACACCTATTGAATGCACAAGATTGGTTAAAAACCCTAATTGGAAAAGAATAAGCCTAGGGCGGCGAAAATGACATAATTGTTCAACGAAATGACACAAACACACCTATTGGATGCACAAGATTGGTTAAAAACACTAATTGGAGAAGAATAAGCCTAGGGAGGACGAAAATGACCTAAATGTTCATCCAATGACACAAATGAACTTATTGAATGCACAAGATAAGTTAAAAACCCTAATTGCACAAGAATAAGCCTAGGGAGGAAGAAAATGACCTAGTTGTTTATCCAATGACACAAACACACCTATTAGATGCATAAGATTGGTTAGAAACCCTAATTGGAGAAGAATAAAGCTAGGGAGGACGAAAATGACCTAAATGTTGATCCAATGACACAAATGAACTTATTGGATGCACAAGATTGGTTAAAAACCTTAATTGGAAAATAATAAGCCTAGGGAGGCGAAAATGACCTAATTGTTCAACGAAATGACACAAACACACCTATTGGATGCACAAGATTGGTTAAAAACACTAATTGGAGAAGAATAAGCCTAGGGAGGACGAAAATGACCTAAATGTTCATCCAATGACACAAATGAACTTTTTAAATGCACAAGATTGGTTAAAAATCCTAATTGCACAAGAATAAGCCTAGGGAGGAAGAAAATGACCTAATTGTTCATCCAATGACACAAACACACCTATTGGATGCACAAGATTGGTTAAAAACCCTAATTGGAAAAGAATAAGCCTAGGGAGGCGAAAATGACCTAATTGTTCAACGAAATGACACAAACACACCTATTGGATGCACAAGATTGGTTAAAAACACTAATTGGAGAAGAATAAGCCTAGGGAGGACGAAAATGACCTAAATGTTCATCCAATGACACAAATGAACTTTTTAAATGCACAAGATTGGTTAAAAATCCTAATTGCACAAGAATAAGCCTAGGGAGGAAGAAAATGACCTAATTGTTCATCCAATGATACAAACACACCTATTGGATGCACAAGATTGGTTAAAAACCCTAATTGGAAAAGAATAAGCCAAGGGAGGCGAAAATGACCTAATTGTTCAACGAAATGACACAAACACACCTATTGGATGCACAAGATTGGTTAAAAACACTAATTGGAGAAAAATAAGCCTAGGGAGGACGAAAATGACCTAAATTTTCATCCAATGACACAAATGAACTTTTTAAATGCACAAGATTGGTTAAAAACCCTAATTGAACAAGAATAAGCCTAGGGAGGAAGAAAATGACCTAATTGGTCAACCAATGACACAAACACACCTATTGAATGCACAAGATTGGTTAAAAACCCTAATTGCACAAGAATAAGCCTAGGGAGGACGAAAATGACCTAATTGTTCAACGAAATGACACAAACACACCTATTGGATGCACAAGATTGGTTAAAAACCCTAATTGGAGAAACATAAGCCTAGGGAGGACGAAAATGACCAAAATGTTCATCCAATGACAAAAATGAACTTATTGGAGGCACAAGATTGGTTAAAAACCCAAATTGGACAAGATTAAGCGTAAGGAGGACGAAAATGACCTAATTGTTCAACCAATGACACAAACACACCTATTGAATGCACAACATTGGTTAAAAACCCTAATTAAACAAGAATAAGCCTAGGGAGGAAAAATATGACCTAATTGTTCATCCAATGACACAAACACACCTATTGGACGCATAAGATTGGTTAGAAATCCTAACTGGACAATAATAAGGCTAAGTAGGAAGAAAATGACGTAAATGTTAATCCAATGACACAAATGAACTTATTGGATGCACAAGATTGGTTAAAAACACTAATTGGACAAGATTAAGCGAAAGGAGGAAAAAAATGACCTAATTGTGCAACCAATGACACAAACACACCTATTGAATGCACATGATTGGTTAGAAACCCTAATTGGACAAGAATAAGCCTCGGGAGGACGAAAATGACCTAATTGTTCAACGAAATGACACAAACATACCTATTGGATGCACAAGATTGGTTAAAAACACTAATTGGAGAAGAATAAGCCTAGGGAGGACGAAAATGACCTAAATGTTCATCCAATGACACAAATGAACTTATTGAATGCACAAGATAAGTTAAAAACCCTAATTGCACAAGAATAAGCCTAGGGAGGAAGAAAATGACCTAGTTGTTTATCCAATGACACAAACACACCTATTAGATGCATAAGATTGGTTAGAAACCCTAATTGGAGAAGAATAAAGCTAGGGAGGACGAAAATGACCTAAATGTTGATCCAATGACACAAATGAACTTATTGGATGCACAAGATTGGTTAAAAACCTTAATTGGAAAATAATAAGCCTAGGGAGGCGAAAATGACCTAATTGTTCAACGAAATGACACAAACACACCTATTGGATGCACAAGATTGGTTAAAAACACTAATTGGAGAAGAATAAGCCTAGGGAGGACGAAAATGACCTAAATGTTCATCCAATGACACAAATGAACTTTTTAAATGCACAAGATTGGTTAAAAATCCTAATTGCACAAGAATAAGCCTAGGGAGGAAGAAAATGACCTAATTGTTCATCCAATGATACAAACACACCTATTGGATGCACAAGATTGGTTAAAAACCCTAATTGGAAAAGAATAAGCCTAGGGAGGCGAAAATGACCTAATTGTTCAACGAAATGACACAAACTAACATATTGGATGCACAAGATTGGTTAAAAACACTAATTGGAAAATAATAAGCCTAGGGCGGCGAAAATGACATAATTGTTCAACGAAATGACACAAACACACCTATTGGATGCACAAGATTGGTTAAAAACACTAATTGGAGAAGAATAAGCCTAGGGAGGACGAAAATGACCTAAATGTTCATCCAATGACACAAATGAACTTATTGAATGCACAAGATAAGTTAAAAACCCTAATTGCACAAGAATAAGCCTAGGGAGGAAGAAAATGACCTAGTTGTTTATCCAATGACACAAACACACCTATTAGATGCATAAGATTGGTTAGAAACCCTAATTGGAGAAGAATAAAGCTAGGGAGGACGAAAATGACCTAAATGTTGATCCAATGACACAAATGAACTTATTGGATGCACAAGATTGGTTAAAAACCTTAATTGGAAAATAATAAGCCTAGGGAGGCGAAAATGACCTAATTGTTCAACGAAATGACACAAACACACCTATTGGATGCACAAGATTGGTTAAAAACACTAATTGGAGAAGAATAAGCCTAGGGAGGACGAAAATGACCTAAATGTTCATCCAATGACACAAATGAACTTTTTAAATGCACAAGATTGGTTAAAAATCCTAATTGCACAAGAATAAGCCTAGGGAGGAAGAAAATGACCTAATTGTTCATCCAATGACACAAACACACCTATTGGATGCACAAGATTGGTTAAAAACCCTAATTGGAAAAGAATAAGCCTAGGGAGGCGAAAATGACCTAATTGTTCAACGAAATGACACAAACACACCTATTGGATGCACAAGATTGGTTAAAAACACTAATTGGAGAAAAATAAGCCTAGGGAGGACGAAAATGACCTAAATGTTCATCCAATGACACAAATGAACTTTTTAAATGCACAAGATTGGTTAAAAACCTTAATTGAACAAGAATAAGCCTAGGGAGGAAGAAAATGACCTAATTGGTCAACCAATGATACAAACACACCTATTGAATGCACAAGATTGGTTAAAAACCCTAATTGGAAAAGAATAAGCCTAGGGCGGCGAAAATGACATAAGTGTTCAACGAAATGACACAAACACACCTATTGGATGCACAAGATTGGTTAAAAACACTAATTGGAGAAGAATAAGCCTAGGGAGGACGTAAATGACCTAAATGTTCATCCAATGACACAAATGAACTTTTTAAATGCACAAGATTGGTTAAAAACCCTAATTGAACAAGAATAAGCCTAGGGAGGAAGAAAATGACCTAATTGGTCAACCAATGACACAAACACACCTATTGAATGCACAAGATTGGTTAAAAACCCTAATTGCACAAGAATAAGCCTAGGGAGGACGAAAATGACCTAATTGTTCAACGAAATGACACAAACACACCTATTGGATGCACAAGATTGGTTAAAAACCCTAATTGGAGAAACATAAGCCTAGGGAGGACGAAAATGACCTAAATGTTCATCCAATGACAAAAATGAACTTATTGGAGGCACAAGATTGGTTAAAAACCCAAATTGGACAAGATTAAGCGTAAGGAGGACGAAAATGACGTAATTGTTCAACCAATGACACAAACACACCTATTGAATGCACAACATTGGTTAAAAACCCTAATTAAACAAGAATAAGCCTAGGGAGGAAAAATATGACCTAATTGTTCATCCAATGACACAAACACACCAATTGGACGCACAAGATTGGTTAGAAATCCTAACTGGACAAGAATAAGGCTAAGGAGGAAGAAAATGACGTAAATGTTGATCCAATGACACAAATGAACTTATTGGATGCACAATATTGGTTAAAAACACTAATTAGAAAAGATTAAGCGAAAGGAGGACAAAAATGACCTAATTGTTCAACCAATGACACAAACACACCTATTGAATGCACAAGATTGGTTCGAAACCCTAATTGGACAAGAATAAGCCTAGGGAGGAAAAAAATGACCTAATTATTCAACGAAATGACACAAAAACACCTATTGGATGCACAAGATTGGTTAAAAACACTAATTGGAGAAGAATAAGCCTAGGGAGGACGAAAATGACCTAAATGTTCATCCAATGACACAAATGAACTTATTGAATGCACAAGATTAGTTAAAAACCCTAATTGCACAAGAATAAGCCTAGGGAGGAAGAAAATGACCTAATTGTTTATCCAATGACACAAACACACCTATTGGATGCACAAGATCGGTTAAAAACCCTAATTGGAGAAAAATAAGCCTAGGGAGGACGAAAATGACCTAATTGTTCAACCAATGACACAAGCACACCTATTGAATGCATAAGATTGGTTAAAAACCCTAATTGGACAAGAATAAGCCTAGGGAGGAAAAATATGACCTAATTGTTCATCCAATGACACAAACACACCTATTGGATGCACAAGATTGGTTAGAAACCCTAATTGGACAAGAATAAGGCTAAGGAGGAAGAAAATGACGTAAATGTTGATCCAATGACACAAATGAACTTATTGGATGCACAAGATTGGTTAAAAACACTAATTGGACAAGATTAAGCAAAAGGAGGAAAAAAATGACCTAATTGTGCAACCAATGACACAAACACACCTATTGAATGCACAAGATTGGTTAGAAACCCTAATTGGACAAGAATAAGCCTCGGGAGGACGAAAATGACCTAATTGTTCAACGAAATGACACAAACATACCTATTGGATGCACAAGATTGGTTAAAAACACTAATTGGAGAAGAATAAGCCTAGGGAGGACGAAAATGACCTAAATGTTCATCCAATGACACAAATGAACTTATTGAATGCACAAGATAAGTTAAAAACCCTAATTGCACAAGAATAAGCCTAGGGAGGAAGAAAATGACCTAGTTGTTTATCCAATGACACAAACACACCTATTAGATGCATAAGATTGGTTAGAAACCCTAATTGGAGAAGAATAAAGCTAGGGAGGACGAAAATGACCTAAATGTTGATCCAATGACACAAATGAACTTATTGGATGCACAAGATTGGTTAAAAACCTTAATTGGAAAATAATAAGCCTAGGGAGGCGAAAATGACCTAATTGTTCAACGAAATGACACAAACACACCTATTGGATGCACAAGATTGGTTAAAAACACTAATTGGAGAAGAATAAGCCTAGGGAGGACGAAAATGACCTAAATGTTCATCCAATGACACAAATGAACTTTTTAAATGCACAAGATTGGTTAAAAATCCTAATTGCACAAGAATAAGCCTAGGGAGGAAGAAAATGACCTAATTGTTCATCCAATGACACAAACACACCTATTGGATGCACAAGATTGGTTAAAAACCCTAATTGGAAAAGAATAAGCCTAGGGAGGCGAAAATGACCTAATTGTTCAACGAAATGACACAAACACACCTATTGGATGCACAAGATTGGTTAAAAACACTAATTGGAGAAAAATAAGCCTAGGGAGGACGAAAATGACCTAAATGTTCATCCAATGACACAAATGAACTTTTTAAATGCACAAGATTGGTTAAAAACCTTAATTGAACAAGAATAAGCCTAGGGAGGAAGAAAATGACCTAATTGGTCAACCAATGATACAAACACACCTATTGAATGCACAAGATTGGTTAAAAACCCTAATTGGAAAAGAATAAGCCTAGGGCGGCGAAAATGACATAAGTGTTCAACGAAATGACACAAACACACCTATTGGATGCACAAGATTGGTTAAAAACACTAATTGGAGAAGAATAAGCCTAGGGAGGACGTAAATGACCTAAATGTTCATCCAATGACACAAATGAACTTTTTAAATGCACAAGATTGGTTAAAAACCCTAATTGAACAAGAATAAGCCTAGGGAGGAAGAAAATGACCTAATTGGTCAACCAATGACACAAACACACCTATTGAATGCACAAGATTGGTTAAAAACCCTAATTGCACAAGAATAAGCCTAGGGAGGACGAAAATGACCTAATTGTTCAACGAAATGACACAAACACACCAATTGGATGCACAAGATTGGTTAAAAACCCTAATTGGAGAAACATAAGCCTAGGGAGGACGAAAATGACCTAAATGTTCATCCAATGACAAAAATGAACTTATTGGAGGCACAAGATTGGTTAAAAATCCATATTGGACAAGATTAAGCGTAAGGAGGACGAAAATGACGTAATTGTTCAACCAATGACACAAACACACCTATTGAATACACAACATTGGTTAAAAACCCTAATTAAACAAGAATAAGCCTAGGGAGGAAAAATATGACCTAATTGTTCATCCAATGACACAAACACACCTATTGGACGCACAAGATTGGTTAGAAATCCTAACTGGACAAGAATAAGGCTAAGGAGGAAGAAAATGACGTAAATGTTGATCCAATGACACAAATGAACTTATTGGATGCACAAGATTGGTTAAAAACACTAATTAGAAAAGATTAAGCGAAAGGAAGACAAAAATGACCTAATTGTTCTACCAATGACACAAACACACCTATTGAATGCACAAGATTGGTTCGAAACCCTAATTGGACAAGAATAAGCCTAAGGAGGACAAAAATGACCTAATTATTCAACGAAATGACATAAACACACCTATTGGATGCATAAGATTGGTTAAAAACACTAATTGGAGAAGAATAAGCCTAGGGAGGACGAAAATGACCTAAATGTTCATCCAATGACACAAATGAACTTATTGAATGCACAAGATTAGTTAAAAACCCTAATTGCACAAGAATAAGCCTAGGGAGGAAGAAAATGACCTAATTGTTTATCCAATGACACAAACACACCTATTGGATGCACAAGATCGGTTAAAAACCCTAATTGGAGAAAAATAAGCCTAGGGAGGACGAAAATGACCTAATTGTTCAACCAATGACACAAGCACACCTATTGAATGCATAAGATTGGTTAAAAACCCTAATTGGACAAGAATAAGCCTAGGGAGGAAAAATATGACCTAATTGTTCATCCAATGACACAAACACACCTATTGGATGCACAAGATTGGTTAGAAACCCTAATTGGACAAGAATAAGGCTAAGGAGGAAGAAAATGACGTAAATGTGGATCCAATGACACAAATGAACTTATTGGATGCACAAGATTGGTTAAAAACACTAATTGGACAAGATTAAGCGAAAGGAGGAAAAAAATGACCTAATTGTGCAACCAATGACACAAACACACCTATTGAATGCACAAGATTGGTTAGAAACCCTAATTGGACAAGAATAAGCCTCGGGAGGACGAAAATGACCTAAATGTTCAACGAAATGACACAAACACACCTATTGGATGCACAAGATTGGTTAAAAACACTAATTGGAGAAGAATAAGCCAAGGGAGGACGGAAATGACCTAAATGTTCATCCATTGACACAAATGAACTTATTGAATGCACAAGATAAGTTAAAAACCCTAATTGCACAAGAATAAGCCTAGGGAGGAAGAAAATGACCTAGTTGTTTATCCAATGACACAAACACACCTATTAGATGCACAAGATTGGTTAGAAACCCTAATTGGAGAAGAATAAAGCTAGGGAGGACGAAAATGACCTAAATGTTGATCCAATGACACAAATGAACTTATTGGATGCACAAGATTGGTTAAAAACCCTAATTGGAAAAGAATAAGCCTAGGGAGGCGAAAATGACCTAATTGTTCAACGAAATGACACAAACACAAATGAACTTTTTAAATGCACAAGGTTGGTTAAAAATCCTAATTGCACAAGAATAAGCCTAGGGAGGAAGAAAATGACCTAATTGTTCATCCAATGATACAAACACACCTATTGGATGCACAAGATTGGTTAGAAACCCTAATTGGAGAAGAACAAGGCTAGGGAGGACGAAAGTGACCTAATTGTTCAACGAAATGACACAAACAGACCTATAGGATGCACAAGATTGGTTAAAAACCCTAACGGGAGAAAAAAAAGCCTAGGGAGGACGAAAATGACCTAAATTTTCATCCAATGACACAAATGAACTTATAGGATGCACAAGATTGGTTAAAAACCGTAATTGGAGAAAAATAAGCCTAAGGAGGACGAAAATGACTTAAATGTTCATCCAATGACACAAACACACCTATTGGATGCACAAGATTGGTTAAAAACCGTAATTGGACAAGAATAAGCCTACGGAGGAAGAAAATGACCTAATTGTTCAACCAATGACACAAACACACCTATTGAATGCACAAGATTGGTTAAAAACCCTAATTGGAGAAGATTAAGCGAAAGGAGGACAAAAATGACCTAATTGTTCAACCAATGACACAAACACACCTATTGAATGCACAAGATTGGTTAGAAACCCTAATTGGACAAGAATAAGCCTAGGGAGGACGAAAATGACCTAATTGTTCAACGAAATGACACAAACACACCTATTGGATGCGCAAGATTGGTTAAAAACACTAATTGGAGAAGAATAAGCCTAGGGAGGACGAAAATGACCTAATTGTTCATCCAATGACACCAACACACCTATTGAATGCACAAGATTGGTTAAAAACCCTAATTGGACAAGAATAAGCCTAGGGTGGACGAATATGACCTAATTGTTCATCCAATGACACAAACACACCTAATGAATGCACAAGATTGGTTAGAAATCCTAATTGGACAAGAATAAGGCTTGGGAGGACGAAAATGACCTAAATGTTGATCCAATGACACAAATGAACTTATTGGATGCACAAGATATGTTAAAAACCCTAATTGGACAAGATTAAGCGTAAGGAGGACGAAAACGACCTAATTGTTTAACCAATAACGAAAACACACCTATTGAATGCACAAGATTGGTTAAAAACCCTTATTGGACAAGAATAAGCCTAGGGTGGACGAAAATGACCTAATTGTTCATCCAATGACACAAACACACTTATTGAATGCACAAGTTTGGTTAGAAACCCTAATTGGACAAGAATAAGGCTAGGGAGGACGAAAATGACCTAAATGTTGATCCAATGACACAAATGAACTTATTGGATGCACAGAATTGGTTAAAACCCTAATTGGACAAGGTTAAGCGTAAGGAGGACGAAAATGACCTAATTGTTCAACCAATAACGTAAACATACCTATTGAATGCACAAGATTGGTTAAAAACCCTAATTCGACAAGAATAAGCCTAGGGAGGCGAAAATGACCTAATTGTTCGACGAAATGACACAAACACGCCTATTGGATGCACAAGATTGGTTAAAAACACTAATTGGAGTAGAATAAGCATAGGGAGGACGAAAATGACCTAAATGTTCATCCAATGACACAAATGAACTTTTTAAATGCACAAGATTGGTTAAAAACCATAATTGGACAAGTTAAGCGTAAGGAAGACGAAAATGACCTAATTGTTCAACCATTGACACAAACACACCTATTCAATGCACAAGATTGGTTAAAAACCATAATTGGACAAGAATAAAGCTAGGGAGGACGAAAGTGAACAAATTATTCAACGAAATGACACAAACAGACCTATAGCATGCACAAGATTGGTTAAAAACCCTAATGGGAGAAAAAAAAGCCTAGGGAGGACGAAAATGACCTAAATGTTCATCCAATGACACAAATGAACTTATTGGATGCACAAGTTTGGTAATTGCACAAGAATAACCCTAAGGAGGACGAAAAGGACCTAATTGTTCAACCAATGACACAAACACACCTATTGAATGCACAAGATTGGTTAAAAACCCTAATTGGACAAGAATAAGCCTAGGGAGGACAAAATGACCTAATTGTTCAACGAAATGACACAAACACACCTATTGGATGCACAAGATTGGTTAGAAACCCTAATTGGAGAAAAATAAGCCTATGGATGACGAAAATGACCTAAATGTTCATCCAATGACACAAACACACCAATTGGATGCATAAGATTGGTTAAAAACCCTAAATGGACAAGATTAAGCCTAGGGAAGAATAGAATAACCTAAATGTTCATACAATGACACAAACACACCTATTGGATGCACAAGATTGGTTAGAAACCCTACTTGGACAAGATTAAGGATAGGGAGGACGAAAATGACCTAAATGTTGATCCAATGACACAAATGAACTTATTGGATGCACAAGATTGGTTAAAAACCCTAATTGGACAAGATTAAGCGGAAGGAGGACGAAAATGACCTAATTGTTCAACCAATGACAAAAGCACACCTATTGAGTGCACAAGATTGGTTAAAAACCCTAATTGGACAAGAATAAGCCTATGGAGGACGAAAATGACCTAATTGTTCAACGAAATGACACAAACACACCTATTGGATGTACAAGATTGGTTAAAAACCCTAATTGGAGAAGAATAAGCATAGGGAGGATGAAAATGACCTATATGTTCATCCAATGACACAAATGATCTTTTTGAATGCGCAAGATTGGGTAAAAACCCTAATTGCACAAGAATAGGGCTAGGGAGGAAGAAAATGACCTAATTGTTCAACCAATGACACAAACACACCTATTGAATCCACAAGATTGGTTAAAAACCCTAATTGCACAAGAATAAGCCTAGGGAGGACGAAAATGACCAAATTGTTCAACGAAATGACACAAACACACCTATTGGACGCACAAGATTAGTTAAAAACCCTAATTGGACAAGAATAAGCCTAGGGAGGCGAAAATGACCTAATTGTTCAACGAAATGACACAAACACGCCTATTGGATGCACAAGATTGGTTAAAAACACTAATTGGAGTAGAATAAGCATAGGGAGGACGAAAATGACCTAAATGTTCATCCAATGACACAAATGAACTTTTTAAATGCACAAGATTGGTTAAAAACCATAATTGGACAAGTTAAGCGTAAGGAAGACGAAAATGACCTAATTGTTCAACCATTGACACAAACACACCTATTCAATGCACAAGATTGGTTAAAAACCATAATTGGACAAGAATAAACCTAGGGAGGACGAAAGTGAACAAATTATTCAACGAAATGACACAAACAGACCTATAGCATGCACAAGATTGGTTAAAAACCCTAATGGGAGAAAAAAAAGCCTAGGGAGGACGAAAATGACCTATATGTTCATCCAATGACAAAAATGAACTTATTGGATGCACAAGATTAGTTAAAAATCCTTATTGGACAACATTAAGCGTAAGGAGGACGAAAATGACCTAAATGTTCATCCAATGACACAAATGAACTTATTGGATGCACAAGATTGGTTAAAAACCCAAATTACACAAGAATAACCCTATGGATGTCGAAAATGACCTAATTGTTCAACCAATGACAAAAACACTAATTGGACAAGAATAAGCCTAGGGAGGACGAATATGACCTAATTGTTCATTCAATGACAGAAACACACCTATTGGATGCACAAGGTTGGTTAGAAACCCTAATTGGACAAGAATAAGGCTAGGGCGAACGAAAATTACCTAAATGTTGATCCAATGACACAAGTGAACTTATTGGATGCACAAGGTCGGTTAAAAATCCAAATTGGACAAGAATAAGCCTAGGGAGGACGAATATGACCTAACTGTTCAACCAATAACGTAAACATTCCTATTGAATGCACAAGATTGGTTAAAAACCATAATTGGACAAGAATAAACCTAGGGCGGACGAAAGTGAACAAATTATTCAACAAAATGACACAAACAGACCTATAGGATGCACAAGATTGGTTAAAAACCCTAATGGGAGAAAAGAAATCCTATGGAGGACGAAAATGACCTAAATGTTCATCCAATGACACAAATGAACTTATTGGATGCACAAGTTTGGTTAAAAACCCTAATTGCACAAGAATAACCCTAAGGAGGACAAAAAGGACCTAATTGTTCAACCAATGACACAAACACACCTATTGAATGCAGAAGATTGATTAAAAACCCTAATTGGACAAGAATAAGCCTAGGGAGGACAAAAATGACCTAATTGTTCAACGAAATGATACAAACACACCTATTGGATGCACAAGATTGGTTAAAAACCCTAATTGGAGAAAAATAAGCCTATGGATGACGAAAATGACCTAAATGTTCATCCAATGACACAAACACACCAATTGGATGCACAAGATTGGTTAAAAACCCTAATTGCACAAGAATAAGCCTAGGGAGGAATAGAATAACCTAAATGTTCATCCAATGACACAAACACACCTATTGGATGCACAAGATTGGTTAGAAACCCTAATTGGACAAGATTAAGGCTAGGGAGGACGAAAATGACCTAAATGTTGATCCAATGACACAAATGAACTTATTGGATGCACAAGATTGGTTAAAAACCCTAATTGGACAAGATTAAGCGTAAGGAGGATGAAAATGGCCTAATTATTCAACCAATGACAAAAGCACACCTATTGAGTGCACAAGATTGGTTAAAAACCCTAATTGGACAAGAATAAGCCTAGGGAGGACGAAAATGACCTAATTGTTCAACGAAATGACACAAACACACCTATTGGATGCACAAGATTGGTTAAAGACCCTAATTGGAGAAGAATAAGCATAAGGAGGATGAAAAGGACCTAAATGTTCATCCAATGACAAAAATGAACTTATTGGATGCACAAGATTAGTTAAAAATCCTTATTGGACAACATTAAGCGTAAGGAGGACGAAAATGACCTAAATGTTCATCCAATGACACAAATGAACTTATTGGATGCACAAGATTGGTTAAAAACCCTAATTACACAAGAATAACCCTATGGAGGTCGAAAATGACCTAATTGTTCAACCAATGACAAAAACACACCTATTGAATGCACAAGATTGGTTAAAAACACTAATTGGATAAGAATAAGCCTAGGGAGGACGAATATGACCTAATTGTTCATTCAATGACAGAAACACACCTATTGGATGCACAAGGTTGGTTAGAAACCCTAATTGGACAAGAATAAGGCTAGGGGGGACGAAAATTACCTAAATGTTGATCCAATGACACAAGGGAACTTATTGGATGCACAAGGTCGGTTAAAAACCCAAATTGGACAAGAATAAGCCTAGGGAGGTCGAATATGACCTAACTGTTCATCAAATGAGTGAAACACAACTATTGAATGCACAAGATTGGTTAAAAACCCTAATTGGACAAGAATAAGCCTAGGGTGGACGAATATGACCTAATTGTTCATCCAATGACACAAACACACCTATTGAATGCACAAGATTGGTTAGAAACCCTAATTGCATAAGAATAAGGCTAGGGAGGACGAAAATTACCTAAATGTTGATCCAATGACACAAATGAACTTATTGGATGCACAAGATTGGTTAAAAACCCTAATTGGACAAGATAAAGCGTAAGGAGGACGAAAATGACCTAATTGTTCAATCAATAACGTAAACACACCTATTGAATGCACAAGATTGGTTAAAAACCCTAATTGGAAAAGAATAAGCCTAGGGAGGCGAAAATGACCTAATTGTTCAACGAAATGACAATAACACACCTATTGGATGCACAAGATTGGTTAAAAAGACTAATTGGAGAAGAATAAGCATAAGTAGGACGAAAATGACCTAAATGTTCATCCAATGACACCAATGAACTTTTTAAATGCACAAGATTGGTTAAAAACCGTAATTGGTCAAGTTAAGCGTAAGGAAGACGAAAATGACCTAATTGTTCAACCATTGACACAAACACACCTATCCAATGCACAAGATTGGTTAAAAACCCTAATTGGACAAGAATAAGCCTAGGGAGGACGAAAGTGAACTAGTTATTCAACGAAATGACACAAACAAACCTATAGGATGCACAAGATTGGTTAAAAACCCTTATGGGAGAAAAGAAAGCCTAGGGAGGACGAAAATGACCTAAATGTTCATCCGATGACACAAATGAACTTATTGGATGCACAAGTTTGGTTAAAAACCCTAATTGCACAAGAATAACCCTAAGGAGGACGAAATGGACCTAATTGTTCAACCAATGACACAAACACACCTATTGAATGCAGAAGATTGATTAAAAACCCTAATTGGACCAGAATAAGCCTAGGGAGGACAAAAATGACCTAATCGTTCAACGAAATGACACAAACACACCTATTGGATGCACAAGATTGGTTAAAAACCCTAATTGGAGAAAAATAAGCCTATGGATGACCAAAATGACCTAAATGTTCATCCAATGAAAATAACACACCAATTGGATGCACAAGATTGGTTAAAAACCCTAATTGGACAAGAATAAGCCTAGGGAGGAATAGAATAACCTAAATGTTCATCCAATGACACAAACACACCTATTGGATGCACAAGATTGGTTAGAAACCCTAATTGGAGAAGAATAAGGCTAGGGAGGACGAAAATGACCTAAATGTTGATCCAATGATACAAATGAACTTATTGGATGCACAAGATTGGTTAAAAACCCTAATTGGACAAGATTAAGCGTAAGGAGGACGAAAACGACCTAATTGTTCAACTGATGACACAAACACACCTATTGAACGCACAAGATTGGTTAAAAACACTAATTGGAAAAGAATAAGCCTAGGGAGGACGAATATGAGCAAATTGTTCATTCAATGACATAAACACACCTATTGGATGCACAAGATTGGTTAGAAACCCTAATTGGACAAGAATAAGGCTAGGGGAGACGAAAATTACCTAAATGTTGATCCAATGAAACAAATGAACTTATTGGATGCACAAGGTTGGTTAACAACCCAAATTGGACAAGATTAAGCGTAAGGAGGACGTAAAAGACCTAATTGCTCATCCAATGACACAAACACACCTATTGAATGCACAAGATTGGTTAAAAACCCTAATTGGACAAGAATAAGCCTAGGGTGGACGAATATGACCTAATTGTTCATCCAATGACACAAACACACCTATTGAATGAACAAGATTGGTTAGAAACCCTAATTGGAGAAGAATAAGGCTAGGGAGGACGAAAATGACTTAAATGTTGATCCAATGACACAAATGAACTTATTGGATGCACAAGATTGGTTAAAAACCCTAATTGGACAAGATTAAGCATAAGGAGGACGAAAATGACCTAATTGTTCAACAAATGACACAAACACACCTATTGAATGCACAAGATTGGTTAAAAACCCTAATTGGAAAAGAATAAGCCTAGGGAGGCGAAAATGACCTAATTGTTCAACGAAATGACAATAACACACCTATTGGATGCACAAGATTGGTTAAAAAGACTAATTGGAGAAGAATAAGCATAAGTAGGACGAAAATGACCTAAATGTTCATCCAATGACACCAATGAACTTTTTAAATGCACAAGATTGGTTAAAAACCGTAATTGGTCAAGTTAAGCGTAAGGAAGACGAAAATGACCTAATTGTTCAACCATTGACACAAACACACCTATCCAATGCACAAGATTGGTTAAAAACCCTAATTGGACAAGAATAAGCCTAGGGAGGACGAAAGTGAACTAGTTATTCAACGAAATGACACAAACAAACCTATAGGATGCACAAGATTGGTTAAAAACCCTTATGGGAGAAAAGAAAGCCTAGGGAGGACGAAAATGACCTAAATGTTCATCCGATGACACAAATGAACTTATTGGATGCACAAGTTTGGTTAAAAACCCTAATTGCACAAGAATAAGCCTATGGAGGACGAAAATGACCTAATTGTTCAACGAAATGACACAAACACACCTATTGGATGTACAAGATTGGTTAAAAACCCTAATTGGAGAAGAATAAGCATAGGGAGGATGAAAATGACCTATATGTTCATCCAATGACACAAATGATCTTTTTGAATGCGCAAGATTGGGTAAAAACCCTAATTGCACAAGAATAGGGCTAGGGAGGAAGAAAATGACCTAATTGTTCAACCAATGACACAAACACACCTATTGAATCCACAAGATTGGTTAAAAACCCTAATTGCACAAGAATAAGCCTAGGGAGGACGAAAATGACCAAATTGTTCAACGAAATGACACAAACACACCTATTGGACGCACAAGATTAGTTAAAAACCCTAATTGGACAAGAATAAGCCTAGGGAGGCGAAAATGACCTAATTGTTCAACGAAATGACACAAACACGCCTATTGGATGCACAAGATTGGTTAAAAACACTAATTGGAGTAGAATAAGCATAGGGAGGACGAAAATGACCTAAATGTTCATCCAATGACACAAATGAACTTTTTAAATGCACAAGATTGGTTAAAAACCATAATTGGACAAGTTAAGCGTAAGGAAGACGAAAATGACCTAATTGTTCAACCATTGACACAAACACACCTATTCAATGCACAAGATTGGTTAAAAACCATAATTGGACAAGAATAAACCTAGGGAGGACGAAAGTGAACAAATTATTCAACGAAATGACACAAACAGACCTATAGCATGCACAAGATTGGTTAAAAACCCTAATGGGAGAAAAAAAAGCCTAGGGAGGACGAAAATGACCTATATGTTCATCCAATGACAAAAATGAACTTATTGGATGCACAAGATTAGTTAAAAATCCTTATTGGACAACATTAAGCGTAAGGAGGACGAAAATGACCTAAATGTTCATCCAATGACACAAATGAACTTATTGGATGCACAAGATTGGTTAAAAACCCAAATTACACAAGAATAACCCTATGGATGTCGAAAATGACCTAATTGTTCAACCAATGACAAAAACACTAATTGGACAAGAATAAGCCTAGGGAGGACGAATATGACCTAATTGTTCATTCAATGACAGAAACACACCTATTGGATGCACAAGGTTGGTTAGAAACCCTAATTGGACAAGAATAAGGCTAGGGCGAACGAAAATTACCTAAATGTTGATCCAATGACACAAGTGAACTTATTGGATGCACAAGGTCGGTTAAAAATCCAAATTGGACAAGAATAAGCCTAGGGAGGACGAATATGACCTAACTGTTCAACCAATAACGTAAACATTCCTATTGAATGCACAAGATTGGTTAAAAACCATAATTGGACAAGAATAAACCTAGGGCGGACGAAAGTGAACAAATTATTCAACAAAATGACACAAACAGACCTATAGGATGCACAAGATTGGTTAAAAACCCTAATGGGAGAAAAGAAATCCTATGGAGGACGAAAATGACCTAAATGTTCATCCAATGACACAAATGAACTTATTGGATGCACAAGTTTGGTTAAAAACCCTAATTGCACAAGAATAACCCTAAGGAGGACAAAAAGGACCTAATTGTTCAACCAATGACACAAACACACCTATTGAATGCAGAAGATTGATTAAAAACCCTAATTGGACAAGAATAAGCCTAGGGAGGACAAAAATGACCTAATTGTTCAACGAAATGATACAAACACACCTATTGGATGCACAAGATTGGTTAAAAACCCTAATTGGAGAAAAATAAGCCTATGGATGACGAAAATGACCTAAATGTTCATCCAATGACACAAACACACCAATTGGATGCACAAGATTGGTTAAAAACCCTAATTGCACAAGAATAAGCCTAGGGAGGAATAGAATAACCTAAATGTTCATCCAATGACACAAACACACCTATTGGATGCACAAGATTGGTTAGAAACCCTAATTGGACAAGATTAAGGCTAGGGAGGACGAAAATGACCTAAATGTTGATCCAATGACACAAATGAACTTATTGGATGCACAAGATTGGTTAAAAACCCTAATTGGACAAGATTAAGCGTAAGGAGGATGAAAATGGCCTAATTATTCAACCAATGACAAAAGCACACCTATTGAGTGCACAAGATTGGTTAAAAACCCTAATTGGACAAGAATAAGCCTAGGGAGGACGAAAATGACCTAATTGTTCAACGAAATGACACAAACACACCTATTGGATGCACAAGATTGGTTAAAGACCCTAATTGGAGAAGAATAAGCATAAGGAGGATGAAAAGGACCTAAATGTTCATCCAATGACAAAAATGAACTTATTGGATGCACAAGATTAGTTAAAAATCCTTATTGGACAACATTAAGCGTAAGGAGGACGAAAATGACCTAAATGTTCATCCAATGACACAAATGAACTTATTGGATGCACAAGATTGGTTAAAAACCCTAATTACACAAGAATAACCCTATGGAGGTCGAAAATGACCTAATTGTTCAACCAATGACAAAAACACACCTATTGAATGCAAAAGATTGGTTAAAAACACTAATTGGACAAGAATAAGCCTAGGGAGGACGAATATGACCTAATTGTTCATTCAATGACAGAAACACACCTATTGGATGCACAAGGTTGGTTAGAAACCCTAATTGGACAAGAATAAGGCTAGGGCGAACGAAAATTACCTAAATGTTGATCCAATGACACAAGTGAACTTATTGGATGCACAAGGTCGGTTAAAAATCCAAATTGGACAAGAATAAGCCTAGGGAGGACGAATATGACCTAACTGTTCAACCAATAACGTAAACATTCCTATTGAATGCACAAGATTGGTTAAAAACCATAATTGGACAAGAATAAACCTAGGGCGGACGAAAGTGAACAAATTATTCAACAAAATGACACAAACAGACCTATAGGATGCACAAGATTGGTTAAAAACCCTAATGGGAGAAAAGAAATCCTATGGAGGACGAAAATGACCTAAATGTTCATCCAATGACACAAATGAACTTATTGGATGCACAAGTTTGGTTAAAAACCCTAATTGCACAAGAATAACCCTAAGGAGGACAAAAAGGACCTAATTGTTCAACCAATGACACAAACACACCTATTGAATGCAGAAGATTGATTAAAAACCCTAATTGGACAAGAATAAGCCTAGGGAGGACAAAAATGACCTAATTGTTCAACGAAATGATACAAACACACCTATTGGATGCACAAGATTGGTTAAAAACCCTAATTGGAGAAAAATAAGCCTATGGATGACGAAAATGACCTAAATGTTCATCCAATGACACAAACACACCAATTGGATGCACAAGATTGGTTAAAAACCCTAATTGCACAAGAATAAGCCTAGGGAGGAATAGAATAACCTAAATGTTCATCCAATGACACAAACACACCTATTGGATGCACAAGATTGGTTAGAAACCCTAATTGGACAAGATTAAGGCTAGGGAGGACGAAAATGACCTAAATGTTAATCCAATGACACAAATGAACTTATTGGATGCACAAGATTGGTTAAAAACAATAATTGGACAAGATTAAGCGGAAGGAGGACGAAAATGACCTAATTGTTCAACCAATGACAAAAGCACACCTATTGAGTGCACAAGATTGGTTAAAAACCCTAATTGGACAAGAATAAGCCTAGGGAAGACGAAAATGACCTAATTGTTCAACGAAATGACACAAACACACCTATTGGATGCACAAGATTGGTTAAAAACCCTAATTGGAGAAGAATAAGCATAGGGAGGATGAAAATGACCTATATGTTCATCCAATGACACAAATGATCTTTTTGAATGCACAAGATTGGGTAAAAACCCTAATTGCCCAAGAATAGGGCTAGGGAGGAAGAAAATGACCTAATTGTTCAACCAATGACAAAAACACACCTATTGAATGCACAAGATTGGTTAAAAACCCTAATTGGACAAGAATAAGCCTAGGGAGGACGAAAATGACCTAATTGTTCAACGAAATGACACAAACACACCTATTGACGCACAAGATTGGTTAAAAACCCTAATTGGAGAAAAATAAGCCTAGGGAGGACGAAAAGGACCTAAATGTTCATCCAATGACAAAAATGAACTTATTGGACGCACAAGATTAGTTAAAAATCCTTATTGGACAACATTAAGCGTAAGGAGGACGAAAATGACCTAAATGTTCATCCAATGACACAAATGAACTTATTGGATGCACAAGATTGGTTAAAAACCCTAATTACACAAGAATAACCCTATGGAGGTCGAAAATGACCTAATTGTTCAACCAATGACAAAAACACACCTATTGAATGCACAAGATTGGTTAAAAACACTAATTGGATAAGAATAAGCCTAGGGAGGACGAATATGACCTAATTGTTCATTCAATGACAGAAACACACCTATTGGATGCACAAGGTTGGTTAGAAACCCTAATTGGACAAGAATAAGGCTAGGGGGGACGAAAATTACCTAAATGTTGATCCAATGACACAAGGGAACTTATTGGATGCACAAGGTCGGTTAAAAACCCAAATTGGACAAGAATAAGCCTAGGGAGGTCGAATATGACCTAACTGTTCATCAAATGAGTGAAACACAACTATTGAATGCACAAGATTGGTTAAAAACCCTAATTGGACAAGAATAAGCCTAGGGTGGACGAATATGACCTAATTGTTCATCCAATGACACAAACACACCTATTGAATGCACAAGATTGGTTAGAAACCCTAATTGCATAAGAATAAGGCTAGGGAGGACGAAAATTACCTAAATGTTGATCCAATGACACAAATGAACTTATTGGATGCACAAGATTGGTTAAAAACCCTAATTGGACAAGATAAAGCGTAAGGAGGACGAAAATGACCTAATTGTTCAATCAATAACGTAAACACACCTATTGAATGCACAAGATTGGTTAAAAACCCTAATTGGAAAAGAATAAGCCTAGGGAGGCGAAAATGACCTAATTGTTCAACGAAATGACAATAACACACCTATTGGATGCACAAGATTGGTTAAAAAGACTAATTGGAGAAGAATAAGCATAAGTAGGACGAAAATGACCTAAATGTTCATCCAATGACACCAATGAACTTTTTAAATGCACAAGATTGGTTAAAAACCGTAATTGGTCAAGTTAAGCGTAAGGAAGACGAAAATGACCTAATTGTTCAACCATTGACACAAACACACCTATCCAATGCACAAGATTGGTTAAAAACCCTAATTGGACAAGAATAAGCCTAGGGAGGACGAAAGTGAACTAGTTATTCAACGAAATGACACAAACAAACCTATAGGATGCACAAGATTGGTTAAAAACCCTTATGGGAGAAAAGAAAGCCTAGGGAGGACGAAAATGACCTAAATGTTCATCCGATGACACAAATGAACTTATTGGATGCACAAGTTTGGTTAAAAACCCTAATTGCACAAGAATAACCCTAAGGAGGACGAAATGGACCTAATTGTTCAACCAATGACACAAACACACCTATTGAATGCAGAAGATTGATTAAAAACCCTAATTGGACCAGAATAAGCCTAGGGAGGACAAAAATGACCTAATCGTTCAACGAAATGACACAAACACACCTATTGGATGCACAAGATTGGTTAAAAACCCTAATTGGAGAAAAATAAGCCTATGGATGACCAAAATGACCTAAATGTTCATCCAATGAAAATAACACACCAATTGGATGCACAAGATTGGTTAAAAACCCTAATTGGACAAGAATAAGCCTAGGGAGGAATAGAATAACCTAAATGTTCATCCAATGACACAAACACACCTATTGGATGCACAAGATTGGTTAGAAACCCTAATTGGAGAAGAATAAGGCTAGGGAGGACGAAAATGACCTAAATGTTGATCCAATGATACAAATGAACTTATTGGATGCACAAGATTGGTTAAAAACCCTAATTGGACAAGATTAAGCGTAAGGAGGACGAAAACGACCTAATTGTTCAACTGATGACACAAACACACCTATTGAACGCACAAGATTGGTTAAAAACACTAATTGGAAAAGAATAAGCCTAGGGAGGACGAATATGAGCAAATTGTTCATTCAATGACATAAACACACCTATTGGATGCACAAGATTGGTTAGAAACCCTAATTGGACAAGAATAAGGCTAGGGGAGACGAAAATTACCTAAATGTTGATCCAATGAAACAAATGAACTTATTGGATGCACAAGGTTGGTTAACAACCCAAATTGGACAAGATTAAGCGTAAGGAGGACGTAAAAGACCTAATTGCTCATCCAATGACACAAACACACCTATTGAATGCACAAGATTGGTTAAAAACCCTAATTGGACAAGAATAAGCCTAGGGTGGACGAATATGACCTAATTGTTCATCCAATGACACAAACACACCTATTGAATGAACAAGATTGGTTAGAAACTCTAATTGGAGAAGAATAAGGCTAGGGAGGACGAAAATGACTTAAATGTTGATCCAATGACACAAATGAACTTATTGGATGCACAAGATTGGTTAAAAACCCTAATTGGACAAGATTAAGCATAAGGAGGACGAAAATGACCTAATTGTTCAACAAATGACACAAACACACCTATTGAATGCACAAGATTGGTTAAAAACCCTAATTGGAAAAGAATAAGCCTAGGGAGGCGAAAATGACCTAATTGTTCAACGAAATGACAATAACACACCTATTGGATGCACAAGATTGGTTAAAAAGACTAATTGGAGAAGAATAAGCATAAGTAGGACGAAAATGACCTAAATGTTCATCCAATGACACCAATGAACTTTGTAAATGCACAAGATTGGTTAAAAATCGTAATTGGTCAAGTTAAGCGTAAGGAAGACGAAAATGACCTAATTGTTCAACCATTGACACAAACACACCTATCCAATGCACAAGATTGGTTAAAAACCCTAATTGGACAAGAATAAGCCTAGGGAGGACGAAAGTGAACTAGTTATTCAACGAAATGACACAAACAAACCTATAGGATGCACAAGATTGGTTAAAAACCCTTATGGGAGAAAAGAAAGCCTAGGGAGGACGAAAATGACCTAAATGTTCATCCGATGACACAAATGAACTTATTGGATGCACAAGTTTGGTTAAAAACCCTAATTGCACAAGAATAAGCCTATGGAGGACGAAAATGACCTAATTGTTCAACGAAATGACACAAACACACCTATTGGATGTACAAGATTGGTTAAAAACCCTAATTGGAGAAGAATAAGCATAGGGAGGATGAAAATGACCTATATGTTCATCCAATGACACAAATGATCTTTTTGAATGCGCAAGATTGGGTAAAAACCCTAATTGCACAAGAATAGGGCTAGGGAGGAAGAAAATGACCTAATTGTTCAACCAATGACACAAACACACCTATTGAATCCACAAGATTGGTTAAAAACCCTAATTGCACAAGAATAAGCCTAGGGAGGACGAAAATGACCAAATTGTTCAACGAAATGACACAAACACACCTATTGGACGCACAAGATTAGTTAAAAACCCTAATTGGACAAGAATAAGCCTAGGGAGGCGAAAATGACCTAATTGTTCAACGAAATGACACAAACACGCCTATTGGATGCACAAGATTGGTTAAAAACACTAATTGGAGTAGAATAAGCATAGGGAGGACGAAAATGACCTAAATGTTCATCCAATGACACAAATGAACTTTTTAAATGCACAAGATTGGTTAAAAACCATAATTGGACAAGTTAAGCGTAAGGAAGACGAAAATGACCTAATTGTTCAACCATTGACACAAACACACCTATTCAATGCACAAGATTGGTTAAAAACCATAATTGGACAAGAATAAACCTAGGGAGGACGAAAGTGAACAAATTATTCAACGAAATGACACAAACAGACCTATAGCATGCACAAGATTGGTTAAAAACCCTAATGGGAGAAAAAAAAGCCTAGGGAGGACGAAAATGACCTATATGTTCATCCAATGACAAAAATGAACTTATTGGATGCACAAGATTAGTTAAAAATCCTTATTGGACAACATTAAGCGTAAGGAGGACGAAAATGACCTAAATGTTCATCCAATGACACAAATGAACTTATTGGATGCACAAGATTGGTTAAAAACCCAAATTACACAAGAATAACCCTATGGATGTCGAAAATGACCTAATTGTTCAACCAATGACAAAAACACTAATTGGACAAGAATAAGCCTAGGGAGGACGAATATGACCTAATTGTTCATTCAATGACAGAAACACACCTATTGGATGCACAAGGTTGGTTAGAAACCCTAATTGGACAAGAATAAGGCTAGGGCGAACGAAAATTACCTAAATGTTGATCCAATGACACAAGTGAACTTATTGGATGCACAAGGTCGGTTAAAAATCCAAATTGGACAAGAATAAGCCTAGGGAGGACGAATATGACCTAACTGTTCAACCAATAACGTAAACATTCCTATTGAATGCACAAGATTGGTTAAAAACCATAATTGGACAAGAATAAACCTAGGGCGGACGAAAGTGAACAAATTATTCAACAAAATGACACAAACAGACCTATAGGATGCACAAGATTGGTTAAAAACCCTAATGGGAGAAAAGAAATCCTATGGAGGACGAAAATGACCTAAATGTTCATCCAATGACACAAATGAACTTATTGGATGCACAAGTTTGGTTAAAAACCCTAATTGCACAAGAATAACCCTAAGGAGGACAAAAAGGACCTAATTGTTCAACCAATGACACAAACACACCTATTGAATGCAGAAGATTGATTAAAAACCCTAATTGGACAAGAATAAGCCTAGGGAGGACAAAAATGACCTAATTGTTCAACGAAATGATACAAACACACCTATTGGATGCACAAGATTGGTTAAAAACCCTAATTGGAGAAAAATAAGCCTATGGATGACGAAAATGACCTAAATGTTCATCCAATGACACAAACACACCAATTGGATGCACAAGATTGGTTAAAAACCCTAATTGCACAAGAATAAGCCTAGGGAGGAATAGAATAACCTAAATGTTCATCCAATGACACAAACACACCTATTGGATGCACAAGATTGGTTAGAAACCCTAATTGGACAAGATTAAGGCTAGGGAGGACGAAAATGACCTAAATGTTGATCCAATGACACAAATGAACTTATTGGATGCACAAGATTGGTTAAAAACCCTAATTGGACAAGATTAAGCGTAAGGAGGATGAAAATGGCCTAATTATTCAACCAATGACAAAAGCACACCTATTGAGTGCACAAGATTGGTTAAAAACCCTAATTGGACAAGAATAAGCCTAGGGAGGACGAAAATGACCTAATTGTTCAACGAAATGACACAAACACACCTATTGGATGCACAAGATTGGTTAAAGACCCTAATTGGAGAAGAATAAGCATAAGGAGGATGAAAAGGACCTAAATGTTCATCCAATGACAAAAATGAACTTATTGGATGCACAAGATTAGTTAAAAATCCTTATTGGACAACATTAAGCGTAAGGAGGACGAAAATGACCTAAATGTTCATCCAATGACACAAATGAACTTATTGGATGCACAAGATTGGTTAAAAACCCTAATTACACAAGAATAACCCTATGGAGGTCGAAAATGACCTAATTGTTCAACCAATGACAAAAACACACCTATTGAATGCACAAGATTGGTTAAAAACACTAATTGGATAAGAATAAGCCTAGGGAGGACGAATATGACCTAATTGTTCATTCAATGACAGAAACACACCTATTGGATGCACAAGGTTGGTTAGAAACCCTAATTGGACAAGAATAAGGCTAGGGGGGACGAAAATTACCTAAATGTTGATCCAATGACACAAGGGAACTTATTGGATGCACAAGGTCGGTTAAAAACCCAAATTGGGCAAGAATAAGCCTAGGGAGGTCGAATATGACCTAACTGTTCATCAAATGAGTGAAACACAACTATTGAATGCACAAGATTGGTTAAAAACCCTAATTGGACAAGAATAAGCCTAGGGTGGACGAATATGACCTAATTGTTCATCCAATGACACAAACACACCTATTGAATGCACAAGATTGGTTAGAAACCCTAATTGGATAAGAATAAGGCTAGGGAGGACGAAAATTACCTAAATGTTGATCCAATGACACAAATGAACTTATTGGATGCACAAGATTGGTTAAAAACCCTAATTGGACAAGATAAAGCGTAAGGAGGACGAAAATGACCTAATTGTTCAATCAATAACGTAAACACACCTATTGAATGCACAAGATTGGTTAAAAACCCTAATTGGAAAAGAATAAGCCTAGGGAGGCGAAAATGACCTAATTGTTCAACGAAATGACAATAACACACCTATTGGATGCACAAGATTGGTTAAAAAGACTAATTGGAGAAGAATAAGCATAAGTAGGACGAAAATGACCTAAATGTTCATCCAATGACACCAATGAACTTTTTAAATGCACAAGATTGGTTAAAAACCGTAATTGGTCAAGTTAAGCATAAGGAAGACGAAAATGACCTAATTGTTCAACCATTGACACAAACACACCTATCCAATGCACAAGATTGGTTAAAAACCCTAATTGGACAAGAATAAGCCTAGGGAGGACGAAAGTGAACTAGTTATTCAACGAAATGACACAAACAAACCTATAGGATGCACAAGATTGGTTAAAAACCCTTATGGGAGAAAAGAAAGCCTAGGGAGGACGAAAATGACCTAAATGTTCATCCGATGACACAAATGAACTTATTGGATGCACAAGTTTGGTTAAAAACCCTAATTGCACAAGAATAACCCTAAGGAGGACGAAATGGACCTAATTGTTCAACCAATGACACAAACACACCTATTGAATGCAGAAGATTGATTAAAAACCCTAATTGGACCAGAATAAGCCTAGGGAGGACAAAAATGACCTAATCGTTCAACGAAATGACACAAACACACCTATTGGATGCACAAGATTGGTTAAAAACCCTAATTGGAGAAAAATAAGCCTATGGATGACCAAAATGACCTAAATGTTCATCCAATGAAAATAACACACCAATTGGATGCACAAGATTGGTTAAAAACCCTAATTGGATAAGAATAAGCCTAGGGAGGAATAGAATAACCTAAATGTTCATCCAATGACACAAACACACCTATTGGATGCACAAGATTGGTTAGAAACCCTAATTGGACAAGATTAAGGCTAGGGAGGACGAAAATGACCTAAATGTTGATCCAATGACACAAATGAACTTATTGGATGCACAAGATTGGTTAAAAACCCTAATTGGACAAGATTAAGCGTAAGGAGGATGAAAATGACCTAATTGTTCAACCAATGACAAAAGCA
The DNA here is from genome assembly GCA_037974775.1 of Cicer pinnatifidum. NCBI lineage: Eukaryota > Viridiplantae > Streptophyta > Magnoliopsida > Fabales > Fabaceae > Cicer > Cicer pinnatifidum. The sequence continues at coordinate 21,545,113 of JBBPBR010000006.1, read as the reverse complement.
CACCTATTGAGTGCACAAGATTGGTTAAAAACCCTAATTGGACAAGAATAAGCCTAGGGAGGACGAAAATGACCTAATTGTTCAACGAAATGACACAAACACACCTATTGGATGCACAAGATTGGTTAAAAACCCTAATTGGAGAAGAATAAGCATAAGGAGGATGAAAATGACCTATATGTTCATCCAATGACACAAATGATCTTTTTGAATGCACAAGATTGGGTAAAAACCCTAATTGCACAAGAATAAGGCTAGGGAGGAAGAAAATGACCTAATTGTTCAACCAATGACACAAACACACCCATTGAATGCACAAGATTGGTTAAAAACCCTAATTTGACAAAATAAGCCTAGGGAGGACGAAAATGACCTAATTGTTCAACAAAATGACACAAACACACCTATTGGATGCACAAGATTGGTTAAAAACCCTAATTGGAGAAAAATAAGCCTAGGGGGGACGAAAAGGACCTAAATGTTCATCCAATGACAAAAATGAACTTATTGGATGCACAAGATTAGTTAAAAATCCTTATTGGACAACATTAAGCGTAAGGAGGACGAAAATGACCTAAATGTTCATCCAATGACACAAATGAACTTATTGGATGCACAAGATTGGTTAAAAACCCTAATTACACAAGAATAACCCTATGGAGGTCGAAAATGACCTAATTGTTCAACCAATGACAAAAACACACCTATTGAATGCAAAAGATTGGTTAAAAACACTAATTGGACAAGAATAAGCCTAGGGAGGACGAATATGACCTAATTGTTCATTCAATGACAGAAACACACCTATTGGATGCACAAGGTTGGTTAGAAACCCTAATTGGACAAGAATAAGGCTAGGGCGAACGAAAATTACCTAAATGTTGATCCAATGACACAAGTGAACTTATTGGATGCACAAGGTCGGTTAAAAATCCAAATTGGACAAGAATAAGCCTAGGGAGGACGAATATGACCTAACTGTTCAACCAATAACGTAAACATTCCTATTGAATGCACAAGATTGGTTAAAAACCATAATTGGACAAGAATAAACCTAGGGCGGACGAAAGTGAACAAATTATTCAACAAAATGACACAAACAGACCTATAGGATGCACAAGATTGGTTAAAAACCCTAATGGGAGAAAAGAAATCCTATGGAGGACGAAAATGACCTAAATGTTCATCCAATGACACAAATGAACTTATTGGATGCACAAGTTTGGTTAAAAACCCTAATTGCACAAGAATAACCCTAAGGAGGACAAAAAGGACCTAATTGTTCAACCAATGACACAAACACACCTATTGAATGCAGAAGATTGATTAAAAACCCTAATTGGACAAGAATAAGCCTAGGGAGGACAAAAATGACCTAATTGTTCAACGAAATGATACAAACACACCTATTGGATGCACAAGATTGGTTAAAAACCCTAATTGGAGAAAAATAAGCCTATGGATGACGAAAATGACCTAAATGTTCATCCAATGACACAAACACACCAATTGGATGCACAAGATTGGTTAAAAACCCTAATTGCACAAGAATAAGCCTAGGGAGGAATAGAATAACCTAAATGTTCATCCAATGACACAAACACACCTATTGGATGCACAAGATTGGTTAGAAACCCTAATTGGACAAGATTAAGGCTAGGGAGGACGAAAATGACCTAAATGTTGATCCAATGACACAAATGAACTTATTGGATGCACAAGATTGGTTAAAAACCCTAATTGGACAAGATTAAGCGTAAGGAGGATGAAAATGGCCTAATTATTCAACCAATGACAAAAGCACACCTATTGAGTGCACAAGATTGGTTAAAAACCCTAATTGGACAAGAATAAGCCTAGGGAGGACGAAAATGACCTAATTGTTCAACGAAATGACACAAACACACCTATTGGATGCACAAGATTGGTTAAAGACCCTAATTGGAGAAGAATAAGCATAAGGAGGATGAAAAGGACCTAAATGTTCATCCAATGACAAAAATGAACTTATTGGATGCACAAGATTAGTTAAAAATCCTTATTGGACAACATTAAGCGTAAGGAGGACGAAAATGACCTAAATGTTCATCCAATGACACAAATGAACTTATTGGATGCACAAGATTGGTTAAAAACCCTAATTACACAAGAATAACCCTATGGAGGTCGAAAATGACCTAATTGTTCAACCAATGACAAAAACACACCTATTGAATGCACAAGATTGGTTAAAAACACTAATTGGATAAGAATAAGCCTAGGGAGGACGAATATGACCTAATTGTTCATTCAATGACAGAAACACACCTATTGGATGCACAAGGTTGGTTAGAAACCCTAATTGGACAAGAATAAGGCTAGGGGGGACGAAAATTACCTAAATGTTGATCCAATGACACAAGGGAACTTATTGGATGCACAAGGTCGGTTAAAAACCCAAATTGGACAAGAATAAGCCTAGGGAGGTCGAATATGACCTAACTGTTCATCAAATGAGTGAAACACAACTATTGAATGCACAAGATTGGTTAAAAACCCTAATTGGACAAGAATAAGCCTAGGGTGGACGAATATGACCTAATTGTTCATCCAATGACACAAACACACCTATTGAATGCACAAGATTGGTTAGAAACCCTAATTGCATAAGAATAAGGCTAGGGAGGACGAAAATTACCTAAATGTTGATCCAATGACACAAATGAACTTATTGGATGCACAAGATTGGTTAAAAACCCTAATTGGACAAGATAAAGCGTAAGGAGGACGAAAATGACCTAATTGTTCAATCAATAACGTAAACACACCTATTGAATGCACAAGATTGGTTAAAAACCCTAATTGGAAAAGAATAAGCCTAGGGAGGCGAAAATGACCTAATTGTTCAACGAAATGACAATAACACACCTATTGGATGCACAAGATTGGTTAAAAAGACTAATTGGAGAAGAATAAGCATAAGTAGGACGAAAATGACCTAAATGTTCATCCAATGACACCAATGAACTTTTTAAATGCACAAGATTGGTTAAAAACCGTAATTGGTCAAGTTAAGCATAAGGAAGACGAAAATGACCTAATTGTTCAACCATTGACACAAACACACCTATCCAATGCACAAGATTGGTTAAAAACCCTAATTGGACAAGAATAAGCCTAGGGAGGACGAAAGTGAACTAGTTATTCAACGAAATGACACAAACAAACCTATAGGATGCACAAGATTGGTTAAAAACCCTTATGGGAGAAAAGAAAGCCTAGGGAGGACGAAAATGACCTAAATGTTCATCCGATGACACAAATGAACTTATTGGATGCACAAGTTTGGTTAAAAACCCTAATTGCACAAGAATAACCCTAAGGAGGACGAAATGGACCTAATTGTTCAACCAATGACACAAACACACCTATTGAATGCAGAAGATTGATTAAAAACCCTAATTAGACCAGAATAAGCCTAGGGAGGACAAAAATGACCTAATCGTTCAACGAAATGACACAAACACACCTATTGGATGCACAAGATTGGTTAAAAACCCTAATTGGAGAAAAATAAGCCTATGGATGACCAAAATGACCTAAATGTTCATCCAATGAAAATAACACACCAATTGGATGCACAAGATTGGTTAAAAACCCTAATTGGACAAGAATAAGCCTAGGGAGGAATAGAATAACCTAAATGTTCATCCAATGACACAAACACACCTATTGGATGCACAAGATTGGTTAGAAACCCTAATTGGAGAAGAATAAGGCTAGGGAGGACGAAAATGACCTAAATGTTGATCCAATGATACAAATGAACTTATTGGATGCACAAGATTGGTTAAAAACCCTAATTGGACAAGATTAAGCGTAAGGAGGACGAAAACGACCTAATTGTTCAACTGATGACACAAACACACCTATTGAACGCACAAGATTGGTTAAAAACACTAATTGGAAAAGAATAAGCCTAGGGAGGACGAATATGAGCAAATTGTTCATTCAATGACATAAACACACCTATTGGATGCACAAGATTGGTTAGAAACCCTAATTGGACAAGAATAAGGCTAGGGGAGACGAAAATTACCTAAATGTTGATCCAATGAAACAAATGAACTTATTGGATGCACAAGGTTGGTTAACAACCCAAATTGGACAAGATTAAGCGTAAGGAGGACGTAAAAGACCTAATTGCTTATCCAATGACACAAACACACCTATTGAATGCACAAGATTGGTTAAAAACCCTAATTGGACAAGAATAAGCCTAGGGTGGACGAATATGACCTAATTGTTCATCCAATGACACAAACACACCTATTGAATGAACAAGATTGGTTAGAAACCCTAATTGGAGAAGAATAAGGCTAGGGAGGACGAAAATGACTTAAATATTGATCCAATGACACAAATGAACTTATTGGATGGACAAGATTGGTTAAAAACCCTAATTGGACAAGATTAAGCATAAGGAGGACGAAAATGACCTAATTGTTCAACAAATGACACAAACACACCTATTGAATGCACAAGATTGGTTAAATACCCTAATTGGAAAAGAATAAGCCTAGGGAGGCGAAAATGACCTAATTGTTCAACGAAATGACAATAACACACCTATTGGATGCACAAGATTGGTTAAAAAGACTAATTGGAGAAGAATAAGCATAAGTAGGACGAAAATGACCTAAATGTTCATCCAATGACACCAATGAACTTTTTAAATGCACAAGATTGGTTAAAAACCGTAATTGGTCAAGTTAAGCGTAAGGAAGACGAAAATGACCTAATTGTTCAACCATTGACACAAACACACCTATCCAATGCACAAGATTGGTTAAAAACCCTAATTGGACAAGAATAAGCCTAGGGAGGACGAAAGTGAACTAGTTATTCAACGAAATGACATAAACAAACCTATAGGATGCACAAGATTGGTTAAAAACCCTTATGGGAGAAAAGAAAGCCTAGGGAGGACGAAAATGACCTAAATGTTCATCCGATGACACAAATGAACTTATTGGATGCACAAGTTTGGTTAAAAACCCTAATTGCACAAGAATAACCCTAAGGAGGACGAAATGGACCTAATTGTT
>JBBPBR010000006.1:21526165-21540016 GCA_037974775.1 Cicer pinnatifidum | reverse complement strand
CTAATTGGAGAAGAATAAGGCTAGGGAGGACGAAAATGACTTAAATGTTGATCCAATGACACAAATGAACTTATTGGATGCACAAGATTGGTTAAAAACCCTAATTGGACAAGATTAAGCATAAGGAGGACGAAAATGACCTAATTGTTCAACAAATGACACAAACACACCTATTGAATGCACAAGATTGGTTAAAAACCCTAATTGGAAAAGAATAAGCCTAGGGAGGCGAAAATGACCTAATTGTTCAACGAAATGACAATAACACACCTATTGGATGCACAAGATTGGTTAAAAAGACTAATTGGAGAAGAATAAGCATAAGTAGGACGAAAATGACCTAAATGTTCATCCAATGACACCAATGAACTTTTTAAATGCACAAGATTGGTTAAAAACCGTAATTGGTCAAGTTAAGCGTAAGGAAGACGAAAATGACCTAATTGTTCAACCATTGACACAAACACACCTATCCAATGCACAAGATTGGTTAAAAACCCTAATTGGACAAGAATAAGCCTAGGGAGGACGAAAGTGAACTAGTTATTCAACGAAATGACACAAACAAACCTATAGGATGCACAAGATTGGTTAAAAACCCTTATGGGAGAAAAGAAAGCCTAGGGAGGACGAAAATGACCTAAATGTTCATCCGATGACACAAATGAACTTATTGGATGCACAAGTTTGGTTAAAAACCCTAATTGCACAAGAATAACCCTAAGGAGGACGAAATGGACCTAATTGTTAAACCAATGACACAAACACACCTATTGAATGCAGAAGATTGATTAAAAACCCTAATTAGACCAGAATAAGCCTAGGGAGGACAAAAATGACCTAATCGTTCAACGAAATGACACAAACACACCTATTGGATGCACAAGATTGGTTAAAAACCCTAATTGGAGAAAAATAAGCCTATGGATGACCAAAATGACCTAAATGTTCATCCAATGAAAATAACACACCAATTGGATGCACAAGATTGGTTAAAAACCCTAATTGGACAAGAATAAGCCTAGGGAGGAATAGAATAACCTAAATGTTCATCCAATGACACAAACACACCTATTGGATGCACAAGATTGGTTAGAAACCCTAATTGGAGAAGAATAAGGCTAGGGAGGACGAAAATGACCTAAATGTTGATCCAATGATACAAATGAACTTATTGGATGCACAAGATTGGTTAAAAACCCTAATTGGACAAGATTAAGCGTAAGGAGGACGAAAACGACCTAATTGTTCAACTGATGACACAAACACACCTATTGAACGCACAAGATTGGTTAAAAACACTAATTGGAAAAGAATAAGCCTAGGGAGGACGAATATGAGCAAATTGTTCATTCAATGACATAAACACACCTATTGGATGCACAAGATTGGTTAGAAACCCTAATTGGACAAGAATAAGGCTAGGGGAGACGAAAATTACCTAAATGTTGATCCAATGAAACAAATGAACTTATTGGATGCACAAGGTTGGTTAACAACCCAAATTGGACAAGATTAAGCGTAAGGAGGACGTAAAAGACCTAATTGCTCATCCAATGACACAAACACACCTATTGAATGCACAAGATTGGTTAAAAACCCTAATTGGACAAGAATAAGCCTAGGGTGGACGAATATGACCTAATTGTTCATCCAATGACACAAACACACCTATTGAATGAACAAGATTGGTTAGAAACCCTAATTGGAGAAGAATAAGGCTAGGGAGGACGAAAATGACTTAAATGTTGATCCAATGACACAAATGAACTTATTGGATGCACAAGATTGGTTAAAAACCCTATTGGACAAGATTAAGCATAAGGAGGACGAAAATGACCTAATTGTTCAACAAATGACACAAACACACCTATTGAATGCACAAGATTGGTTAAATACCCTAATTGGAAAAGAATAAGCCTAGGGAGGCGAAAATGACCTAATTGTTCAACGAAAAGACAATAACACACCTATTGGATGCACAAGATTGGTTAAAAAGACTAATTGGAGAAGAATAAGCATAAGTAGGACGAAAATGACCTAAATGTTCATCCAATGACACCAATGAACTTTTTAAATGCACAAGATTGGTTAAAAACCGTAATTGGTCAAGTTAAGCGTAAGGAAGACGAAAATGACCTAATTGTTCAACCATTGACACAAACACACCTATCCAATGCACAAGATTGGTTAAAAACCCTAATTGGACAAGAATAAGCCTAGGGAGGACGAAAGTGAACTAGTTATTCAACGAAATGACACAAACAAACCTATAGGATGCACAAGATTGGTTAAAAACCCTTATGGGAGAAAAGAAAGCCTAGGGAGGACGAAAATGACCTAAATGTTCATCCGATGACACAAATGAACTTATTGGATGCACAAGTTTGGTTAAAAACCCTAATTGCACAAGAATAACCCTAAGGAGGACGAAATGGACCTAATTGTTCAACCAATGACACAAACACACCTATTGAATGCAGAAGATTGATTAAAAACCCTAATTGGACCAGAATAAGCCTAGGGAGGACAAAAATGACCTAATCGTTCAACGAAATGACACAAACACACCTATTGGATGCACAAGATTGGTTAAAAACCCTAATTGGAGAAAAATAAGCCTATGGATGACCAAAATGACCTAAATGTTCATCCAATGAAAATAACACACCAATTGGATGCACAAGATTGGTTAAAAACCCTAATTGGATAAGAATAAGCCTAGGGAGGAATAGAATAACCTAAATGTTCATCCAATGACACAAACACACCTATTGGATGCACAAGATTGGTTAGAAACCCTAATTGGACAAGATTAAGGCTAGGGAGGACGAAAATGACCTAAATGTTGATCCAATGATACAAATGAACTTATAGGATGCACAAGATTGGTTAAAAACCCTAATGGGAGAAAAAAAAGCCTAGGGAGGACGAAAATGACCTAAATGTTCATCTGATGACACAAATGAACTTATTGGATGCACAAGTTTGGTTAAAAACCCTAATTGCACAAGAATAACCCTAAGGAGGACGAAAAGGACCTAATTGTTCAACGAAATTACACAAACACACCTATTGAATGCAGAAGAATGATTAAAAACCCTAATTGGACAAGAATAAGCCTAGGGAGGACGAAAATGACCTAATTGTTCAACGAAATGACACAAACACACCTATTGGATGCACAAGATTCGTTAAAAACCCTAATTGGAGAAAAATAAGCCTATGGATGACGAAAATGACCTAAATGTTCATCCAATGACACAAACACACCAATTGGATGCACAAGATTGGTTAAAAACCCTAATTGGACAAGAATAAGCCTAGGGAGGAATAGAATAACCTAAATGTTCATCCAATGACACAAACACACCTATTGGATGCACAAGAATGGTTAGAAACCCTAATTGGAGAAGAATAAGGCTAGGGAGGACGAAAATGACCTAAATGTTGATCCAATGACACAAAGGAACTTATTGGATGCACAAGATTGGTTAAAAACCCTAATTGGACAAGATTAAGCGTAAGGAGGACGAAAACGACCTAATTGTTCAACTGATGACACAAACACACCTATTGAACGCACAAGATTGGTTAAAAACACTAATTGGAAAAGAATAAGCCTAGGGAGGACTAATATGAGCAAATTGTTCATTCAATGACATAAACACACCTATTGGATGCACAAGATTGGTTAGAAACCCTAATTGGACAAGAATAAGGCTAGGGGAGACGAAAATTACCTAAATGTTGATCCAATGAAACAAATGAACTTATTGGATGCACAAGGTTGGTTAACAACCCAAATTGGACAAGATTAAGCGTAAGGAGGACGTAAAAGACCTAATTGCTCATCCAATGACACAAACACACCTATTGAATGCACAAGATTGGTTAAAAACCCTAATTGGACAAGAATAAGCCTAGGGTGGACGAATATGACCTAATTGTTCATCCAATGACACAAACACACCTATTGAATGAACAAGATTGGTTAGAAACCCTAATTGGAGAAGAATAAGGCTAGGGAGGACGAAAATGACTTAAATGTTGATCCAATGACACAAATGAACTTATTGGATGCACAAGATTGGTTAAAAACCCTAATTGGACAAGATTAAGCATAAGGAGGACGAAAATGACCTAATTGTTCAACAAATGACACAAACACACCTATTGAATGCACAAGATTGGTTAAAAACCCTAATTGGAAAAGAATAAGCCTAGGGAGGCGAAAATGACCTAATTGTTCAACGAAATGACAATAACACACCTATTGGATGCACAAGATTGGTTAAAAAGACTAATTGGAGAAGAATAAGCATAAGTAGGACGAAAATGACCTAAATGTTCATCCAATGACACCAATGAACTTTTTAAATGCACAAGATTGGTTAAAAACCGTAATTGGTCAAGTTAAGCGTAAGGAAGACGAAAATGACCTAATTGTTCAACCATTGACACAAACACACCTATCCAATGCACAAGATTGGTTAAAAACCCTAATTGGACAAGAATAAGCCTAGGGAGGACGAAAGTGAACTAGTTATTCAACGAAATGACACAAACAAACCTATAGGATGCACAAGATTGGTTAAAAACCCTTATGGGAGAAAAGAAAGCCTAGGGAGGACGAAAATGACCTAAATGTTCATCCGATGACACAAATGAACTTATTGGATGCACAAGTTTGGTTAAAAACCCTAATTGCACAAGAATAACCCTAAGGAGGACGAAATGGACCTAATTGTTCAACCAATGACACAAACACACCTATTGAATGCAGAAGATTGATTAAAAACCCTAATTGGACCAGAATAAGCCTAGGGAGGACAAAAATGACCTAATCGTTCAACGAAATGACACAAACACACCTATTGGATGCACAAGATTGGTTAAAAACCCTAATTGGAGAAAAATAAGCCTATGGATGACCAAAATGACCTAAATGTTCATCCAATGAAAATAACACACCAATTGGATGCACAAGATTGGTTAAAAACCCTAATTGGATAAGAATAAGCCTAGGGAGGAATAGAATAACCTAAATGTTCATCCAATGACACAAACACACCTATTGGATGCACAAGATTGGTTAGAAACCCTAATTGGACAAGATTAAGGCTAGGGAGGACGAAAATGACCTAAATGTTGATCCAATGATACAAATGAACTTATAGGATGCACAAGATTGGTTAAAAACCCTAATGGGAGAAAAAAAAGCCTAGGGAGGACGAAAATGACCTAAATGTTCATCTGATGACACAAATGAACTTATTGGATGCACAAGTTTGGTTAAAAACCCTAATTGCACAAGAATAACCCTAAGGAGGACGAAAAGGACCTAATTGTTCAACGAAATTACACAAACACACCTATTGAATGCAGAAGAATGATTAAAAACCCTAATTGGACAAGAATAAGCCTAGGGAGGACGAAAATGACCTAATTGTTCAACGAAATGACACAAACACACCTATTGGATGCACAAGATTCGTTAAAAACCCTAATTGGAGAAAAATAAGCCTATGGATGACGAAAATGACCTAAATGTTCATCCAATGACACAAACACACCAATTGGATGCACAAGATTGGTTAAAAACCCTAATTGGACAAGAATAAGCCTAGGGAGGAATAGAATAACCTAAATGTTCATCCAATGACACAAACACACCTATTGGATGCACAAGAATGGTTAGAAACCCTAATTGGAGAAGAATAAGGCTAGGGAGGACGAAAATGACCTAAATGTTGATCCAATGACACAAAGGAACTTATTGGATGCACAAGATTGGTTAAAAACCCTAATTGGACAAGATTAAGCGTAAGGAGGACGAAAACGACCTAATTGTTCAACTGATGACACAAACACACCTATTGAACGCACAAGATTGGTTAAAAACACTAATTGGAAAAGAATAAGCCTAGGGAGGACTAATATGAGCAAATTGTTCATTCAATGACATAAACACACCTATTGGATGCACAAGATTGGTTAGAAACCCTAATTGGACAAGAATAAGGCTAGGGGAGACGAAAATTACCTAAATGTTGATCCAATGAAACAAATGAACTTATTGGATGCACAAGGTTGGTTAACAACCCAAATTGGACAAGATTAAGCGTAAGGAGGACGTAAAAGACCTAATTGCTCATCCAATGACACAAACACACCTATTGAATGCACAAGATTGGTTAAAAACCCTAATTGGACAAGAATAAGCCTAGGGTGGACGAATATGACCTAATTGTTCATCCAATGACACAAACACACCTATTGAATGAACAAGATTGGTTAGAAACCCTAATTGGAGAAGAATAAGGCTAGGGAGGACGAAAATGACTTAAATGTTCATCCAATGACACAAATGAACTTATTGGATGCACAAGATTGGTTAAAAACCCTAATTGGACAAGATTAAGCGTAAGGAGGACGAAAATGACCTAATTGTTCAACCAATGACACAAACACACCTATTGAATGCACAAGATTGGTTAAAAACCCTAATTGGAAAAGAATAAGCCTAGGAAGCCGAAAATGACCTAAATGTTCATCCAATGACACAAATCAAATTTTTAAATGCTCAAGATTGGTTAAAAACCCTAATTGAACAAGAATAAGCCTAGGGAGGAAGAAAATGACCTAATTGGTCAACCAATGACACAAACACACCTATTGAATGCACAAGATTGGTTAAAAACCCTAATTGGACAAGAATAAGCCTAGGGAGGACGAAAATGACCTAATTGTTCAACGAAATGACACAAACACACCTATTGGATGCACAAGATTGGTTAAAAACCCTAATTGGAGAAACATTAGCCTAGGGAGGACGAAAATGACCTAAATGTTTATCCAATGACAAAAATGAACTTATTGGAGGCACAAGATTGGTTAAAAACCCTAATTGGACAAGATTAAGCGTAAGGAGGACGAAAATGACCTAATTGTTCAACCAATGACACAAACACACCTATTGAATGCACAAGATTGGTTAAAAACCCTAATTGGACAACAAAAAGCCTAGGGAGGAAAAATATGACCTAATTGTTCATCCAATGACACAAACACACCTATTGGAGGCACAAGATTGGTTAGAAACCCTAATTGGACAAGAATAAGGCTAAGGAGGAAGAAAATGACGTAAATGTTGATCCAATGACACAAATGAACTTATAGATGCACAAGATTGGTTAAAAACACTAATTGGACAAGATTAAGCGAAAGGAGGATAAAAATGACCTAATTGTTCAAACAATGACACAAACACACCTATTGAATGCACAAGATTGGTTAGAAACCCTAATTGGACAAGAATAAGCCTAGGGAGGACGAAAATGACCTAATTGGTCAACGAAATGACACAAACACACCTATTGGATGCACAAGATTGGTTAAAAACACTAATTGGAGAAGAATAAGCCTAGGGAGGACGAAAATGACCTAAATGTTCATCCAGTGACACAAATGAACTTATTGAATGCACAAGATAAGTTAAAAACCCTAATTAGATGCACAAGATTAAGCCTAGGGAGGATAAAAATGACCTAGTTGTTTATCCAATGACACAAACACACTTATTGGATGAACAAGATTGGTTAGAAACCCTAATGGGAGAAGAATAAGGCTAGGGAGGACGAAAATGACCTAAATGTTGATCCAATGACCCAAATGAACTTATCGGATGCACAAGATTGGTTTAAAACCCTAATTGGAAAAGAATAAGCCTAGGGAGGCGAAAATGACCTAATTGTTCAACGAAATGACACAAACACACCTATTGGATGCACAAGATTGGTTAAAAACACTAATTGGAAAAGAATAAGCCTAGGGCGGCGAAAATGACATAATTGTTCAACGAAATGACACAAACACACCTATTGGATGCACAAGATTGGTTAAAAACACTAATTGGAGAAGAATAAGCCTATGGAGGACGAAAATGACCTAAATGTTCATCCAATGACACATATGAACTTTTTAAATGCACAAGATTGGTTAAAAACCCTAATTGAACAAGAATAAGCCTAGGGAGGAAGAAAATGACCTAATTGGTCAACCAATGACACAAACACACCTATTGAATGCACAAGATTGGTTAAAAACCCTAATTGGAAAAAAAATAAGCCTAGGGCGGCGAAAATGACCTAATTGTTCAACGAAATGACACAAACACACCTATTGGATGCACAAGATTGGTTAAAAACACTAATTGGAGAAGAATAAGCCTAGGGAGGACGTAAATGACCTAAATGTTCGTCCAATGACACAAATGAACTTTTTAAATGCACAAGATTGGTTAAAAACCCTAATTGAACAAGAATAAGCCTAGGGAGGAAGAAAATGACCTAATTGGTCAACCAATGACACAAACACACCTATTGAATGCACAAGATTGGTTAACAACCCTAATTGCACTAGAATAAGCCTAGGGAGGACGAAAATGACCTAATTGTTCAACGAAATGACACAAACACACCTATTGGATGCACAAGATTGGTTAAAAACACTAATTGGAGAAGAATAAGCCTATGGAGGACGAAAATGACCTAAATGTTCATCCAATGACACATATGAACTTTTTAAATGCACAAGATTGGTTAAAAACCCTAATTCAACAAGAATAAGCCTAGGGAGGAAGAAAATGACCTAATTGGTCAACCAATGACACAAACACACCTATTGAATGCACAAGATTTGTTAAAAACCCTAATTGGAAAAAAATAAGCCTAGGGCGGCGAAAATGACCTAATTGTTCAACGAAATGACACAAACACACCTATTGGATGCACAAGATTGGTTAAAAACCCTAATTGGAGAAACATAAGCCTAGGGAGGACGAAAATGACCTAAATGTTCGTCCAATGACAAAAATAAACTTATTGGAGGCACAAGATTGGTTAAAAACCCTAATTGGACAACATTAAGCGTAAGGAGGACGAAAATGACCTAATTGTTCAACCAATGACACAAACACACCTATTGAATGCACAACATTGGTTTAAAACCCTAATTAAACAAGAATAAGCCTATGGAGGAAAAATATGACCTAATTGTTCATCCAATGACACAAACACACCTATTGGACGCACAAGATTGGTTAGAAATCCTAACTAGACAAGAAAAAGGCTAAGGAGGAAGAAAATGACGTAAATGTTGATCCAATGACACAAATGAACTTATTGGATGCACAAGATTGGTTAAAAACACTAATTGGACAAGATTTAGCGAAAGGAGGACAAAAATGACCTAATTGTTCAACCAATGACACAAACACACCTATTGAATGCACAAGATTGGTTAGAAACCCTAATTGGACAAGAATAAGCCTAGGGAGGACAAAAATGACCTAATTATTCAACGAAACGACACAAACACACCTATTGGATGCACAAGATTGGTTAAAAACACTAATTGGAGAAGAATAAGCCTAGGGAGGACGAAAATGACCTAAATGTTCATCCAATGACACAAACACACCTATTGAATGCATAAGATTGGTTAAAAACCCTAATTGGACAAGAATAAGCCTAGGGAGGAAAAATATGACCTAATTGTTCATCCAATGACACAAACACACCTATTGGATGCACAAGATTGGTTAGAAACCGTAATTGGACAAGAATAAGGCTAAGGAGGAACAAAATTACGTAAATGTTGATCCAATGACACAAATGAACTTATTGGATGCACAAGATTGGTTAAAAACACTAATTGGACAAGATTAAGCGAAAGGAGGACAAAAATGACCTAATTGTTCAACCAATGACACAAACGCACCTATTGAATGCACAAGATTGGTTAGAAACCCTAATTGGACAAGAATAAGCCTAGGGAGGACAAAAATGACCTAATTATTCAACAAAATGACACAAACACACCTATTGGATGCACAAGATTGGTTAAAAACACTAATTGGAGAAGAATAAGCCTAGGGAGGACGAAAATAACCTAAATGTTCATCCAATGACACAAATGAACTTATTGAATGCACAAGATTAGTTAAAAACCCTAATTGCACAAGAATAAGCCTAGGGAGGAAGAAAATTACCTAATTGTTTATCCAATGACACAAACACACCTATTGGATGCACAAGATCGGTTAAAAACCCTAATTGGACAAAAATAAGCCTAGGGAGGACGAAAATGACCTAATTGTTCAACCAATGACACAAACACACCTATTGAATGCATAAGATTGGTTAAAAACCCTAATTGGACAAGAATAAGCCTAGGGAGGAAAAATATGACCTAATTGTTCATCCAATGACACAAACACACCTATTGGATGCACAAGATTGGTTAGAAACCGTAATTGGACAAGAATAAGGCTAAGGAGGAAGAAAATGACGTAAATGTTGATCCAATGACACAAATGAACTTATTGGATGCACAAGATTGGTTAAAAACACTAATTGGACAAGATTAAGCGAAAGGAGGACTAAAATGACCTAATTGTTCAACCAATGACACCAACACACCTATTGAATGCACAAGATTGGTTAGAAACCCTAATTGGACAAGAATAATCCTAGGGAGGACAAAAATGACCTAATTATTCAACGAAATGACACAAACACACCTATTGGATGCACAAGATTGGTTAAAAACACTAATTGGAGAAGAACAAGCCTAGGGAGGACGAAAATAACCTAAATGTTCATCCAATGACACAAATGAACTTATTGAACGCACAAGAATAGTTAAAAACCCTAATTGCACAAGAATAAGCCTAGGGAGGAAGAAAATGACCTAATTGTTTATCCAATGACACAAACACACCTATTGGATGCACAAGATTGGTTAAAAACCCTAATTGGACAACAAAAAGCCTAGGGAGGAAAAATATGACCTAATTGTTCATCCAATGACACAAACACACCTATTGGACGCACAAGATTGGTTAGAAACCCTAATTGGACAAGAATAAGGCTAATGAGGAAGAAAATGACTTAAATGTTGATCCAATGACACAAATGAACTTATTGGATGCACAAGATTGGTTAAAAACACTAATTGGACAAGATTAAGCGAAAGGAGGACAAAAATGACCTATTTGTTCAAACAATGACACAAACACACCTATTGAATGCACAAGATTGGTTAGAAACCATAATTGGACAAGAATAAGCCTAGGGAGGACGAAAATGACCTAATTGTTCAACGAAATGACACAAACATACCTATTGGATGCACAAGATTGGTTAAAAACACTAATTGGAAAAGAATAAGCCTAGGGCGGCGAAAATGACATAATTGTTCAAAGAAATGACACAAACACACCAATTGGATGCACAAGATTGGTTAAAAACACTAATTGGAGAAGAATAAGCCTAGGGAGGACGAAAATGACCTAAATGTTCATCCAATGACACAAATGAACTTTTTAAATGCACAAGATTGGTTAAAAACCCTAATTGAACAAGAATAAGCCTAGGGATGAAGAAAATGACCTAATTGGTCAACCAATGACACAAACACACCTATTGAATGCACAAGATTGGTTAAAAACCCTAATTGGAAAAGAATAAGCCTAGGGCGGCGAAAATGAAATAATTGTTCAACGAAATGACACAAACCCACCTATTGGATGCACAAGATTGGTTAAAAACACTAATTGGAGAAGAATAAGCATAGGGAGGACATAAATGACCTAAATGTTCATCCAATGACACAAATGAACTTTTTAAATGCACAAGATTGGTTAAAAACCCTAATTGAACAAGAATAAGCCTAGGGAGGAAGAAAATGACCTAATTGGTCAACCAATGACACAAACACACCTATTGAATGGACAAGATTGGTTAAAAACCCTAATTGCACTAGAATAAGCCTTGGGAGGACGAAAATGACCTAATTGTTCAACGAAATGACACAAACACACCTATTGGATGAACAAGATTGGTTAAAAACCCTAATTGGAGAAACATAGGCCTAGGGAGGACGAAAATGACCTAAATGTTCATCCAATGACACATATGAACTTTTTAAATGCACAAGATTGGTTAAAAACCCTAATTGAACAAGAATAAGCCTAGGGAGGAAGAAAATGACCTAATTGGTCAACCAATGACACAAACACACCTATTGAATGCACAAGATTGGTTAAAAACCCTAATTGGAAAAAAAATAAGCCTAGGGCGGCGAAAATGACCTAATTGTTCAACGAAATGACACAAACACACCTATTGGATGCACAAGATTGGTTAAAAACACTAATTGGAGAAGAATAAGCCTAGGGAGGACGTAAATGACCTAAATGTTCGTCCAATGACACAAATGAACTTTTTAAATGCACAAGATTGGTTAAAAACCCTAATTGAACAAGAATAAACCTAGGGAGAAAGAAAATGACCTAATTGGTCAACCAATGACACAAACACACCTATTGAATGCACAAGATTGGTTAACAACCCTAATTGCACTAGAATAAGCCTAGGGAGGACGAAAATGACCTAATTGTTCAACGAAATGACACAAACACACCTATTGGATGCACAAGATTGGTTAAAAACACTAATTGGAGAAGAATAAGCCTATGGAGGACGAAAATGACCTAAATGTTCATCCAATGACACATATGAACTTTTTAAATGCACAAGATTGGTTAAAAACCCTAATTCAACAAGAATAAGCCTAGGGAGGAAGAAAATGACCTAATTGGTCAACCAATGACACAAACACACCTATTGAATGCACAAGATTTGTTAAAAACCCTAATTGGAAAAAAATAAGCCTAGGGCGGCGAAAATGACCTAATTGTTCAACGAAATGACACAAACACACCTATTGGATGCACAAGATTGGTTAAAAACCCTAATTGGAGAAACATAAGCCTAGGGAGGACGAAAATGACCTAAATGTTCGTCCAATGACAAAAATAAACTTATTGGAGGCACAAGATTGGTTAAAAACCCTAATTGGACAACATTAAGCGTAAGGAGGACGAAAATGACCTAATTGTTCAACCAATGACACAACCACACCTATTGAATGCACAACATTGGTTAAAAACCCTAATTAAACAAGAATAAGCCTATGGAGGAAAAATATGATCTAATTGTTCATCCAATGACACAAACACACCTATTGGACGCACAAGATTGGTTAGAAATCCTAACTAGACAAGAAAAAGGCTAAGGAGGAAGAAAATGACGTAAATGTTGATCCAATGACACAAATGAACTTATTGGATGCACAAGATTGGTTAAAAACACTAATTGGACAAGATTAAGCGAAAGGAGGACAAAAATGACCTAATTGTTCAACCAATGACACAAACACACCTATTGAATGCACAAGATTGGTTAGAAACCCTAATTGGACAAGAATAAGCCTAGGGAGGAAAAAAATGACCTAATTATTCAACGAAACGACACAAACACACCTATTGGATGCACAAGATTGGTTAAAAACACTAATTGGAGAAGAATAAGCCTAGGGAGGACGAAAATGACCTAAATGTTCATCCAATGACACAAATGAACTTATTGAATGCACAAGATTAGTTAAAAACCCTAATTGCACAAGAATAAGCCTAGGGAGGAAGAAAATGACCTAATTGTTTATCAAATGACACAAACACACCTATTGGATGCACAAGATCGGTTAAAAACCCTAATTGGAGAAAAATAAGCCTAGGGAGGACGAAAATGACCTAATTGTTCAACCAATGACACAAACACACCTATTGAATGCATAAGATTGGTTAAAAACCCTAATTGGACAAGAATAAGCCTAGGGAGGAAAAATATGACCTAATTGTTCATCCAATGACACAAACACACCTATTGGATGCACAAGATTGGTTAGAAACCGTAATTGGACAAGAATAAGGCTAAGGAGGAA